>CM053622.1:625917954-625931196 GCA_028646595.1 Phalanger gymnotis | reverse complement strand
TATCTTGATTTCTCATCAAGTCACTAGCTTCCACTTGCTCCAATCTCATTTTTAAGGTAGTATTTTCTTCAGTGGTTTTTTGGACCTCCTTTTCCATTTGGCTAATTTTGCCTTTCAAGGAATTCTTCTCCTCATTGGCTTTTTGGAGCTCTTTTGCCATTTGAGTTAGTCTGTTTTTTAAGGTGTTGTTTTCTTCAGTATGTTTTTCAGTATTTTTTTGGGTCTCCTTTAGCAAGTCATTGACTTGTTTTTCAAGGTTTTCCCCTATCCCTCTCATTTCTCTTCCCAATTTTTCCTCTACTTCTCTAACTTGCTTTTCTAAATCCTTTTTGAGCTCTTCCATGGCCTGAGACCAGTTCATGTTTTTCTTGGAGGCTTTTGATGTAGGCTCTTTGACTTTGTTGACTTCTTCTGGCTGTATGTTTTGGTCTTCTTTGTCACCAAAGAAAGATTTCAAAGTCTGAGTCTGAATCTGAGTCCATTTTTGCTAACTGGCCATGTTCCCAGCCAACTACTTGACCCTTAAGTTTTTTGTCAGGTTATGACTGCTTGTAGTGTAGAGAGTACTTTGTTCCAAGCTTGAGGGGATGCGCTGTTGTTTTCAGAGCTATTTCTCACAGCAAGCTCTGCCACACCAGCAATCCTTCTCCCCCAAGAATCGCCAACCCAGATGGTACTCAGATCTTAAGCAGGCCCTGCATTCCTGCTCTGATCTTCCATTTAATTCCTCCCACCAGGTGGGCCTGGGGCAGGAAGTAATTGCAGCTGTAGTTCTGTAGCTGTACCACCTCCACTGCCCCCATGGCAGTGGCCAAACCCGAACTCCTTTCACTCTGTCCCCTGCAGCTTTTCCCACTAACTTTCTCTGTTGTCTTTGGTGTTTGTGGGTTGAGAAGTCTGGTACCTGCCATAGCTCACTGATTCAAGGCACTAGGGCCTGTTCTGCCCAGCTCCCAGTCTGGTTGGTCTGGGCGTAGCCCACGCTGGGTTCTGCTCTGCTCCATTCCCAGCTTTAGACCTTACCCAGTGACCATCCAGGCTGTCCTGTGCTGGAGCCCTGCTTCCCTCTGCTATTTCGTGGGTTGTGCAGTTCTAGAATTTGTTCAGAGCCATTATTTATTGGTGTTTGGAGGGTCCAGGAGAAGAGCCCTAGGCAAGTCCCTGCTTTCCAGCCACCATCTTCAACTTGCTGGAGAGCTTTACTTTCTGACTTTGTGTCATGCCTATAACTGTTATCTAGACAAGTCACTTAACCTGTCAGTACCTTGAAGAAACTTTCTAAAACTAATTCACAGAAGATGTTCTCCATTTGTGTTGCTACAGTAATTCTCTACACTGAAGAAATCACAGGTTCAATTAAAAAAAAAACCCAACAACCCAAAAACTATGTTAGAGTCATAAAAGACCAAAGAATTCATGTTCATATTTTTGGACCTAACTGAAAGCACCATAAGGAGAGTTATTATAATTTGAAACTGCATCAAAGGCTGACAGTGAGAACAAAGAAAATTCTAGAATACTCTAAATTAGTGTAGTGATGGTGAAATACAGTGTTTGTAGGGGGATGCAGTATCTGTTAATAAAAGGAAATTACTGGCAAAATCTGCTTGAGCTTTTCTGATACCCCAGAGACAGAAAGAAATTTCTCATCATTCTTAGCCCAACGAAATATTCTGTATTTTATGTTACTTTTTACTTACTAGTGAAAGGTCACTAGGGTGTTGAAAATCAATCCTTTCCCAACTACTCATGACCCAATAAAGTTTTCCTATGGCGTTTCAAAGTGAAGTCACAATCCACAAATTGATAGTATGAGAGCAGAGTTTTTACTCAATAATCTCTCCCAATACTGATCTACAGAGGTGAAATTAAAAGAAAAGGGCCAACACATTATGTGTCTCTAACCAGTTCTGTGCTTCCTAGAATGTACTTTAAGAACAGTGCTGTAATACTTCCATAGATCTGTGACCTAATTAATTTTTTGGGGGGTGGGTGATATACTTTGTATTTGCTTATATGCGCAAGCTATCTCCCTACTCCTTGCACATCAGTAGAATTGAATCTCTTTGGGGTCAAGGACAATTTTGTTTTTGTCTTTCTGACCTCAGTGGACCTTGCACATACAGATCAGGCTAGGGACTGGCCCTGTGATTTTGTGGATATAGGAAATTCCTGATGAAGAAACCCCTGCTACTAGCTGCAGGTCAGCACCTTTCTTGTAACTTAGAGTCTTAATGAGTTATCCAGTGCTAAGTTAGTCAGCAAGCATTTATCAAGAGTTTACTATGTGCTAAGTGTCTGGGATACAAAGAAAGGCAAAAACAGTCACTGCCCTCAAGGAGTTCATAGTCTAGTAGGGGACACGATATGGAACAACTATGTACATACAAGATCTACATAGTGCAAATGAGAGGCAGCTACAGTGGATAGAATTCTGGCCCTGGAGTCAGGAGGTCCTGAGTTCAAATGTGACCCTCAGACATTTACTAGCTGTGAGATCCTGTGCCAGTCACTTAATCCTGTTTGCCTCAGTTTCCTCATCTATAAAATGAGCTAGAGGTGGAAATGGCAAACCACTCCAGTATCTGCCAAGAGAACCCCAAATGGGGTCACAGAGAGTCAGATGTGACTGCAATGACTCAACAAAAACAGCAACAACTCAGAGAGAAGCTATTAGCATTAAGAGGGGCTAGGATAGGCTTCTTGATGAAGGTGGAGATTTTAGCTGAGACCTGAAGGAAGTCAGGGAAACCAAGAGTTGGAGATGGAGATGGAGATGGAGAAGGAGAGAATTCCAGGCATGGGGAACAGCCAGTGAAAATTCAGAGCTCATAGATATGAGGAACAGTAAGGAGATCAATATCACTGGATCATAGTAAGTGTTCGGATTAAGGGCTCAAGGAAATGGAAATCATACACACACAAACATGTATGTATGTATATGTGTATATATGTATGTGTACATGTGTACATGTACACACACACACACACACACACACACATATATATATATATATATTTGAATAACATAAAGAACTTGCTCTCAGATGATTTGTTACTACCTAAAATGAACTCCAAGTCTAAGAAACTACAATTTTATAGGGTTAAAAATGTAATCTTGGTGATCACTGGATTTTGGAGTCTTTCCCCCAAAAGTAGCATTTACATATGAGAACTAAAGGTTAGGTCCTCATTCATCTGAGAATATATTCCATATGTGGCATGCCTATGGACTTCAAAGAGAGCTTCATGTACAAATATATATCAACTTTCATAAGTATGTCATAATATTGTCACATTAAGCTTACAAAATTATTCATGAAATATAGTCACCCATGGGGCTAAAGCCAATCAGTCGATGGCAGACATAGAGGTTGGTGAGCTGTAGAGCAGTGTAGAGAAGGGAGATTTTAAGTCATATAATCCAAAGATACAAACAAAAAATTTTTAGGGAAAAGTCTATTATTTTTTGCAGACTTTGGAACAGCCAATAACAACTCCCCCCCAAAAAATGTTTAGTACAGACAATTGCATGAAAAGCCATTTAACTGGCACTCTTTAGAAATCTCTCTGAAAGAACTGTCATTAAATAATAAAATACAAAATACATGAAGGAGGCAGTGTGTCATTTATACATCTATGTATGTTGTTCAATCGTTTTTAGTCGTGTCAGATTCTTCGTGACTGTATTTGGGGTGTTATTGGCAAAGATACTGAAGTGATTTGCCATTTCCTTCTCCAGCTCGTTTTACAGATGAGGAAACTGAAGCAAACAGGATTAGGGTTACACCTAGAGTCATACAGCTAATAAATGTCTGAGATCAGATTTTAACTCACAAAGATGAGTCTTCTTGATTCCAAACTTGGCACTCTATTCACTGCGCCACCTAGCTGCCCTTCATATGTATATAAGACGCCCCCCCACATGTACATATACACACACATATATGAGTGTAACATATTTATGTGTGTATATATATGTTATATATACATGTACATGTAGATATAATATATATATATATATGTCTACATATCATTGAATTTTAGAGTTGGAAGGGACCTTAGAGGCCATCTAATCCAACATTAACAAGATAAGGATTCCCCTCCTCAAAATACCTCGACAAATGGTCATCAGGCCTTTGCTTGAAGAATTCCAATGAAGGGGAAATCACTTCCTCCTGGAGCAGCCCATTCTACCTTTGAATATGTATGTGCACATGTATACATAAGCAGATGTCCTACCTTCCAGGATTGTTGTGAGGATTAAATGAGATAATAAATGTGAAGTGCCTAGCATAATGCCTGGCACATAGTGAGCTCCATATAAATGTTATATTTCTGTTCTTTTACTAAAGCTTTAGTTTTCTTCCCTATTCTCATTCTCATTAGAGGGGAAGGGAAAGGGAACAAGTGTTTATTAAGCACCTACTTGGTGCCAGGCGCTGCTTATTCCTTTATAAATATTATCTCATTTGATCCTTACAATAATCCTATGATGTAGATACTATTATTATCTCACTTATTTTTTTACAGTTGAGAAAACTAAGGCAGACAGGGGTTAAGTGATTTGCTCTAGGTTGTATAGCTAGTGTCTGAAGCTGGATTTGAACTTAAGACTTTCTGAGTTCAGGCCCGGGCTCTATCCATTGTGTTATCTAGCTGCCTCAATATTTATTAAGGTATATTAGCATATTAAAAGAGAAGCCTGGTGGTGCAGCGGATAAAAGTGCCAGGCCGGGAGTCAGGAAGACTCGTCTTCCTGAGTTCGAATCCAGTTTCAAGACACCCATTAGCTGTATGATCCTGGGAAGTCACTTAACCTTGTTTGCCTCAGTTTCCTCATCGGCAAAATGAACTGGAGAAGGAAATGGCAAATCACTCCAGTATCTCTGCCAAGAAAACCCCAAATGGGGTCACAAAGAGTTGGACACAACAACTAAATGGCAACTGAATAACAACTAAATGACAACAAAGCATATTAAAAGCACACAGTAGCCATTTGTCATCTGATAGACTCACGAAGTACATCCAAGATTCTATTCAAGAAACATTTATTAAGTAGCACTATGCTAGGTAGGGGAGAAGCAAAAGGAAACAGCTCCCGCCCTCACAGAGCTCATGTTCTCCTGATAGGATGTACCATGTACACAAATAAGCTAATAGAAAAGTATATTAAAAAAAAATAAAGTTTGCTGGAAATCTCTAATGAAGTGTCCATGGTTTAAGTAAAAAAAAAATACACCAAACTATTGAGTTGAGAACAGAAGTATCAATATAAGCACAGCCTAGGACTAGTGTAATCATGGAGGAGCATTTTCTATTTGATACGAGCTCTCACACACCATCTTTGTAGAAGTATTATTCTTTAGATTTGAATAATATGCTATTTATAGTTATCATTATTTGAGGCACTGGAAGGGACAGACCAACGTATAGGATCTCCATAGGATCTGTAACATATAAAAACTTCAAGAGTTACTTTCTGGGTAATTAATAATTTTATTGATTATGGCTAGTGAATAGCTAATAAAAAGATGGTCATTTCTCTCATGAACCAAGAGGACTCATGGAACCCCGTCAATGCTTATATGTCCTTGGAAGAATGGGTGTTCCTGACAGTGGGAATCAGCTCTGATTGGCTAGTGATTAATGAAAGAATGAATATTATAATGAGAAGCGGACCTATTCTAATGAGGGGTTGAGGGATGTGACTTTGATTATGTCACTTACTCCTAGACCATCCCTACCCTCAGGCAATCTAGACAAAGGGATCTAAGCCCCTATCCCAGATTGCCAGAATAGCACACAATGGGTCAGAATTTACCTAGATTAGATTCTTTTTTCTCTTTAATCAGAACTAAATTTCCTCCACTGGGTGAGGTCTCCAAACAAGATTGGAAATCATGTATCCTGAGGAGTTGGACAATCCCATCTATCAGCAAAGTCCTTCAGATGCTGGCTGAATAACCTATAAGAGGCTGATTTCTGAATGAGGAAATAAAAAAGGGAAAATCTTAACCTCTATGAATAATTGGTTATTAATATAAGAGAGAAATAAAAATTTCTCTCAGACCCAATCCCTGACACACCGAGATTACAAAGATTGCTCTTTGAGCTCTAGGCAGTACCTGGCTCTGTGGATAACTCTACTCTGCTCTCTAACTGGGGATCAAGCCTGAACTTTTGTTCAAAAAGAGCAGCCTCATTCTTTATTACTGAACGCCAGGTAAGCCTTTCTTCTCCTGAGGCTTCCCTGGCAACTCTCACTGGGCCACTTTATTTGAAGTCCTATTTCAATTAGAAGAACAAAAAAAAAAAGTCACAACTGTGACACATGGGCTAAGGTCCATGGAGACAGAAACAAGGTAAACTCAATGACCGGGGCACTAAACTGTCTCCTACAGTTTTCAATCATCATGTAAAGGTCATGAAACAAGTTCTTCAGCAGCAAAGATCTTTATGAAATAATGCAAAATTAAAAAGCAGATCTAGAAAAATAGAGTATACCCCAACTATGGTCACAGGAGGACAAATGAAGGAGCATGAATAGAGAAAAAAACACTGATGGAGACCTGGGGAAAGATTAAAATAATATTGATGCTTATGCATTGAAATTAACTTAAATATAACCAGTTGCTAAGCATACAACTGTTTTTGCTTATTAAACTTTTTTACATGAACAATATTGTTTTTAATCAAACACTTAATACAAAAAAAAAAAAGTAATGGAAAGGAGGGGCCACTAGGGCATGCAATGGATAGAGAGCACTGGGGCTGGAGTCAAGAAGACTGAAGCTCAAATCCGGCCTCAGACACTTGCTAGCTGTGTGACTCTGGGCTAGTCACTTAACCCTGTTTGTCTCAGTTTGCTCATCTGTAAAATAAGCTAGATAAGAAATGGAAAAACCACTCCAGTGTCTTTGCCAAGAAAACTCCAAACGGGGTCATGGAGAGTCAGAAATGACTAAAATGACTGAACAGCAATGGAAAGGAGTGTCATAAGTGCCAAGTCTTCTTCTGTGCTTGGACTCTGAAAGGTGGAGAAATGTCATTCTACTTCTTTTCAAGAAGTCCTGAGGACAGGGAACTGGTAAGGTTATTACTATTACACCTCTTTCTGAACTAGTAAAGAGCTGGAAACAAAGTGGGTGCTCATGAATTGCACAAATGCTAAACAAGCTATGAGATATGAAAGTAATGAAAAAGGATTGGTAGCAAGAAAAATAGGAAGATTTGTATGAACTGCTACAGAGTGAAATAAGCAAAAGGAGAACAAAATTATGTGACCATGATGATGTAAATGAAAATATAAAAAGAAACCAAACTCTGAGTCATTCTAGGGGCCAATAATGAATGGTTCTAGAAAACAGATAATAAACATATCTTCCTTCTCTTGGCAGAGAGGAAAGGGAACACGAGGGCAGACTATCAGATGCACTCTCTGTATCTATTCTTCTTGCTTGAGTCTTTTTCATTGTTACAATGCAGGGTTTAATTCCAGGATAGTGGGGGTGCACAGGGTGGGAGGAGGCATATCCAGAAATGACAGTAATGTAGAAATAAAAGGCACCAATAAAACATTTTAAAACATAATAAATGTGAGTAAAAGAACTGTGCCTGAAGATAAACTATGCCTTTCTCTTTTTCCCCTCACTTTAAGCATTGTAGTTCATCCTCATTCTGTCACAAATTTGTTAAGAACTGCTGACCAAACCATAACCTTTTTATGCTTCAGCTCCTCGATCTGGAAGAGAAAGATAATGAGATTCATCACCCACTTTGTAGCTTGTTTATGCATGTCAGAGAATTTTTATTATGGGACAGTGCTTTGAAATTCTCACATGGAAGAAGCAGTCCCAGAAACAAGGACCTGCAGACAAATGATTTGTCCCTTCAGACATAGGAAAGGAAGAATTCTTGACAAAAAGCGAGGTTAACTTTTGTTTTAACACTACTTTTCCCAGGTCAGGGGAGACCATCTTTCCCAGATTTGAGAGTCGTGCTCCAGATAAAATGTGCTAGCTGGGAGAGCTAGGGAACAGGGTCTCTCCATCTCTCTTTGAAAGTTCTTCGGCCCCCTCCACCTGGTTCTTGATGATGGGAGAAGCAAACTTCCACTTTTCTGCAAACTGTAATAGGTCCAATGTCTTTAAAAATGTCTATTAACTAAAACCAAATTAAATGAGAGGCACATAAGAGGAAAAGAACAAACTATAAAAACCAGTTTGCAAGAATCCAGCAGTTGCCATAATTCTGTTTAATATCCTGCATCAATTTAAAGGATGGCTGACCTACATAGGGTGCACTATTATGTAGTAGTTTTTCATGGGCCTTGTTGTTTGCATGAATTTTTATGGCTTTCATTCTCCTCCATGACAGTTTTATTAGACATGCAAGCCCATCAGTTTGAAATAAATAGCAGTAATGAGGGGGCAAGCTGGGGCTTGTCTTTCATTTGAGACTTCAGGCTCAAAGGCAAGGAAATGAAAAAGGCAGGAGTTGCATCTGTATAAAAGATGAACATTTGATCTGGGTGTGGAAAGAAGGTTGGATGTGGATATTGAAGCCCTGAGTGTGAATTTCATCTCCCTTATTTCCATACTATATGACTTTAGGCAGCTCCCATTCCTTAACCAGGCCTCAGCTTTCTCACCTGTAAATAAAGGGGCTGAGATAGATGATTCTCTAAGACAAGGGTTCTCAACCGGCAGTCTATGAACTTGTTTTTTAAATATTTTTATAACTGTATTTCAATATAATCAGTTTCCTTTGAAAGCTTATGATTTTTTTAATGTGTCTCAAAACATCATTTTGAGAAGGGGTTCATAGGCTTTGCCAGACTGCTGAAGGGGTCCATGATACCAAAAAAAAAGGTATCAAAAAAGCCACTGCCGTAATGTCCCTTTCCAGGTCTAAATCCTAGAATACGACATATATTGTCAGCTTTAGAAGCTCTCTCTGAATGTGAGAAACCTGCAGTGTCTTCACAAGTGTTCCATCAACTTCATTCACATATTTTACAGTTATTGTCCAGGCACCTAGGTGGTATAGTGGACAGAGCACTGGGCTTGGAATCAGGAAGACTCGTCTTCATGAGTTCAAATCCGGCTTCAGATCCTTACTAGCTGTGAGATCCTAAGCAAATCACCTAGCCCTATTTTCCTCAATTTTCTCATCTGTAAAATGAGCTGGACAAGGAAATGGCAAGCCACTCCAGTATCTCTGCTAAGAAAACCCCAACATGGAGTCACAGAGAGTCAGACATGACTGAAACAAGTGAACAACAACCCGACTATTGTCATAAAATCACATATCCACACAGTGCTCAGTGAAATACATATAGAGATCATACTTCTTGACTCTGAGGACCTTTCATACCACTCCCATTAGCTTTCTTTATAGGGATTTTTTGGGTGGTTGTTCAACTATGGGGATTTTCTAGAATGTTCTTAAATTTTTACCCCAAGCATTTTGTTCATTTTGTCCTAAGGTTCAACAGTGTCTTTGATTATAAGAAATATTCTTTTATACTTGGCATGGTAATAGAACAGACATAATACAGTAGACATCACCATAGAGCATGGGCTTATGGCATTAATGATAGTTTTCTGTTTTAGGCCAATGGGTGAGTTCTTCACAGCCTTGTCAAATCAGAGCAGGCTTTTTCAAGCCCTTGAGTGTTTTATATGAGGGGTAAAGGAGTAGCTTAGTATTTATAAGATGGAAAGATGGCACATGTCTAGGGAATTGCAGGGGAGAAGGCAAAAGACCTTTCTTCCTTCTTTGTTTTACTTTCATAAAGTGCTTTTAAAACATTTCCAAAATGATTTACATAGTTTGTCTGAGTTGAACCTCACAACAACCCTGGGTGGGAGGTCCTACAGGTATTATTAGACTCTAGTTATGGCTAAGGAAACTGGGGTTCAGAGAAGTTTAAATGAATTCCCCAGGTGGTCATAGAGCTAGTTGGTTTCAGAGGCAGAATTTGAATGAGGTCTTCCCGATTCAGGTCCAGCCTTCTTTTTACTATCCCCCACTGCTTCTAGATAGGAGTATAAGAATAGGGGGAGTGGCCAAGAAAACTTGGTTACATGAAACGAAAGAAAACAGGTAGGAAA
Organism: Phalanger gymnotis; assembly: GCA_028646595.1. Lineage (NCBI taxonomy): Eukaryota > Metazoa > Chordata > Mammalia > Diprotodontia > Phalangeridae > Phalanger > Phalanger gymnotis. Next base: position 625,921,078 of record CM053622.1, on the reverse strand, counting down.
TAGAGGATTGGAAAAGGAAAAATAACCAAGGGCGGAATGATAAGCAGTTTGACGATAAATCAAGCTGTCAGGCAAGCTAAGAATAAGGCAGATCTCATGTACAATTGAATAACCAAATAATATGCATTGAGCTGCTTATCATGTATATGAGGTGTAATTCTAAAGTAATGTGACTAGTTACATGACTCGATCATTCTACATGTCATACATACAAATTTCCCTCTAGGGTGACATCTTTAAAGGATGATATGCCCTTGAGTTATGATTTTGGTGGTTTTTTAAAAATCAGTTTTACTACCTCATAGTTAAGCCTAGACTTACCAAAATTAAAAGTACTTTTTAAAGTATCAGTAACACAATGGGTTAGTAACAAGACAACTGCCTCTATAATAAAATTTCAGTCAAGAAAATACCATTGATTGGCAAATCCTAGTCATACCTCCCCAATGAGTGTCTCTTTCCATTAAAGAATGTCAAAAATCTTAGGTATGAAAGAAACAGGGCAAAGGGTGGAGTTAGAGGAAGGGGAAGAGTATAGAAAAGTCAGGAAAGGTAGGAGGACCTAGCAGCTGAAAAAAGAATAATTTGATTCCAGAATGGGATCTGGGGGGTGGGACACTTATCTGGACAGCGGGCTCACCTCAAGTCATTGTTGTCACAGCCATTGCCATCTCTACCTCCAGTATGGGAAAGAAGTCCAAGAAAGGTACTATGAAGAAGATGATTAAGATAACAACACTAGGAATGAATCTCAGGAAGCAGTTCCATCAGCAGCTGGGAAACAAGCGAATGAATCTTTGACCAAATTGCATGAATGTGGGGCTAAGCACTATAAGCTTCAGATGCCATTGATAGACAACCATGCCTCCCATCTACTCTGGGTGGCTCTTGATGGCCATGTTTTCCTAGAAGCCTTCTCCCTTGTTTAAAAGTATGTCCAAGAATTCCTGGTGGGTATTGCTGAGGATGTATGTAGACCAAGCCATGTAAGTGAATATAGAACTAGTAATTCCCCATATGCTACTGGTAGTGTTGGGATTAGAGACAAGTGATATTATGTAATACCTCAAAAAGTTCAGCAAGTTCATGTCCCAAATGAAATTATGTGATTTATTAAGGCAAGTGACTATGCCTCTACCAAGGCCAGCAGCTTCTCCTGATGTCTTTAGTAACATTTTATAGTTACCAAGTGTTTTATAATCAATTCACAAGTTGCTTGGGTTCAAATACTTCCTCTGTCAATTACTACTTTAAGACTTTGAGCAAATCATTGAATATCTCTGTGCCTCAGATTCGTCACCTGTGAAAGAAGGGGTTGGGGCTAGGTGGCCTATAAGGTCCTTTTTACGGCCAAATATCTGAGCCTCTGATCCTGGCCATTATCTTAAAACTGTCTCTACAATGTTGTAATTTAAATTCTGATCCTGTGTTATTCAAGAATCAGTTAACTTTTGAAAAATACCCTGTTCTTAAAAATAAATTATTGATGTGTGGAGTCATTTTTCAATCATTTCTGACTCTTTGTGACCTCATTTGGGATTTTCTTGGCAAAGATACTGGAGTGGTTTGCCATTTTCTTCTCCACCTCATTTTACAGATGAGGAAACTGAGGCAAACAGGGTTAAGTGACTTGTGTCACACAGTTAGTAAGCATCTGAGGCAGATTGGAATTCATGAAGAGGAGTCTTCCTGAATCCTGGGCCAGTGAACTATCCATTGCCCCAAATTATTGCTACTTTTGTTTTTAAGGGGACTAATATGGCCTTTTGTTTTTAAGGGGACTAATACGGCCTTAGCAAATGCCAATCCAAAGCTAAGCACACAACTCAGAGAAATACAGGACATTAACATTAACATTAAGCATCAACAAAGGACAACAAATTTCCCTGTTCTATTGGTAGGAGGAAATCCTAGCAACCTTAGTCGATGGAAAAGCTGGAGATACTATGCTGGCAATTTAAAGTAATAGAGACAAAAATAGAAATTGAGTTGGAAAATAATTAATGTAATCATCACCCTGAGTAATTGCTAATGCTATAAGCAGTGAGGGTATGTTTTTTTCAATGAAAATTATTTCTCAGGATGCGGCTTGTGAATGGGAACGTCTGGAATACGAGACTGCAGAGCGAAGCTTAAACCCAGTGTGTTTAAAGCACTCATTTTCCAAGATCCAGATCCAACAGTGCTTATAACTAAGGAGATCTAAAAGCTAATGCCAAAATAAAATACCACCACCATTTAATCTTTCTAAATGAAAATTAAATCCGTATACCTTGAACTTTGGCAAATGATTCATTTGGAGTAAAGCATAAGATTCAAGTCAACTCAAACATTCATTAAGCATCTATATGTCAGTGCTCTTTTAAAAAGAGAAACCTTAAATAATTACTTAGTTTCAAATAGATGTAGACACAGAAATCGATAGGACCTGACAGCATTACATAATCTCAGATAGAGGCTAGCTCTTCTTTTCAGCTTATAATTACAGTTTCAAATATAACGAGGTTAAGATGGACATGTTCAAAGTGCTCCAAACTGACACCAACCAAGAAAATGACACAGGGACAGCATGAGGTCATTTCTTAGTGAAAGTAATTGCCAACCCACGGTATTTGCTGCCTGAGCAGTCAAAGAGCCAAGGAAGGGGAGAATAGATGTCCTCTGTTATTTGCAAAGCCCAGTAGTCTCATCTACTTAAAGCCAGAATAATACCCGCTAACAGTCACATGGTGAGAAATGACCCCAGGAGAATGAGATAAGGGCAGCAGGCACTGGGATGTGCAAAAGAGGGAATACCCAATGAATACGACGATATATTGGCATGAGAGCCTTATCTGTTGTTATTTGACTGAATTGCTCAAATGTGGGCAGGATTTACAATTGACAGAGCAATTGCTACTATTATTACTTGTCTAATTCATTGGCACTATTTGTTCTTTCAATGGACTTGGAAAAAAACAACTAACATACTTTCCTGTTAACTCATTTGGGTAAAAATTGAGCTTTCTTAGATGAACTGAGATTCTGATTCTTCTTTTCTTCTTCCTCATCTTCGTCTTCCTTTCCCTTATTCCTTTCTTCTTCTTCTTCTTCTTCTTCTTCTTCTTCTTCTTCTTCTTCTTCT
>CM053622.1:625907080-625917854 GCA_028646595.1 Phalanger gymnotis | reverse complement strand
AAATATGGTTTAATCTCCAGCAAAAATCTTCAAATTTGTACCACTTACATGTTAATAGACAGGGAAAGAGAAGAAAGAAAAAAATATTGTGCCATACCCTCTAACAAGATAAAATCAAACAGATGAACAGTAGCAACAAAATATATCTATTATGTGTTCCCTCCCAAACCTGTCTGTGTACTTATATGTATTTGTAAATATATAGGCACACATGTATTTATTATTGCAATGTGAACAACGGTCCTCTTGTCTCGCTAATCGTGCAATGCATCATTTTATATCAACGTAAGCACATTTCTTTATATTCTTCCCGATCGTCTTTTTTCTGTCAGAATGTAATAATATCTCGTTACGTGAATACACCACAACCTATTCGATCATTGAACATACCGATCATTTGCAATTTTCCACTTTCACAAAGATGCCATGAACATTGTTGTGCAGATCATTATTTTCCCCCTTTTCATGATCTTTAGGATAAAGACCCAGCCACATGATCTGTGAATCGAAAGATATAATTAACTTTGTGACTCATTGTTTATTGCCATATTGCCAAAGTTGTTCAGTTGTTTCAGTCGTGTCTAACTCTGCAACCCCATTTGGCGTTTTCTTGGCAAAGATCCTGGGGTGGTTTGCCATTTCCTTTTCCAGCTCATTTTTCAGATGAGGAAACTGAGGCAAACAGGGTCAAGTTTCTTGCCCAGGGTCACACAGCTTGTAAGTGTCTGAAGCCAGATTGGAACTCAGGGAAATGAGTCTTCCTGACTCCAGGCCTGTGTTTTATCCACTGCCACTATATAACAGATCACAACTAATTTTGTAAATGAATCTATGTAACCCATACTTCAAATACTGTTGCAAAGATTAGGATGATATTGTATTTATGTCACAAATGGGGGGAATTTCTGAATAAAGGTATCCAATGCTTTTGGATTATCTGCATACACGGCTAAGGAATTTTAGAGTGATAGCGGAAGCTAGATGGCATAGCAGATAGGGAACCCTGGAAAGATGTAAAATTAGGAAGACCTGAGCTCAAATCCTGCCTTAGACTCTTACTAACTGTGTGATCACTGGCAAATACCTTAACCTCTATCTGCCTCAGTTTCTTTTTCTGCAAAATGGGGATAATAATAGTACCTACCTTCCAGATTTGCTGTGAAGATAAAATGAGATGATATTTACAAAATGCTTTGCATATCTTAAAGTTCTATATATAAATTCTAGCTATCTGGTTTTCAAGAAACAACCAAGAAAGTCAGATGTTGCTGGGGCTCTAAAGGCCAAGTTTATGAAGGTCACATCTCCTTATGGGGACTCAAATATCTCATTGGTGACAGGACATATTCAATGGAAAAACAAATGACCAAACCACAACCCACACTTCTTTCAAAGGTCTGCTGGTAGCTCCATGAAGCCTTCCCAGATTAATCCTGAATGATTCAAGTTACACCATTCTAATAGTGCTTCAGCATTGAAGTCTGTATCACACTTTGCTGCCAGCATTCATGTTGTGGTATATTTTATTTTCCCTTGTGATGATAAATGTTTGTTGTACAAAGGATGTGTCTTCCACTGTTTTCGGTTTCTCAAAATGCCTACTGCTATGCTTATTACAGAGTGAATCTTTCACGAACATTGATGATTATATGATTCCTTTTCTTTACATTTTTTTGAGGCATTTGGGATCAAATGACTTGTCCAGGGTCACACAGCTAGTAAATGTCTAAGGATAGATTTAAATATATGATTCTTTTTTAAGGACATGTTTGGGCAACTTAATTTTTTTTTGAGAGGAGAAGGCAAGGCAATTGGGGTTAAGTGACTTGCCCAAGGTCACACAGCTAGAACATGTGTCAAGTGTCTGAGGCTGAATTTGAACTCAGGTCCTCTTGACTCCAGGGCCAGTGCTATATTCGCTGTGCCACCTAGCTTCCCCAAGGGCAGCTTAATTTAAAAAAAAACCCTATTTTAAAAGATGTCTCTTCACGGAAGTAATTTTCAAAGCTAGTAATATCTTGGGAGGCTTAAGCAGTCCCTAAATTGACGTGTTCCCATGTGCTTCTAACAATCTCACCAACAATTTCTTGCTGTTGGTGCTTTCTGCTGTTCTGTTCCTGGCTTATTCTTGTTCTTTCTCCTTTCAGAAATGGTGACAAAGCATGGGCCCAAGAAGCTCTTCTGGATCATAAGCCTGGTGCTCTGCTGTGAAGAATCACAGAGAAAAGGACCATTTGGGTAAGATAATGTCAGAGTTACAAAAGCAACCAACCCCTCAGTAAGAGAACTTGCTGGAAGGTGAATCCTACTCATTTTAAATTGGCTAAAACATTTGGCTCACCTCCAAACAAACAAACAAAAAAGAAATCTATAAAAAGGGGGCAGGAGTTCAACGGAGATTTTGTATGATGTTTGGTCCTGCTTGGGAGTATAATATAGAACAGAATTTTAAAATAGAGCACAGCACATGTCTGTTCAGTACGGATCAATGGTATTCTAAACACTAAATCAAATTATGGAAGAATCTCATAATGTTAATTTTGGGTGCAGAACTAGTCTCCACATTACAATGTAAGAGATGATAATGTTAGTTATCATTTATAAAGTGCATTAAACTTTGCAGTACTTTTTACGTTTTTGATTTTTGTAACAACTCTATGAGGTAGGTGTTGTCCTTATTCCCACTTTATAGAAGAGGAAATTGAGGCCAGACAGGATAAGTGACTTGTCTGAAGTCCCACAGCTAGTAAGTATCTGAGGTTGGTTTCAAACTCAGGTCTTCCTAACTCTCCCACACTCTATCCACTACATCTTCTAGTTGCTCAAAGATATCCCGTGATCTGTGATCTAATATGTTAGATGTGATTATGTACTCAGGGAACATTACCTGACCTCAAAGACAAGCAGAGTACAATGAAGTATTTTAAAACAGGGTTTCACTATATTATTTTCACATTCTGTATGTGACAGTCATATATGCATTTGTCACCATTCTACATTTTTTTGCCTAGAAGGTATGTGAATGTTTATGTATATAGAGCAAATTCTATGGGTCAGTGAATAAATGGAAAGTTTGTGATTGGCATGAAAGGCTTAGCATATATCCCTCCCAGGAAATAACTTCTAACTTGGAAGAATATGGTTTATTGTATTATCAAAGTTTAAGAATTCTTCTTTGAGAATTGGGTGGACCTGTGATCTCATTCATGAAGTTATACCTTCATTCAAGGACATAAATAGGAAACTATATGTGCCTTCTCGTACTTTGCAACTCTTGTCTGTGTTGCCGCATATGGAGTCCACTCTGTGGGTGGGGATCTTTCCTCTAGATCTGTTGATATGGAGGTTGTGTGTTGGTTATCCCTTATTCTTAGCCTGATTGATCCACTTCCTTTTCAGGTCAAAAATCTTTCTGGCAGTATCCTTTATGCCACATTTCCTCCTTACTCCTCTGTTGGTAAGATGTTGGAGCTCATTCACACTCACATATTCCTCTTTATTTTCTTTTGGCTGACCCTTAACTCCAGTGTTTTGGAGTGTTCCATGATTCAGCTATAGAGAATCATTGCAAGAAATTTATTATAAACGTGAGTCTTTGTTTCAGGGAGATATTTAAAATTACTGAAAGACCTGCACAATTTCCCAAATGCAATCCAGGCTGTTCTCTTCATCTTCTTTTAGGAGGCAAATAGGCAGTACAGTGAATGGAGGGCTGAACCTGGACTCCAGACAACCTGAGTCCAAATCCAGCTTCAGATACTTGCTAGTTGTGTAAATCTAGGCAAGTCACTTAACTTCTGTTTACCTCAGTTGTCCCATCTATAAAAAAGGGAAAATAGTAGCTATCTCCTAAGGTCATTTTGAGGATAAAATGGGATATTTGTGAAGTGCTTTACAAAATCTTAAAGAGCTGCGTAAATACTAGCTATCCTATTTTAGGTCAAGTTTATTGTCCATTTACAATATCTGTCCAAGAAGCAATTGGTTGTTTGGTTGTTGTCCTTTGTTCTTGAACAGGACCAAAATGACATCACTATGCTAGAGTCAAGTTTCAATGTGTCTGACTATGGCTGATCAAACCAATACGAGCTCAGAATGCTCTACCACAGGTGGGGCACAAATAGTCCATGTGAACATTTGGGGTGGATATTCTAAATCTGTGCATCCTGCATTTCCTTTGAGCTGTTTCAATTCTGCTTTACTCATAGAACACAGCACCTTCTCTGGTGTGGTAACATGCTTAGTGGTCCAGTGCCACCATGTTACACAATCAATTACAAAGTTCTTGAGAGAGACCTTGAGAATGTCCTTGTGTTGTTTCTTCTGACCACCATGTGAACACTTGCCTTGTGTGAGTTCTCCATAAATAGTCTTTTTGGCAAACATACGTTTTGCATTTGAACAACATGGCCAACCCATCAGAGCTGTGCTCTCTGAAGCAGTTTGAATGCTTGGCAGTTTAGTTCGAGTAAGTACCTCAGCGTCTGGTACCTCATCCTGCCAGATGATCTTCAGAATCTTTCTAAGACAATTCAAATGGAAGCGATTCAGCTTCCTGGCATGGCACTGGTAGACTGTCCAGGTTTCATAGACATACAACAAATGAGGTCAGCACCACAGCTCTGTAGACCTTCAGTATGGTAATCAGTCTAATACCTCTTCTCTCCCATACTTTCCTTTGGAGTCTCCCAAACACTGAGCTAGCTCTGGCAATGTGTATGTCAACCTCATTACCAATATGTTCATCCCTGGAAAGTAGACTACCAAGGTAAGCGAACTTATCCACAGCATTCAAAAGTTCTCCATTTGCTGTAACAGATGGTCCCACATATGGATGGTGTGGTGATGGCTGATGGAGCACCTGTTTTCTTGGTGTTAATTGTTAGGCCAAAATTAGTACAAGCAGCAGAGAAGTGATCCATACTTTGTTGCATCTCAGCTTCAGAGTCTGCATTGAATGTACAATCATCTGCAAACCAAAACTCCTTCCACTTTGGTCTTGGCTTGTAGCCTTTTCAAGTTGAAGAAGTTACCATCAGTGCATCAGTAACCACCAGTAACCTTGATGACATGTTCATCGTCATGGGCTGTCTATGTTGTTCAAGTGTACGATATATTATCCTCTTAACAATAGGCATTCTTCATCCAGTTGGTTATTCCTACATAGATTGTTAGGCTGATCTCTTCTTGGGTGGTCATAGATTGTTGTTGAAAAGCCCCTGTAGTGCTCTGGGGCTTGATGCAATCAGCATAACATGCACAAACAGGAACATCTGGAGGACCTCACCTTATACAAAGAAATCTGCTTCCTTTTGGACACTGCAACGGATAAAGGATGACTGCCTCATAGATTTAGAGTTGGAAGGGAAATTAAAAGACATCTAGCACAATCTTCCTCATTGAAAGGCAGCTAGATGACACAGTGGATAGAGTGTTAGTCCTGAAGTCAGGAAGACATCTTCCTGAGTTCAAATCTGGCCTCAGATACCTACTAGCTTTGTGTCCCTAGACAAGCCATTTAACCCTGTTTGTTTTAGTTTCTTCATCTGTAAAATAAGCTGGAGAAGGAAATGGCAAATCACTCCAGTATCTTTGGCAAGAAAACCCCAAATGGGGTCACAAATAGTGGACATGACTGAAATAACTGAACAGCATAAAGTACATTTTCCTCATCTTATAAATGAGGAAATTGAAGCTTAAAGAGATCAGGTCATATGATTACACAGCTAATAAGTATCAGAGAAAGGAACTAAAGTTAGATCTTCCTGACTCCCCATCTAGCACTATAGCCGCATCTTTCTGTTTTATGCTGCCCTTGCTATTAAGAACATCATTGAACAAAGTTAACTCTATGGCAACATATGTCAATGACTCTTGCCCAAAGAGCAGGGGAGAAATGCATGCTGGGTATCAGTTGTCTACAGTAGAAGTGGGAAACACATGACTTGAGGCTACATACTACCGAAAACACTCTCAGTGTAGCCCAAACCAGATTAAAATATGATTAGGAAATATTTAATGAGATTAAAAATCACACATAGATAATATTACATTTTAAAACTAAGCCAATATGTGACCCACAGTAACTATCCAGTTGTATATAATTTAGTGACCCCTTTTTCTATTTGGGTATGATGCCATTAATCTATAGCATATTGGCAATGATGACTTCTGTACAATAAATTATTAAAAAGGAATTTTATTTATTATAAAATAAATTACATGCTTAACACAATAATGATATATTGAGAAAAGTGGGAATAATATATTGTTAACTATATTAATGACATGGTAATAACAGATTTAATATAGAAATATAATATAAATAAATATTGTATATATTATATATATCATGTATGCTATATACACATAAAATAAACAAATAAATTTATCATAGCATATAAATTATTTTATTATTTAGGAAATAGATAATTTCTATTATTAGAAATTGAGAAGTAGATAATTTCTACTTTTGCTTATACAAATAAGTGCAGATAGTAAGGCCAGTCACATAGTAAGAATGACAGTTAAAATATGGTCTGGGCAAGTGCTCCGCTGGTACTTTTCAAAAGAGCTAGGGCAAGGCCTCCAACCCATTGGGCAGATCTTCTGTGGAGAATTCATGGTAAATCAAGTCACATAACCTCTCTGGGTCTCAGGTCCTCATTTCTAAATTAAGAATATTAAATTAAATAAGGCTAAAATAAGGATGGCTCCTAAGGTCTTTCCTATATTTAAATCTATGATCCAATGTCATACAAGAGAATGACACAGCATGAAGAGGTATGGATGGTTTACAAAAGGTACCAGTGGAAGAAGGACCTGAATAGAAGAGTTCCACTGAAATGTATCCAACAAAATCATTGTTAGCAACAAAACCTATTCTGACCTGAATCCAATCCATGTAAATTTGAAATAAATCTTAAGAAATCAATGAAAATAATAGAATTTAACATGACTATGTTATTATTAATGATTTTGGTTGGAAATTACTGATTAACAATAAAAAATTGTACCTTAAGTTCCAACATCTCATGAAGTAATGGTAAAGGATATACTAAAGTGTTTCTAACACTATTCTCAACCATTAATAAGGAAGAAAAATCTTAGACTATCCCACAAATTATTCTTTTGTAGTAGGATTTTTTAAAAAATTATTTATTTAAGACTGGGTCTCTCCAGGTCACCCAGGCTGGAAGACCAGAGTCTACTCACAATTCCTGGCCTCCCTACTGATTGGGAGTTTTGACTCTTTCCATTTCCAATCTGCGCTGGTTCACCCCTCCTTAGGCAACTTGGTGGTCCCCATTCTAGGGCTCACCATATTGATGCCAAATTTATTATAGACACCTGATGTGCCTAGCCCACTGCTGCTTGGAACTTCTGACCTTGAGACATTCATAGTCTAAGCCTTCCTAGTATCTAGGATTACAGTTATGTATGCCTGTATCTGGCTTCTAGTAGGTTATGATGTTCTGAAAACTACACTATTTCAGTCCAAAAATATAGGTATCTATTTTGATGCCTTAGTGTCTTTCAGTCTGTGTCATTGAGATTAGAAGAGTAAACCTCCCAAAATCTACCAATTTAGACTTGGGCAGTAGGTAACAGAACAAAGAGCATCAGGCCAAGGTGGAATATTCTAATTCTAAAGAATTCAAGAAGAATTCTAAAGGAATAAATATTGCATTCCTCCTAAAATTATGTGTACATTTCTATAAGTATTTTTTAAATTCACAATTCATATCATTTTAAGGATGTTGCTGAGATTATTAAAGATTATAGCAGAAGAACCGAGAAGTTTGCTATATTTAGGCCAGGGTCAATGAATATTCTAACCAAATCTCAAGGTCATGGGCTTAAAAGTGGGACCTTTGAATGACAGATAAACAAATACATCAAGAAAAACCTAAAGGAATGATGGCAACAGAGAATGGTTGGAATTAACCAATGAATTGGGTTTGAGTGAGGATTGGGGAAAAAAGGGTTAAGTCTTGTGTGTGAAGGATGAATACAAGTAAGCAGAGATGATAAACCAACTTTAGGCTCATGAAAATCTCTAACAATTCTATAGCCATAAAATCTGCAGTCACCAACGTGGGACCTCAGAAGTAAATAAGCTTCTTAAGACTTTGACGCATGAAGTAATGAAAAATTTTGAAAAGAAATATTAGTTAAACTCTGTAATGTTTTCCAGAGAACCAAGCTGTCTAAAATACATTATCTACAGAAAGAAAAAGTTAACTGAGAAAAGGTTATAAGAAAGATTTACTGTATATGGAAAGCAAGCCATAATTTGTACACTCAAGGCTTGTTTCAAATCGTCTCCCCTGTGATCATAGGTGATGTAAATGCTTGACCTACTCATCTTCATTTTTTTAACTCTATCAAATTGACTGAAGGAGTCCTCTTCCAAAGGGGAGAAATTATTGGACAATCCAGCAAAGGTCTCTTGAAATAAATACATTTTACATTAACTTAGAGACCATAAATAGAGGGATGGAGACACCTATCTTAGAATGTCAGAGTTCAAAGGCAGAAAGTCCTTTTAATTTCTCTTTGAAGAAAACTTGACCTTTTTAAATGATTGCAGAGTTTCCTAAGGGCAGCCTAGGGCTCTAGGTTATTTAATTTTGAAATTATGGCTCTTTCAGTACTTCAAATGAAAAAGAAGGCAAAAAATGAACTCTGCAATGGTCAAGAGAATGATTTTGGAGGGAAAGGAGTAGTATATAGTCAAGACTGTCAGGCTTTTACATTTTTATAAAAGGCTGACTTCTTTTTTTCATTAGTGAGAGTAAGTAGAATTATTTATGGTAGAGTCTTCTGGGTGGCTAAGATAATCTAACATAACCAGGATAATCCAAGATTTGGGTATAATTAATTTCATTTGTTAGGAACTTTTACAGCGGACTTTAAAAAAAAACCTTATTTAGGAGAAACCACATGGAAAAATACTCCAGATCACTAATAATAAGGGAAACACTAATTAAATGACTATCAGGTTTCATCTCATTTGTCAAATTCACAAAGATGATAAAAGCTGAAATAATCATATATGAGGGATTGCGGGAAGTCTGGCAGAAAGCTATCAGGAATTACATGAGGAAAAACTAATAAACTCTTGATACCCTTTGATCCAATAATTCCACTAGTGGACACGTATCCCCAGTGACATCAAAGACAAAAAAGGAAGGTTTCATATATTTTAAAATATTTATAGCATATTTTTTGTGTTAAAACAACAACAACGACAACAATTAAGAACAAAGTAGCTACCACTGATTGAAGAATTGGTGAATAATTTTGGCATATGAAAGTAATGTAACATTATCGTCCTATCAGAAATAATTAATATGAGGGGTGGAGCCAAGATGGTGGCTGAAAAGCAGGGACTTGCTTAAGGTCCCCACCATGTCTCTCCAAACACCTATAAAAATGGCTCTGAACAAATTCTAGAACTGCAGAACCCATGAAATAGCAGAGGGAAGCAGGGCTCCAGCCCAGGACAGCCTGGATGGTCACTGGGAAGGGTCTATTGCATGGAGCTGGGAGTGGAGTGGAGAAGAGCTCAGCTTGGGCTGCACCAGGACCAACCAGGCCAGGAGCCAGGCAGAACAGGCCATAGGGCCCTGAATCATTGAGCTATGGCAGTGACCAGACTTCTCAACCTACAAACACCAAAAACAACAGAGAAGGTTAGTGGGAAAAACTTCTGGGAAAGAGTGAAAGGAGTTCATGGTCAGCCACCACCCTGGGGGTGGCAGAGGTGTTGTAGCTCTGAGGCTGCTTCCAGAGCTACAGTTGCAGTTGCTTCCTGCTCCAGGCCCACCTTGTGGGAGGTCTTAAGGGGTGTATTAGAGCAGGAGTGCAAAGTCTGCTTTGCCCTGCCTGGATCTGGGCCACAATCCTGGTTGGTGGTTCTTGGATGAGAAGGAGCACTGGTGTGGCAGAGCTTGCTATGTAGAAGTAGCTCTGAAAACAGCAGTACAGCCTCTCAAGCTTGGGACAAACGACTCTCTACAAGCAGTCGTACACGGAAGAAAAGCTCAAGAGTCAAGTAGTTGGCCGGAAACATGAACGGGCAGTGAAAACAGTCTCAGATTCAGACTTAGACTTCGGAATCTTTTTTTGGTGACAAGGAAGACCAAAACATACAGCCAGAAGAAGTCAACAAAGTCAAAAAGGCCTACATCAAAAGCCTCCAAGGAAAATATGAATTGGTCTCAGGCCATGGAAGAGCTCAAAAAGGATTTGGAAAAATAAGTAAGAGAAGTAGAGGAAAAATTGGGAAGAGAAATGAGAGTGATGAGAGAAAACAATGAAAGACAAGTCAATGACTTGCTAAAGGAGACCAAAAAAAATACTGAAGAAAATAACACCTTAAAAAATAGACTAACTCAAATGACAAAAGAGCTCCAAAAAGCCAATGAGGAGAAGAATGCCTTGAAAGGCAAAATTAGCCAAATGGAAAAGGAGGTCCAAAAGACCACTGAAGAAAATATTACCTTAAAAATTAGATTGGAAAAAGTGGAAGCTAGTGACTTTATGAGTAAACAAGATATTATAAAACAGAACCAAAGGAATGAAAAAATGGAAGACAATATGAAGTATCTCATTGGAAAAACCACTGACCTGGAAAATAGATCCAGGAGAGAGAATTTAAAAATTATTGGACTATCTAAAAGACATGATCAAAAAAAAAAAAAAGAACCTAGATGTTGTCTTTCAAGAAATTATCAAGGAAAATTGCCCTGATATCCTAGAGCCAGAG
>CM053622.1:625838676-625906580 GCA_028646595.1 Phalanger gymnotis | reverse complement strand
GCTTTATAATATCTTGATTTCTCATCAAGTCACTAACTTCCACTTGCTCCAATCTAATTTTTAAGCTAGTATTTTCTTCAGTGGTGTTTTGGACCTCCTTTTGCATTTGGCTAATTCTGCCTTTCAAGGCATTCTTCCTCCTCATTGGCTTTTTGGAGCTCTTTTGCCATTTGAGTTAGTCTATTTTTTAAGGTGTTGTTTTCTTCAATATTTTTTGGGTCTCCTTCAGCAAGTCATTGACTTGTTTTTCAAGGTTTTATTGCATAATTCTCATTTCTCTTCCCAATTTTTCCTCTACTTCTCTAACTTGCTTTTCTAAATCCTTTTTGAGTTCTCCCATGGCCTGAGACCAGTTCATGTTTTTCTTGGAGGCTTTTGATGTAGGCTCTTTGACTTTGTTGACTTCTTCTGGCTGTCTGTTTTGGTCTTCTTTGTCACCAAAGAAAGATTCCAAAGTCTAAGTCTGAATCTGAGTTCATTTTTGCTGCCTGGCCATGTTTCCATCCACCTTACTTGACCCTTGAGTTTTTCATCTGGGTATGACTGCTGGTAGAGTATCCCAAGCTCAAGGGGCTGCACTTTTGATTTCAGAGCTATTTCTACTCTGCAAGCTCTGCTACACCAGTGCTCCTCCTCCCCCAAGAACTGCCAACCCAGACCACGACTCAGATCTTAAGCAGGCTTTGCACTCCTGCTGTGCTCTGCCACTTAATTCCTTCCACCAGGTGGGCCTGGGGCCAGTAGCAACTGCAGCTGTAGTTCTGTCCTCAGAGCTGCACCACCTCTGCTGCCCCCATGGTGGTGGCCAAACAGCAAACTCCTTTCACTCTGTCCCAGAAGCTTTTCCCACTAACCTTCTCCATTGTCTTTGGTGTTTGTAGGTTGAGAAGTCTGGTAACTGCCACAGCTCACTGATTCAGGGTGCTAGGGCCTGTTCCGCCCAGCTCCTGCTTTGGTTGGTCCTGGTGCAGCCCATGCTGGGCTCTGCTCTGCTCCGCTCCTAGACCCTTCCCAGTGCAACAGGTGCAATAGACCCTTCCCAGTGACCATCCAGGCTTTCCTGGGCTAGAGCCCTGCTTCCCTCTGTTATTTTGTGGGTTCTGTAGCTCTAGAATTTGTTCAGAGCCATTTTTTATAGGTTTTTGGAGGGACCTGGGGGGGGGGAGAGTTCATGCAAGTCCCTGCTTTCCAGCCACCATCTTGGCTCTGTCCCTGCTTTTGTTTTTTAATATGAAAATACAGCTCATTAATATGGATGAACTTGAACATATTCTCAAACACTGAATATTGATCCAAGTAAAGGACACATGAAGAAAGCCCCCTAAAACATTAGGTGGACCTTTGCAGCAAAATTAAGATGAAGAGGATATACATATACACATACATATGCACGCATATGTATATATCACCAAATGTACATAGTTAACATATATAGTATATACATAGGTAGATAGATAGATAGATAGATAGATAGATAGATAGATAGATAGATAGACAGACAGACAGATAGAGTCTAGCACACACATATATGGTCAGCAAATGGTAAATGTGTGTGTGCATGGAGAGAGAGAGAGAGAAAGAGAGAGAGAGAGAGAGAGAGAGAGAGAGAGAGAGAGAGAGAGAGAAAGAGAGAGAGAGAGAGAGAGAGAGAGAGAGAGACTCTCCAAATATATGGATGTGTATTTGTTTTAAGGGATTTCTTTTTTGCCTTTTTCCCCCTACCAATGTGGAAGAGGAGGATGGAAGGACAAGAAAGATAGGAATACAGTAGGCAAAATAAAAGACAGTCATTGGAGATCTTTAAAAATGCAGAGAAAAGATCAGAAAAGCTAGGCATGCAGGATAGCTTTTAAAACAACAGTATGATCTTTGTTATTGTTCAGTCATTCTTCAGCATGTCCAGCCCTTCATGACCCCATTTGGAGTTTTCTTGGAAAAGATACTAGAGTGGTTTGAATATATCCTTTTCCAGCTGATTTTAAAGATGAGCAAACTGAGGCAAACATGTTTATATAGCTAGCAAGTGTCTGAGGTCAGGTTTGAACTCAGGAAGATGAGTCTTCCTGACTACAGGCCTCTTACACTATTTACTTGCACTATCTGGCTGTACGCATACACTTAGAGAGAGTTGTGTATGGAAATAAATTTCACTCGGTAGGGAGATAAGTAAAAGAGAGAAAGGGGGGAGGAATTAGAGGGAGAGTAGATTAAGGGACAAATTAGTTCTAAGCAAAACAAACAATATGTACAACTATAGTTCTTTTGAGGTGGCAAAGGATAGGCATGTGAGAAGGGTGTCCATAAATTGGGGAATGGATGAATAAGTTGTAATATAAATGTGATGGAAAATGATAAAGGGAATGATTTCAGAGAAACCTGAGAAGACATATATGAACCGATGTGGAAGGAAGTTAACAGAATCAAAACAATTGATACCATGTCAGCAAGATGGTAAAGGTAAACAACTTTGAAAGAATTAAGAATTCTTATAAGGGTAATGACTAACCAGGATTCTGGAGGACTAATAATGAAATATGCCACCTACCTCCTGATAGAGAGGTGAAGGAATTATAAAATGAGACATATTTGGGGGGCATGGACAATATTTTGCTTGACTACATATTTCATTTTTCTTTAGTTCTAATTTGGGGGGATGTATTGGGGTAAGGGGCTAAAAAGGCAGATTTTTGCTGATTGAAAATATGTGTGTGTGTGTGTGTGTGTGTGTGTGTGTGTGTGCGTAAAACAAAATTCAATGTGAGGAACAAAAGGTGAAGGATATCAAGAGAAGCAATGGGGAAACAAAGGGAAGTAAGGGAGTTCACAATCTAGCAGTACCTGACCTTAAACTATATCACAAAGCTGTAACTATTGAAACAATTTGGTACTGGATAAGAAATAGGTTGTTCAGGGGAAAAGATTAGGTACACAATATACAGAAGCAAATCAGCACAGTAACTTAGCACAATCAGCACAGCTATTGGGACAAGAACTCACTCTTTGAAAAAAGCTGTTGGGGAAACTGGAAAATGTCTGGCAGAAAGTAGATGCGGACCAACATTTCACATTGTATATCAAGATAAGTTCCAAATAGGTAGAAGATTTAGACATAAAGGGTGATATCATAAGTAAATTAGAGAATAGAAGAAATTACCTGTCAGATCTATGGATGGATATGAGTTCATGATCAAATAAGAGAAAAGAAATGCATAGGACGTAAAATGGATAATTTTTATTACATAAATTTAAGACATTTTTTGCAGAAACTAAACCAATGCTGCTAAGGTTAGAAAAAAGCAGGAACTGGGGAAAATACTTGCAGCAAGTTTCTCTGCTAAAGGACATATTTTTTAAGATATGTAGAGAACTGAATCAAATTTATAAAAGTAAGCACCATTTCTAAACTTTTAAATGGTCAAAGATATGAATAGAAAGTTTTCAGAGAAAAAAAATCCAAGCTATCAATAGTAAATGAAAAAAATGTTTTAAATCACTAAGAATTAGAGGAATTCAAATTACAACTGAGCAACCAAGGAACTACCTCACACCCATCAGACTGGCACAGTTGATGAAAAGGGAAAATGACAAATGTAGAGGAGCTGTTGGAAAACAGGTACTTTAATTCACTATTGGTAGAGCTTTGAATTGGTCCAAATATTGTGGAAAGTAATTTGGAAACATGTCCCCAAAACTATTAAAAATGTATATCATTTTACTCAGTGATAATGCTACTAGGTCTAAGCCCCCAAAAAGATCAAAGAAAGAGGAAAAGGACCAATTAGTACAAAAATATTTATAGCAACTCTTTTTATAGTAGAAAAGATTTAGAAACTGAAGAAAGAACACCAATTGTTACATCAATGATAGAACAAGTTATAGAACATGGATGTGATGAAATGCTATTGTGCTACAAGAAACGAAGGGGATAGTTTCAGAAAAAGACTTGGATGAACTTACATAAAGTAAAATGAACAGAACTAGGAAAGCAATGTATACAAGAACAATGATATTGTAAGGACAATCAACTCTGAAAGACAGGAACTCTGATAAACACAATGACCGACCATAATTCTAAAGGACTCATGATAAAATATACTATTCCCCTCCAGAAAGAGAAGTGTTGGACTCAGAGTATACATCAAAGCACATCTTCTTTTCCATCTTCCTTCCATATTCCTTCCTCCTGTTCCCCTCTTTCTCCACTCCCTTTGGTTAATGTATTTGTTAATGAATTTGTTTTGCACGACTATATATATTTGTAATGGGTTTTGTTTTTCCTGGCCTTCTCAACGGGAGAGGGTGATGGCAAAAATTTGGAAGTGAAAATAAAATAAAATATACATACATACATACATAATACACACACACACACACACACATATATATAGGTATACGTATGCATATACATGAGTATATATACTGATATACATATATACACACATATTTATGTGTGTATAGATGTGTGTATGTTATATATATATATCTATATATCTCTATATACATCTATATCTATATCTATCTATCTATCTATAACCAAAACTAAGATTTAGTGCATTTAAGTTCACTAACACCTAAGATGTCGATGTTCAATCTTTCCATCTCTTTTTTAACCACGTCCAGCTTACCATGGTTCATAGATCTTACTTTCCAGGTTCCTATGCAATATTGATCTTTACAGCACTGACTTTCCTTTCATCATCAGACACATCTGTAGCTCAGCTTCCTTTTGGCTCTGGCCCAGCTGCTTCATTATTTCTCTAGCTACTTGTTGTTTTCCTCTACTGTTCCCCAGTAGCATATTGGACACCTTCCAGCTGATGTTATCCCTTTTTCATTTTAATACTGTCCATGGGGTTTTCTTGGCAAAGATGCTGGAGTGGTTTGCCATTTCCTTCTCCAGATCAGAACTCTCCACTATGACCTGTCTGTCTTGAGTAACCCCACACAGCATAGTTCATAGTCTTATTGAACTACACAAGCCCCACTGCCACAGCAAGGCAGTGATCCAGGAAGATCATGAAGTGGAAGTGATGAACAGATTTAAGTGATTAGATCTGATACACAGCATTTCTGAAGGACTGTGGACAGAAATTTACAATATTGTACAGGAGGTAGCAACAAAAGAAAAAGAAAAGCAATAAAACAAAATAGCTATCTGATGAGGCTTTATAAATAGCTGATGAAAGAAGGAAGACAAAAAGTAAAGGAGAAAAGGAAAGATCTACCCAATTGAATACAGAATTTTAGAGAATAGCAAGGAGTGATATGAAGGTTTTCTTAAATGAACAATGCAAAGAAATTGAAGAAAACAATAGAATGAGAAAGACAAAATATCTCTTCAGGAAAATTAGAGATATCAAGCAGTATTTCATGCAAAAATGGGCATGATAAAAAATAAAAATGGTAGGAACCTAACAGAAGTAGAAGAGATTAAGAAGAAGTGGCAAGAATATACAGAAGAACCATACAAGAAAGATCTTAATGTTACCAATAACCAAAATGGTGTGGTTACTGATCTAGAAAATGAAGTCAAGTGGGCCTTAGGAAACATTGCTAACAATAAGGCTCATAAAGGTGATAGAATTACAGCTAAAAGATGATGCTGTTAAATCATTGCACTCATATGGAAGCAAATTTGGAAAACTCAACAGTGACCACTGGATTGGAAAAGATCAGTTTACATACCAATCCTAAAGAAGGACAAAGCCAAAAAATGTTCAGATTATCAAATAATTGCACTCATTTCACACACCAGCAAAGTTATGTTTAAGATTCCACAAGCAAGGCTTCAGCAAGAAGAGTAGTCTGGTTTTTGAAGAAGCAGAGGAACTAAAGACTGAATTGCCAACATTTGATGGATTATGGAAAAAGCAAGGGTATTTCAGAAAAAATATCTACTTCTGCTTCATTGACTACACTAAAGCTTTTGACTGTGGATCACAACAAAATATGCCAAGTCCTCAAAGAGATGAGAGTACCAGATCATTTTACTTGTCTCCTGAGGAATGTTTATGTGGGTCAAGAAGCAACAATTAGAGCCAAACATGGAACAACTGATTGATTTAAGATTGGAAAAGGAGTATGACAAGGAGGTATATTCTCACCTTATTTATTTGGCTCATATGCAGAGTACATCATGCAAAATGCCAGGTTGGACCAATCAAAAGCCAAGATTAAGGTCTCCAGGAGAAATAACAGTCTCAGATATGCAGACAATGCAACTTTGATGACAGAAAGTGAAGAATTAAGAAGTCTCTCGAGGAGGGTGAAAGAGGAGAATGTAAAAGCTGGCTTGAAGCTTAACATAAAAAACCCCTAAAATCATGGCAACTGGTCCCATTACTTCCTGGCAAACAGAGGGAGAAGAAATTGAAGCAGTGTCAGATTTCATATTTTTGGGCTCAAAGATCGCTGCAGATGGTGACTGCAGCCATGACTGAAAGATGCTTGCTCCTTAGAAGGAAATCTATGACAAATCTGGACAGCATACTAAAAAACAGAGACATTACCTTGCTCACAAAGGAACACAGAGTCAAAGCTATGGGTTTTCCAGTAGCAATATATGACTATGAGAGCTGGACTATAAGGAAAATAAGTGCTGCAGAATCAAGACTTTCAAATTATGGTGTTGGAGATGACTTTTTAGAGTCCCTTGAACAGCAAGGAGTTCAAATCAGTCAATATGTAAAATAATTAATTCAAACTATTCATTGGAAGGTTAAATATTGAGGCTGAAGTTTAAATACTTTGACCACATGATGAAGAGACGAGACTCATTGGAAAAACCCTTGATGTTGGGAAATATTGAAGACAAAAGAAGGGGATGATAAAGGATAAGATATATACACAGTGTTATGAAAGCAATGAACATGAGATTGGACAGACTGGGAGACAGCGGAAGACAGAAGGATCTCCATGGGGTCACAAAGAATTTAGATGTGACTCAATGGCTTGACAACAACAACAACAAAAGATGGACCTGCCTTATATTTAATACTTTTATAATGAGTCCTCTGCAGCTTTTTAAAAAATTCCCATAGAATTTCTACTTTGCCCAGAATACAGTTACAAATTCTGTCTCCTTGCTCCAGGTACTGTCCACTTTATGCTCCCATAAAGTAAAACAATCAGCTCTTCTCCCATTAGAATGTACTTGGAAACCAAGTATATCATTATCTCATGCACCCAGAGATCACTCATCTGTTAACTTCAACTATTTAGAAGAGATAAGAACCAGGAAAGATCATGATATAGATTTCCAGCCGCACTAGAACTTAGAGGCCACATGGTTAACCCAGCCCTCTCATCTGAAGCTCATAGTGATTAAGTAACTTCACCAAAGTCACAAAGTTATTAAATAGTAGAGCTAATGTTTGAACCCAGCTCTTCTGACTTCAAATCCAATATTCTTTCCACTGCATCATGTTCCTGTCCTTCAGGAAGGACCTGTATAACCCAAATAAGTGTAATGAGATTTGTCCATTATAGCTCATATATGCCAAGGACCTCAGACCCTCATTCAAGAGTTTTATTCTCACTGGAGAGACAATTCCAACAAACCTGGTTACATGGTTTTTCCAACCCACAACATATCAAAAGAAATTAGAAGATTGGCAGGAGAAGGAAAATTCTGAGTTCAATGATATTGAGAGCAGCAGAAAGTGATGTGTAAGAATGAAGAATAACAACAACAGTGATGATGATGATGATGACATTTACATAGCCCTTACTATGTGCCAGGCACCATGCTAAGTACTTTACAATTATTATTTCACTTGATCCTCATAACAACTCTGGCAGGTAGGTACTATTATTATCCTTATTTTACAGATCAAGAAATGAAGGCAAACAGAAGTTAAATGACTTGCCTAGGGTTAGGAAGATAAATTACTTTTTTCAAACCTCAAAAAGTACCAGTCTGAGGCCATCTAGTTTGGGGGAAAATAGCCCTTAATATACCTCAGTAGCTTCTGAGAATGTCATAGCATTACAAAGCCAGAGACATAACTGAGGTTCATCATGATACTTAGTCACTGGAAGTGGCTAGGATTACACTCAGTATAACTCCATATAAAGAAACTAAGAAGTAAATAATCTGTATTAGAAGGATTCCTGACTGAAATGTCCATTAAGAAGTTCATTTATCTGGAAAATTCACATAAGTGGAGCAACACTCCCTGACAATATTTAGAGGAATGAGGCACCACTAGAAAATAATATAAAGGAGAAAAGAACATCCTAATTTCTTAGGTAACTCAATTTGTGTTATGCCTTATACATCCATATATGTGCTTAGTTATTATCATAATTCTTTTAAGAATGCCTCCAAAATGCCATAACATTATGAACACTCATAATCCAGCTCTGCAGGAAATGGACTGACAAAACCAAGTACATTTTTGTGGGTATGAGGAAAACTTTTGCTTTTGAATTGTGAAAAGATACAGTGTTCCTCTCGGAAAATTTTTTTCAAAACATCTGCATCATTTTCACAGTGAAGAAATTGCCTGAAGACCCATTCAAATGTTTTCATCAAAGGGAATACATTGAACAGTACATGGATCCATTTTAAAATAGTCCTGCCTGCTCCCTCTGCCCCTAAATGCTTACTTTGCTCACAAAGACAGAAGGCAGCCTTCCAATTGGAAATATCTACTAAAGCATGTTTTCTCATTTTAAAAAAAGTGGACCATCAACCAAACCATCTATTTGAAAGAAATGATTCCTTTGTAATGAGCACTTGAAGGTAGAAAGAAGTGCAGGCTTTAATGAAAGGTTCCTACTCCCTTTGGAGAAGCAAT
This sequence comes from Phalanger gymnotis, assembly GCA_028646595.1. Taxonomy (NCBI): domain Eukaryota; kingdom Metazoa; phylum Chordata; class Mammalia; order Diprotodontia; family Phalangeridae; genus Phalanger; species Phalanger gymnotis. Next base: position 625,897,779 of record CM053622.1, on the reverse strand, counting down.
TGTAGTATAATAGAAAAAGTCCCAGATCTGAAATCCAGGGACCTGGGTTCAGATGCCAGTTCTGCCTTGGGTTCTGTTACCTTGGGCAAATCATTTCATCTCTCTTGGCCTCAGCTTCTCTTCTGTAAAATGAAGGGGTTGGACTAGACGGAGTCTAATGTCCCTTCCATCTCTGAATCTATGGTCTTATGAATTATATAACTTATAAGAATAACAAATCTTTTCCTAATCATTTATATTAGCTTATGAAATAATTGTTAGGATTCTACAAACAAAAAATAATAGCAGAACATAATCATTATCACCATCATCATTGTTATTGTCATCATCATTTTGGTCCAAACCTGATATTTAATTGGCATGAGAAACTTTGGGTGTAGAAATTCCTGCAACCTATGCCAATGAGCTACTTCTCTATGCAAAGGCAAGCAAAGCAGGACTTTTTACTATTTTTTTTTCTTTTGGAGTACTTCTCAGCACCAAGGCAATCAAGTGCCTTTGATTGAGTCTTGCCTTTGTTTGTAGGAAGGCCCACACTCTTTTGCTAATTAGGTCAGAGGTGTGAGGCCCTCCAGTCCTGAAAAAGAGTATATATACTATGAGGGAAGCCATTAAGCTAGAGGTCTCAGAACTGCAGGAAGAAAGGTTTTGCTTGGGGGCTCACTCACTGGCAGTATCATGTGATTTGACCAGACGCGACTCTGGGTAGCCATGGAAGCCCCCCAGCTTTGAAAAACCCAGATGTTGGTGCTTCTCTCTCTGGTAACTATGTACGTAATGTCTTGGACAGACACCTAGAAGCCTGTCTGCTGATTTGTGTTATTTTGCTCTGTTCATACAATTTCCGCTTGTAATTTCTGTTTGTATTTGCTCTGAAGTTCAGGGTGCTGACTTTTGCCCCCGAACTATGTGAATGATATATATATGTATATTTGATTAAAGTGAGATTGTAAACCCCTTAAAGTTGCTTTCCTTAGAAAATCAGGTCAAAGAACATGTGCTAGCAGCCCTCCTGTGTGCAGGTGTTATGGGTCTTAGCCACAGTAGCTGCTAGTAACATTCTTGTTACACTCTATACCTTGGAGAGCTGCCTGGAGTACTGAGATGTTGCTACTGTACCCTCATCACACAACTAGTATGTGTTAGAAGTAGTGCTTGAACTTAGATCTCCCTGACTCCAATACCAGTGCTACATCCACTACAAAACACACCATTGCCCTGTTATATAACCTTGCACCACTACAAAACCAAAAAAGTCCACATCCGAAATACTTAGCGCAGTTCAGACCAAGATACCCCTAGGAACTGAACTGTAAAGAGTAACTTATCCCGCAATAATGAAATTCTGCTATAATCATATAGTATCTGTGTGTATAAGACATACATATAATACATACATGTATATTATATATATGTTTGTAAAACTCACAGATATATAATATATACATGTATGCAATATATTATGTATATGTGTGTATATCACAATATATTGCATGTGCATGATATGTATATATGACATATGATATATATCACATATAATGTATGTGTATATATTCTATATTATGTATATGTGTATATGTCACACATAATATATGCATGTATATCATACATACTAAATGCCTATATGCGTGTACATGTCACATATATATGCATGTATATTATAAATTATGTCTATGCATGCATATGTACACACATATGACATATGCATTATATTATATACTATGTCTATATGTGTGCATGACACAATGATATATGCATGTATATCTTTAATATGTGATATGTCTTATGTGTATGTCACACAATATATCCATATATGTATATATCTCACACATATGCATGTATATTATATATTCTATATTTTATATCTCACATATATGCATGTATATCATATATTCTATATTTTATATCTCACATATATACATGTATATTATATATTCTTTATGTGTTACCACACATATATGTGATTATATCTTATCTATTATATGTGTGTAGCAAACAATATACATGTGTATGTCATATATTATGTATATATGTCTTTGTATGTGTGTATGTATATGTTGTAGCTATATAACACAATACAATATATGCATGCACCTTATATACACACATGCACACATGTATCAAATATATAATATAAGCATGTGTTTTCTATATTATGTATATTTCTTTATATCCCCTTCAAAATTCTACTTTACTCTAACACACATTTACAAACACCATTGCCTCCTTCCAATAACATCTACCCCATTTTCAAAGTTTTGGAAAAAGCTTCCCTTTGAGAAAACATGAGAAAAGTTTAGGTTTCTTTTTTCTGTCTGAGACATAGTCTATGAAAAATTATATGTTCACCAAATTTGAGAGCTGGAAGGGACCTTAGAGCTCAAAGCCTATAAAATCATGTAGGGCACCAAGAGGGAAAGCACGTCTCTTCATGAAATTGCAGAATACCAAGACGCTTGTCTTCTTGAAAGATGAAATTTTATGACTAATAAAAGATCTACATCATGGAGGGCAACAACTCTGCCTCTTCCACAAACACACTCTGGGGACGCTGTCAGAGATCAGTGGGCATATCCTATTTCTCTTTTCTTAGAACACACTGTCATGGGCTAAGGTTTAGATCAGTCCTTAAGCTGCTGCACTGAGGAACTAAAAGGCAGGGTGGTAGTGGCTATGAAGAAATAGTAAATATGTTCTCCACCCTTGAAGAACTTAAAATATAAAAGGAGAGATAGTATCAAGATGCCCGAAAAACATAAAAGAATGACAAAAGGAAAATAAACGCATTACATAACATGTCTCTTTGTGTGTGTGTGTGTGTGTGTGTGTGTGTGTATACAAGAAAGAGTATTAACCTAATGAGACAGAGGCCAGAAAAGACAACACAAGTTTTCCTGCTGTCTCAATTGTCTGCACAAACAATACTATAAAGGACTTTTTTGCCTGTGAACTCCATAAAGGAAAATGTCATCTGAACCTTAGGGTGCTAATGTTGGGTTCATAGAGTTTGCTTTTTGTTTTGCGAATCCAATGACAGTTCTATAGCCTAAGTGTCTAGGAAAGATTCTCCATTAAGTACAGTCACAAAATGTCCTCTTCTGCTCTATAACTGACCAGGATCACCTCATTTCAGAACTTCATTTGCCTATGTCCCAGGAGCCCATGATCCATATCTGTCCTCTACTCCTGCAAACCTAACAGAACTTATCTGCCTTATTTTTTTTTTTATCTCAACCCATCTACCTCCCAACCCTGTTCTGTGCTAGGTGATAACTAGTGAGCTAAATGAGTACATGAACATCTATTAAGTGCTTACAATGTGCTAGACTATGTAAAATGATGAGGATACAAATATAGAAAACAAAACAAAGACAATCCTTGCCCTCAAAGAACCTACATTCTAATAAGAGCAGACAGCATGTGACAGTCATGGCCATGGTGGGATGTTTTGGTCTGGGAAGTCACAGGATGATGAGTGGAGTCATAGGGCAATTGACAGATACATCCTTTCCAGGAATGGTGGTATTGATTTCCTTACTATTCCCAGAGCAAAAACTGGACAGGGAATGGCTGTGGGGAGGAAGATGGACTGATAGGATCGTGATCATTATAGATATGGTGAACTCTTATCAGTCAGGAGCTTGGGGCCCCAGAGCAAGAGTTGGATTTCCTAATTAGAATCTGAAGATGAGGCACAGGAGTATGGAAAGAAGATGGTTCTTGGGGTCACATAGTTATGGTGAGCTTTCACCAATGAGGAGCCAGGGACTCAGGGAAGGAACTATAGTGTGGGATTGGAGGCAGCAGTTGAAGCCAGTAGCATAGAGGATATTCTTGGATACTAATAGGTTAATGTGTTACCTTTCCTAGGCAACACACTGGCATTTAAATAACTGGGTCTCCTGGAGACACAGTGACACAAATGGTGGGAATTTCAGGCATTAAGTAGACTGGTATGTGTATGAGAAACTGAGAGTGAATGAGAACATATTTGGAGGTAAACAGGCCTTTGTTTGCTCTTCAAATCATGTCATTTAAAGGAGGATCAACCTACACTGGGCCTAGGGTTAATGACAGGTGATTTTTGTGTAAAGAATCTGATGAAAACATAATGAATCAGCTTGGAAGATAATTTCCAATGAGAACATTTACAATATTCTATTCAAGACAATATTCTATAAACCGAGTTTAAAAATACAATATGAAGTGTATTGAACAGGAACAAAGCCTGGTGCCATTTGACGGTGATTTAGCCTGACTTTGTAGTGATAAGAGAGGGTTCTTACCATAACAAATACAGGAGAAGAATGAATAGAAGAAAGTCTAATTCTCCCTATGTGCTTGGTTGTCATCACTGCTATTAGTTTCTTGGGTTCACAAGCTTTACAACTTTACAAATCTGATTGGAGCATTGTGGATTCTGCATTCCATTTTGAATGTACTAAATGGCTGTGATTTCAAATGTTTTCTTCTGGATGCTATTTATTTTTTAAAAGATATAAAGTCAAACCCTAAAAGCAATTTATAAGTCAAGGAAACAGTATATGTGGCTTCAAGCATCTCTGGCTTCCAGTTAGCGTTAGCATATTTCAACCTGGGGAAATCAATATACTAGCCAAAGCAAGGAAAACAAAATACCCCCATCTTGTTCTTTGGAAAGGATCCATAGGAGGAAGTCTTTTTTCTTTTTTGATTTGGATGTTTATCAAACTGTGGCCAGTCTGACTGCTTGTAATTTTTTCAATTTAAAAACAACTCCCCTCACCCCCATCTGTGTTCAACTACATGTTCCCACCACCAGGAAGAAAACAGGAATGTTCTACAAAATAACTAATTTTTCAGGTGTTCTCTGAATCCAATTTTCCACAAGACTACTCTTCTGATACCCTTATCAAAGACATCTCTATTTTCTGCCTCCTGCTTTTTCACAGAATACTGCCCCATCTAGCCCCACCTCCATACCCCAATTGCACTTTCTCTTTGCCACTCGAAATCCCTAATTTCTTTCAAAATACCGCTCAACCTTCTGCTCAAGGCCTTTCTTTTTTCTTCCTTTTTTAACGTTCCCTTTAATGCAATCTCTCTGAGTTGTTAGTGCTCTCTACCACTTAAAATTACTTTGTTTTCTTCAGTCTATACTTTTTCTTATATGATTACATGCTAGATGCCCCCCCCAGTAGAATATAAACTCCTTGAGGGCAAGGTCTGTTTTATTCAGGGCCTTTGTGTCCCCAGTACTTAGCAATGATCTTCTACCATCATTGTTGGGATGGATGTTCAGCCATTTCAATCCTATCTGACTCATCATGACCCCATTTTGGGGTTTTAATAGGCACTTAATAATTGCTTGTTGAATTAAGTAGATCTGCATTTGCCCTAATTTGTGCATGAGTATTCCAAAGTACATAGGAAGAGGTCTGGGTAGAGGAAAAAAAATTATAACAATTAGACTTGGTCCAATTAGAATTGATTTTTCCAATAAAATCTGGAAAATGACTTCCATTTTGACAATTCCTACAGATTCAGTTGCTGTATTGTGTGGGTGGGTGGGTGGTGGCAGCTTGAGGGAGTAGGAAAGATAAATAGATGAGCAGAATGAAGCTAAGCAGCTTATTCATGATATTTATTTGGAAGATTACAGTACTTACGAGGTTAATTTCAATTAACAAAATAATTTCTTGCAATTTAAGTACCCTGAGAATAGGTGGCAGTAAAGAATTAGTCATACTTGGGAAGAGTGATTTTCCTGAGATTTATAGTTACTCCACCTGGCTCACTCAGCAGGTATTGCCACTGATCAGAGCCAGCTCATGAATTGCATGTCTGATAATGGTATCCTGTGTTACCTTCCCCTTCCCTCCCCTACCCCCATCTGCCTGCTTTTAGGGCAGATTCTACATTGAGACAATCTTCTAAAAATAAAAGCAGGAATGTTCTCTCTATAAAATAAGATAGGCAGTTAAAAGTTAAATAACTTATGAAAATGCTTTTTAGCACTTTTCGAAAACAAAGAAGCCCTAAGATGTATTCTTATTTCTTCTAATTCTTTTTAAGTTTATTGCTAGCTCTTGTTTTTATACCACTTTCTTTTCTCAACATATGCCTCCTTTCTCCTCCACCCCACAATCATTCTTTTTAGCAATGAACAAAAAGGAAAGGGGGAAGCAGTTCAACCAAACTCTATAACCCATCAATGGAGCTTAATGGTATAAGTGTGCACTGTTCCACATCCATTTTCCATAGTTTCCCACCTCTGCAAAAAAAAAAAATGAAGTGAAGTTCATTTTCATTTTTCTTCTTCAGTACCAAAATCACTCTATTTTATAATAATTCTTCTTAATAATAAATAATAAAATAATAATTTTATAATAATTTATAATAATGCTTTATAGCATTTAGTTTCAGTTTTATTGTTCTAATCATTGGGCATATTGTTTTCCTGGTTCTCCTTCATTTTGCATGAATTCTTAAAAATCTTCTCATACTTCCTATGTATTGTTTATATTTATCATTTCTTGTAGAGGTCTAATTATTTTTACGCTGTAGTTATACTTAGTCTTTTTTTCCTTATAACTCTATATTTGGGCTCTATGTTTCTTTGAATTACCAACTTAATCGTGGTGTCAAATTCCTGTCTTACAATTTGTCACTCTTCTCCAGCTATGAGGATTTGGGTCAGTCAGTCAATAAGCATTTATTAAGCCCAAGCTATGTGTAAGCTGGGAAACAAAGAAAGGCAAAAAAAATTCCTTTTAAGCCCTTGCAGGAAGGCTTGATGTCAACAGAAGAAAAATCTGAGGTGCCAGATAATATTTCTTTGATAAGCCAGGAGCTCTTCACTTGGGCAAGATTGGGAAATAGGTTCTGGAAGGAATGAGAAAAATAGCACCTATTCGTAACTGTATCTATTGCCATCTACAAGCCTGGGAGCTGTAACTACCATTCAGTTGAGTCCAACTGACACTAGAGAGAATAACTAGCTTAATAATGGGGTCAGTCAATAGTGAGGAACTAAGAGACTTCTAGATCTATTCCCTCTGCACTGGTATAAAAGTCTAAGTTTAGATTTTTACTTCACTTTGTGATTTGTTTTTCTATTTTGTTTATTATCTCAAAATCTCTCTATGCCTCTGTGTAGTTCCTGGGAGAGAAAAAAGTCTGTAGGAAACCTAAAAGATGACTGGGTTTTTAGTTCAGAGACATTATGGCAGGAGAGAAATTGGAAAGCTGCTCTCTTCTGGCAGGACCTGGGTGAGAGGAAGCCCATCTGAGAAGATGTAGAAGTTATGGAAAATCAGAAGGGGGAGCTAGTGAGCTGAGCTCTGCAACTCTGATCCAAAAATGTTCTAGGGTTGCCCCCACACTACCATACAAAGTACCAAATTCTTCACAGAATTCCAGGGGAAGCACAAAGCTGGTGACAGTTATGAAAAGCTCATGAAAAGATGTTATCAGGAAATACTAGGGCCAGAAACAGTACCTTAAAGAGGGAGATTAGAAAGCCTTCATTTGCCTTTCCTGACTAAGCAGAAACAGAAAGGTTAGTGATAATATGAAAATGAACTAGAAGAGACTAAAGAGAAGTGATATGAATTATTTAGGTCCATAGGACTGTAGTAGATGTGGAAAAGAAAAACATTAAGCACAAAGAATAACAGGCTAAGATGAAGAAATATTTCCTAATATTGATGTCTATTTGCTATGGAACAATCTCCTGTCCAGTGGAAACTTCATTCTCTGATTCACTTAAACTGAGCTGGGTAAAACACTTGTGAGAAGCATAAAGGGATAATTCTTGCTTTGGACAAGAGAATGAAGGAGATGATCAGCATTTCCCATTTATATTTATGGTTGTTAGGCAGAAAACTGGTGTCAGGGTTAGAAGAGCCTGGGCTCTCACCACTGACACCTACTGGTTGTGTGATGCTGGATAAATTGCTCAATAAGCAATTATTAAATGTCTACTATGTATGAAATATTGTGCTAACTTCTGGGGATACAAAGAAACGGGGGAAAACAATCTCTGCTTTCAAGAAGCTCACCATCTAATGAGTGAACAGCATGCAAAAAACATGTTGTAAGATTAGTGGGGAATAAGATCTTCCCCTGCCCATCAATAGGCCTCATGTAGAGCCCATTAAGGGAAGCTTGCTTGATTGTAGGAAGGCTTACACACATTTTGTTATTTTCTAATTACGCATTGAACCTATTAGCTGAAAGAGTATATATTCTGAGAGGTAAGCTTTTGCTTTGGGGGGTTGTTTATGAGAAAGATGTTATGATTCCCTGATCGAGACTTTGACGGGCCATGTGTTCCGAGTTTCCTGACTCCTCAGAGGTAAAGACTCTCTTGATTCAGTGGTGGATGTAAAGCTTTGATTCAGGCAGTAGAGCCCTGTCTGTTGGTCTTTATTTCTCTTCTCTGTATTTTTTCTGTTTATTTAAAGAAGATTGTTGACCCCTGAAACAGTTGTAATTCCATTAAAGCAGATAAAAGAACCTGCACTAGCAGCTATCCTTGGTATACCAGTGTGGTTGCCATTACACATATACACAAGATAAACTGTAAAAAACCAACAGAGAGAAGTCACTAGAATTAAGGGGGATTGGGAAAGATAGAAAGTGGGATTTTAGCTGGGTTTTGAAGGAAGCCAGAGAAGTCAGGCAATAGAGATGGAAAGGGAGAAAATTCCAGGAACGAGGACAAGTGAAAATGCAAGTCAGGACAGGGAATGTCTTGTGCAAGAGACAAACAGGGGACCGGTGTCACTAGATCACATAGTATGAAAGGGAAGGTTGAGAGAAAAGTATAAGAGGACTGTAAAGGTGGGAGGGGCTGGGTTATGATGTACTTTGAATGCCAAACAGAAGATTTTTTTTTTATTTGATGCTGGATGTGATAGAGAGCCACTGAAATTTACTGAATGGGGGAGAAGGGAATTATGTGATATAGTCAGACCTTCACTTTAGTAAGGCACTTGGACAGCTGAATGGAGAATAGATTGGAATGGGGAGAGACCTGAGCCAGGGAGGTCAATAAGAAGGCTATTGTAATAGTCCAGGCATGAGATGACCATGGTCTAGTGGTGGCAGTATCAGAGAAGATGGGAGTGTATATAAGATGTTGTGAAGGTAGAATGGACAAGACTTGGCAAAAGGTTGTATATGGAGGGGCTAGAGAGAGTGAAGGTTAGGATTACACTTAGTTTGTGAGCTTGGGTGACTGGAAGGATTGGCAGTCACCTTGAGAGTCATTGGAAAGTTCACTAGAGGGAAGATCTGGGCAGGGGGAGGCAAGATGCTGTTTTCAGTTTTGGATATGTTGAGTTTAAGACATCCTTGAGACATCCAATTTGAAATGTCTAATTGGTAGCTGGAGATACAAGACTAGAGATTAAGAGAGAGGTAAGGGCTGAATAAATAGATCTGTGAGTCATCAGCATTGAGATAATAATTTAATATATGGCATCTGATGAGATCACCAAGTGAAAGAGTTTAGAAGGAAAAGAAAAGAGGGCCCAGGACAGAACCTTGGGGACACCCATGGCTAATGAGCATGACCAAAAGAAGACCGAGAAGAAGAGTTTGGACAGAATGGAGGAGAACAAGTAATGGCATGAAAACCTAGAGGACAGATAGTTTCCAGGAGAAAAGGTCAATTGACAGTGTCAAAGACTACAGAGGAGTCAAGGAAGATGAGGACTGAGAAAAGGCCATTTGATTTGGTAATTTAAAGATCATTGGTAACTTTGAAGTGAGTGGTTTTGGCTGAATGATATGGTCAGAAGCCAGACTGTAGAGAGTTAAGGAGGGAGAAAGAAGAAAGGAAGGAAATTAAGGCACTGATTGTAAATGACCTTCTCAGGGCATTTAGTGACAAAAAAAGAGGAGAGACATGGGATGATAGTGAGAACTGAAGGATCAAGTGAGGGCATTCTGAGAATGAGAGAGATAAGGGAAGGTTTGTAGGCAGTAGGGAAGAAACAAGTAGGGAGGGAGAGATTGAAAATAAGTAAGAGAGTAGGGATGACAAAAGCAATCTGCTGCTTATTCGCTGACTAGCTAATTTGCATCTAAATGTCTGTCCATCTCAAAGGGCAAGAATTTTGCCTTTCCTAGTATATGGGGAGAGATTGAAGATGAGTCAGAGAATTGGGATGACAGAGGCAATAAGCTGACTATTGACCGACTGGTCAATTTTCACTTAAATGTCTATATCTTAGGAGGGAAGATTTTGCTCTTAAAGGGGAATCCTAAATTAACACCTCAGTGAATCAAAGTTTCCCCAACTCAAACACACAAATCAATTTGTAGTCTCTTGGCAATTTGCCCATGTCTCCAAATAAATTCATCACTGGGGATCCACTCACCATACTGGCAAACTTCTTCAAGTTTTTCTGACATATCAAAAATATCAGGGCATTGCATGAGTTGTCCATCTGTAATCTCTCATTCTCCCCTTCTGACCAGTTCATTTATTTCCATGATGTCATCCTTTACACTACTACTCCTTTGCAATTCTTTATTTGTAATATGTTATATAGCATGCTCAAAGCCAGCATTTTACTCTCCATCAAGGCAGCACTGTGGTACAGTGGATAGAGTGCCAGGCCTGGAGTCAGGGGAACCTGAGTTCAAATTTGACCTCGGATACAAGCATAATCCTGTTTGCCTCAGTTTCCTCATCTGTAAAATGACCTGGAAAAGGAAATGGTGAACCACTCCAATATCTTTGCCAAGAAAACTCCAAATGGGGTCATGAAGAGTCAGACATGACTGACACAACTGAATGAACAAAGCCTCTCCAATACCCTTTGGGTGAGCCTCAATTCTTTTGGAACAGCAAGGTTCCATGACTCCTAACCATACTGCATTATAGGAATCATATTGGCATTAAAAAAATACGGATCTTTGTTTCAGGGAAAAACTTGGGATCATTAAAAGAACTCTGAAATTTCCTAAAAGCAATCTAGTCTGCTCTCTTCCCCACTATTCAATTATGGACCCAATTTCTTATGTCTGCAATGTCTATTCAAGATACTTATATTGATGGATGAAGCCTGTATACCATCTGTTCAACTGGATATTGTAGTTTAAGGATTCTTTGCCCATTTTGTCTTTCCAAGGCAGATAGGTAAGCCAAACTCTTTTGAATGATTATGAATCTTATTCAGGAAGTTCTGTGATATTCTGGGGCTTGATGTAATCAACACAGTATAAGTAGTTCCATGGCTAGTTTTTAAAAAAAATTGGTTGTTTGCCTTTTTGTGTTGGAAAGCCAGAAACCACTGAACATTTTGTATCTGCAATGTTAGCAAAAACTTCGCTTTTTAAATGTTAGGCTCTCAATAAAATTCTGTAAGTCATTATTAAGCAGGGCTATTTACTATACGTTAGGCAGAAGGGCACCTTTCTTACAGAGGGCGGCAGCATTGAACATGTATGTCTAATATATTGTTTTTTTTAAAAATCTTTGTGAACTTCCATTCTTGAGCTTCAGTGAAATCTCAAAACTTTCCTGTAGTGTTGCTGCGCTCTGAGGAAAATAATTCTGAAGTCCAAAAGCAATTATCTTTTCTAAACAAAGTGCAGTCAAATATAGATCTCAATGGCACATTGGAGGCGCTCTCAATTGCTAGACTATTCTAGCTCTTTGAAGAGAGTTCTCAGCAAAGATATTAAATTGCTACCAACGGCTTAGACAATTGAACTTCTCTGTTGTTAGATTGATGATAATCATTAATTTTATAATTGTTTTGCATTTATAGAGCTGTTTTTATCCAGGAGTCAAAGGCCCTTGATAAAATTTGAAAGCGATCCTCGTAACACCCAAGCAAGGTAGACACAGAGGCCTCAAAGCAATGGGTTTGATTCTCTCCTTGGTAGAGACATCAATCCTTGATGAGCCAAGGGAAAAAGACCTTTTGCTTGCTTCACTTGTGTATTTTGCCTGCTGCCCAGAGGATCCTCAGTCACTAGTGAAATGACCTGGTAGCTAAGAAAGCCACACGACCAAGTGCTGAAATCTTCAGATTTCTCCCCTTCCCTTCTGTAATATCAATTAAGTTGGGTGTCTTTGATTGAGCCTTACTAGGTGCTAAACTCCAGGCCCCAAACCCCTATCTATCAGGTGCTAAGCCTATGTGGGTGTGAATTGGTAACTAAGGTGGGGCTCCAGGTGGGGCCAATGAAGGGAGGTGCTAACTCCAGAGCCAATAGTAAGAGCCTAAGTTCTGACATTTGATGCCATCTGAAACTGTATAAAAAGAGAGAACAGAGTTATTTGCTCAAGGCTCTCACTCCTGGAAGTGCAGGACTCTGGGCAGCCTCTCTAAGGGCCTTCCGGCTGAACTCAGATGTTGATGGTTCTCTTGGTAACTATGAATTGTATTTGGTCTGTTGCTGTTTGTAATTTGTTTGTATTTGCTCTGAAGTTCAGGGTGCTGGCTTTTCCCCTGAACTAAGTGAATGATATTCGTATGCAGGATTAAATTGAGATTGTTAACCACTTAACGTTGATTTCCTTAGTAAAGCAGATCAAAATAACCTGGGCTTGCAGTGTTCTGTGACCTAGTTGTTGTTGGTTTTACACCCTACACAGCAGCTGATAGCTGGATTGTTGAAACACCTACCCACTGGTGTAGGCATCATTATGTAGCTGCCACATTTGCCACATATAAAATAACCATTGAGTCTTGGGCAAGAGAAAAAGCAAGCAACAATGCAAGGTATGGTAAGCACATTCCTGTAATGTCCTTTATCAGGAATGCAAAGGTGGCAGATAGCTTGAGCTTTGGGTATCTTAGCTGCAATGGGCTATGCTGATTGGGATCTACACTAAGTTTGACATCAACGTGGTAAGCCCCCAGGAGCAGCGGTGCTACCATATTGCCTAATGAGGAGTAGAACAGGCCAGGTCTGAATCAGTGCAGGTCAAAGCTTCCTTACCAATCAGTTGTAGGATATCTGGGATCAGTTGTGGATGATATCTCTTGAGTAGGCCATGACTGGCCAAGAAGGGAAAATCTAGTCTAATTTTTTTTATGCAAGCAACAATGACAGTATCCATGAAAGGAGACACCAGTAGATACCATTGCCTTAGGAGATTAAAATGCATACATTTGCTTTACTTGGCTAAGCAAAGAAAGGGAAGTAATGCATGAGTGAGCCAAAGGGGCCTAGAGAGAAGTGACTAGAATTGTTTAGACAGGCCCACAGGACTGTGAGATAAATATAAGGAACAGAAAAACACTGAGCTCTTGCACTTAAGGGTAGCAGTGGGGTTAGAAGCCCTTGTAAAGAGACATTCCATTCAGCCATAACTGAGGCAGAGTTCTTCATTAATATGCAGTATTGAGGGTAGTACCTGGCACTCCTATTCATCCCTTCAAGGAAAGTTGATTTCATTTAATGGTAATTCAGATGTCCTTTTATTTTCCCTCCCCATTTCCTTCATCCTAGTCAAAGTACCTCTATCTAGTCATCTTCTTGGACCATAATCCCAGAGCTTGAGGACAACACCACTTCTCCAGGCAGATACCTTGAGAGGTAAGCATTTTAAATCCCCAAGGAGATGACATAATTTTGACTAAACTAAAGGCTTACAGGGGGAAAAAATTCACTTTGTGAGCAAAGTTCTCTGAGTAGTTTGTGCATTATAGACTGTCCAGTGATAAGACTCTGCATTTTCTCAAATATAGTATCATTATGAAGAGAGTGATTCAAGGCCCAGGTACATGAGCTCAATTGCAAATAGACAAAGCTTTATCCCATTAATGTATCTACTCAAATCTATATGGAATCTTGAAGGGCACTTACTGGTGATTCAATGTCCTCTAGGAGCAAGACTGAACAACGCTCACATTTTAACAGCGTCTGGGCCCGGTGCATGATTTTCTTAACAATTTTCTCCAGGTCAGTTTGTTCTTCAAAGAGGTCATTAACCACCTCAAGCAGAGCCTGTAGAAGATGAAAGAAATTTAGTTTGGTGTATGTAGGACTGATAAAATGCTATACTGGAGGGAAATTCCAAGTCTTTAAAATAACATTTCATATAGGAATATAATTTCTGAAATAGAAGGCTTTAGAACATGGAGTTCTTTTGCTAAAAGGCTATATCACCTCTCCCAACCCCCTAAAATCTCTCCTAGTTCATTACATATTTCTAATATTAAGTAAATTACCTTTTGGTAAGATAAGACAATAGTGTTCTATGCAGCAAGAGTCATGTAATCTTTAGCCTAGGAATTCTTCCTTCTATAATAATATTGCACAAATCAACTAAAAACAAAGCCACCATTTTATCAGTAACAGACTCATAATTCCTACCTAATCACACTGATTTGACAGGTCATGAAACCTACTGAATTATTAAGAAATCACCAATGATGGTGTTTAATTTAGGAAAAGGATGCATAAGAAGAGAAAGAGATTGGTGAAAACAGTAAAATGCATTGTACATTTATTACAAAGGAAGTTCATATTTCAAAACTTAAAACTAAAGATTATGCTGTAACCTTTTATCCAGTAGGACTTTCTTCATTCCTTTACATTAAAATAATAATCCAGCCAGACCTTTTAATGACAGATTTCAATATGAAGTGATACTGTTCAGAGATCTGATCATATGCTCATTCTGCATATCTGATTTTTAAAATCAGATTAAAATAACAAATATATGCAATCAGTGATAACATTTAAGAGTTTGGCAAAAGAATATTTGTTTCTTTATGCTTTGATATGATGTTCAGCCCCAATCTTGACTTCTAACAAAAGTGTTTAATGGGTTTTCCAAGTCAGATGGATTCTAAGCAAACATATGCTATTGTATATCACAACATTATTTTCATTAACATTCAAAAATTACTAACTCCACCTTTGGTCAAGCAACAAAAATATATTTCAAATTAAAAATTAATGAGTCATTTTGAAAGAATGTATGAGTTGTTTTGAAATGTTAAACATTTGGAAATTTCTCTAGAACTATTTAGATTGGATAGAGGTTTTAATGAGATGGGCCAATGCATTCAAGAGCCTAGTCCAGTTGAAAGAATAATTAAATAAGAACCAAAAATCCTGGCTAATATTTCCCACACAGAGAGCCATTGTAATAACAAGTTGGTAGCTACACGGAATTCTGCACTGCCAAACTGAAGAAACAGCTCTGTTCCAAGGCATTTAATATCCTAACATTCCAAACTGAAGTTCACCACTCAGCCATGAATTGTAAGACATGTTAAATGTAGCCCATCTGTGTAGTTTCAAATTCAAATCTCACTGAAATAAAGCCCATTAATGTTACATATATGTATATATATATATATGAAGTATTCAATGCTGGATGGCAAATTCAAATATAACAAAAGGATTCTCATTCAATGCCCTACTCTGATGTCCTGGGTTCTCAAAGGCTAAGCTGGTAGAGCTTTAGCTCTCACAAGTTTTCCCCAGTTATAAGTACTTTAAAGTCCCTGTGATAGCCTGTAGGTTTGCCATCCAAGGACCTGCCTGGCTACCTTTTATAGAGACATGCTCAGAAGGTTTGCCACTATCATTTTTTTTAACATGGCAATGCATGAAGACTGGTGTAATGAAAAAATTCCTGTGCTTGGAATCAAAGAACCTAAACTATATTAATATATACTAGGTGAGTAACTTTGGGGAAGTCACTTGACCTCTGAGCCTTGGTTTCCTTATTTATCAACTAGAAACAGTAATCTTTGTACTATCTATGTTACAGAGTGTTATAAAGTACTGATTTGTAAACTGTAAAAAGCTCCATAAAATGTGAGTTCTGATTATTGTTGTTATCATGTGTAAGACGATGGAGGGAGTCACCACAGATTTTCCAAGTGCTAAAGTAATATCAAAAACTTCTCTTGTCCCTGTGGTTATGTCTATGCAAGCAAAGTAAAATGAGTAATTGAAATAAATAACCAGATAACTGAGTTTTTAAAATTCCTGTTATTTTGGAAAATCTTATTTTCTCTTTCTCTTTAATATTTTCTCTTTAATAATCCAGATTGACTTTCTTCATTAATCTGTTTTATTCGACAACCATTCAGCTTCCCACATTGTCCAAACTGTAAAGACATAGCTTTTAAGACCTGTAAGAAGCTTGTTCTAGAGAAAAATTGGACCCGGCTTAGATTTTGCATTGGCAAATTCCACTATGGCTATTTTGTTGCTTAAGTACAAATTGTAACTTAACTAAGAAGTGATTTAAAAAAGTTTCAAATTAACAACTCAGAGTAACCACAGAATAGAAGGAGGACATGAAAAGCCTGTGTTCCTATAAAATTATGTCTCCACACATGATAAAATAATCCGTCAGTGCTTTCAGTTCTGTCAAATAGATAATTAATTCAATGATATCTGCCAACTGGTTCTTAGATAAAAATGACAAACTGATAGACCTGATTAATCTGTTTGATTAAAACAATTCATAGCATCATAGATTTAGAGTGAGAAGGGGCTTTGGAAAACATCCTGAACAATTCTCTTTTGTTTTTAACAAATGAATAATTTGAGGCCTAGAGAAGTGACTTGCCCAGGTACATATAATAAAAGACAGAGCAGGGCTTGAAATCCAACATTCTGTTTCTAAATCAATCCCTAATACACCACATTAGTTGTAAAGATCATCCAATCTCTCTTTGATGGCACAACTAATGACTTCCAGAACGGTCTAAAACCAAATTGTTTAACTTCTTTGCCCTAATATATCCACTTGTAAATCTTTAAAATGTAGGACTATTTGCACCGAGCATATGTCATACATTTTGTGAAATTTAACAGTATTGTCCTAGCAAAGAAAAAAAGTACAATAAAAAGAAAATTCTTTGATGTCTAGTTAGATCATATTGGTCAAGAGCTTGGAGTTCTTTGAAGGTACTATGAAATTTTCAGGTTTTATTACCAGTGTAAATCCAAAGCCTGTAAAAACATAACTTCTGTTTTACAACATGGACTTCAAATTAATTTTCCTTATGAAATGAAACCATGAAATTGGCACCATCAGGAAGAAACATCAAAGCCATTTATTTGTATCCATCTCTATTTAAGCCTGAAGGGTATCATCAACCACATACTTGAAGGATTATACATAAATTATTTTGAAATAAAATATTCTTGGCCCATCCAAAGATCATCTGCTATTTTTTAAAAAATGAAATTACTCATAAGACCTTGAAGGAAAGAGAGATATGAGACTTGTCAGTAGATCTGTTTTTTCTTACCCTGCTTCTGTCATACTCCTTCCTTGAAGCAGCAAATAGTTGAGCATTAGCTATGGCAATCCCACAAAATGGGAGATACATCTGCATAACCTGGCACAGAGAGAAGTTAGAGGTTTATTATTATCATTAGTTAGAGGTTTATTATTATTTCATTAACACTCCTATATTTGTTCATGTAGCTTCTTTTTTTTAATAACATGTCTAATAGGTATAGTTACAGGCCATAATGTCTTAATGGAAAAAATCTTTTTTGGATAAAATACTTTTCTTAAAAATTTTGCAAGAAATTGTCTATTTTTTCCAAGTTGAAGGCATTTGCAACTGTGACTTATATACCTAGCACCCCTGGTGCTGGGCTTATACAGATCTGGTCCAATCCTGGGAGGGTACCTTAAAATACTAGTTTCTTTTTGGGTTTATTGTTTATTCTAGGTAATATCTAAATATATGTTGTGCCAAGATCTCCACATATGTGGGTAAAAATTCTCCACAGATTTCTAAACAAGCACTCAAAGTTACAAATGCATTTATTTGTCCCATTGAAAATGTGGGAAACTCACAAAGAAGTCTCAATAGCTCACGAAAAATCAATAATTCCTTCTTAGGCCACGAGATTGAACATATGCAATATTATACACTTTTGCCCCAAGGATAGCATTAACAGTGAATGCTATTTCACCTCCCCCATCCCATCAACCTATTATTCTCTCAGGATCTATCTAGAAGAAAGGAAAGATAAAAGGAAAAGATAAAAAGACCAAAAGAGAAGATGGGCCCTCATAGGTTAGCATACTATGGTTTTAGATACCTCTCCCCACAGAATGTTGGGGGTGGGGAAAGGAGGATTTTGAAGAGTTCCCAGTTAAGTTGGGGAATTTTCTTCATGAGAAGTAGGAAGAGTTATCATTTAGTTTCTATACTAAGCTCCAACCTCATTCTGATCTCTTTTTAGCCGCTCATGCCTCCCTAACAAAATTACCTTCTACTTATTTTGCATAGATTTTGTGTATATTCATATGAGCTCATGTTGTCTCCTCAGATAGGATGTTTTCTTCGTGAGGGAAAGGACTATTCTATTTTTGTCTTTGTATTTTTGATACTGAATATACTGCTTAGTACATAGTGAATACTTAACAAATGCTTATTAATTGATTGATCATTCAAGTACCTGTTAGAAATGGAAGAAAATAGAACTAAATAGTATTGAAAAACAAGATAAAACTCTTTCATAAGTCACTTAATGCAAAGTACCTGAGTACCACCTTCTCTTAGATATCAATGGAGGCAAACCAGGACTCCGTGCCCCAAATCTCTGAAAATAAGCAGTGTCTCCTAGGCTACTGGCCTCCAGCCTAACTTCCACCACTGTCTAGGGGAGTATAGATTCAACCCTAGGTCTTCCTGACTATAGGGCCAGCTGTCTACCCATTGTCATCTAGCTACCATATTATCCCTTATTGTTCTGTCTACTTCTAGAGTTTTACTGAGAATGCTCCAGAGGGTGAGTTTACTGAGCTGACATAAAGCTATAAGGTTATACTGAGAAAAAGATTAGCACTTTCATTTTGAGAAATTGTTATTCAATTATTTATTCAACTACAAAATCGAGAAATTTTAGCTACTTGTGTAACAGTCTGTAGAAAATAGAGTAGAAAGGAATCATAGCAGTAGAGCAAATTGTGCCAGGACCATCTTGATCTGAACCCCATCAAAAAATGAGAAGAATAATACATCAATAATAATCATCATTATTAGTTATTATTGATGGCCATCATCATCATAACCACCATCTTCATCATCTGGTGTCAAGAATTAAATACAATAGAAATACGAGTTGGGTCAGACAACAACAAAGCACATCAAGAAAGATGGCTGAAACCCTAGCTTCACTACAAAACTAGAAAGGGGCTGGTCTGAATAAAATCAATATTTATTAATTCAAATGCTTCATGGTGAGTAATTAATTACTAGGAAAGCACTTCACCAACCTGATTTCATCTTTCTTAACAGAAGGCAAACCATCTTTGTTACTAGAAGATGAGAAGATGAGAACACTAGTGACACTTCCAAATACAATTTGTGTTCTTTACACAATGAATTCACATTTTGTATGTCTCAACAAATCTGTGAAAACAAAACATCTAGCATATCATCTAAGGAGTAAAAAGGGATATGCCCCCCCAAACCCAAAAGCAACTTCATTATCATTTCAGTTATTACTGACCAAGTATCTCCAAAGTGTCATAGCATTTATGGTAACTTTATTGATTAGAGCAAAGCTTCTGACTCAGTTGTACACTCATGGCTTAGTTATGCATTGCAAATGCATAAAATAGATCCAAACAGAATGACAGTGCTAGAGACTTTGAGGTCCATATGGAAAACCTTTCTTTACTTGAAATATGTCGCTAACATAATAAGGTTATGAAGAGTTGCTATAAAATAGAGGTTTCCAAACTTATTTGGCCTATCACCCCCTTTTAAAAAATTACTCAGAACCCCCCTGGAGACTGATGTTCTTTTACCCTTTATTGGTTTTTTGAAATTTGTGTCATTTCAAAAAATATGTAAATTTTTTAAAAAATGATACATCTTAAATTTAATAATTTATTGTAAACTTATGGGTTTTTTCCTGCTTTGATATTTTGATGACACAATGGCATGTAACCATATAGTATCATATTGTAAACAA
Source organism: Phalanger gymnotis (assembly GCA_028646595.1). NCBI lineage: Eukaryota > Metazoa > Chordata > Mammalia > Diprotodontia > Phalangeridae > Phalanger > Phalanger gymnotis. The sequence goes on along the minus strand of CM053622.1, from coordinate 625,877,850 downwards.
GTCTTTACATGCTCAGATTCTTACCAATTCATGCTGGAGTTCCTGACAATGCATGATAGGCTTGCCTGCCAACACTTGCTTGTTAAGACTTATCAGTGGACTTGACTACTGATAGTCATAACTTGCATCTTGTGTGTTCATTTGGAAAATAATGTAATCACTATGACTAACTCTGTTACACAACAAATGAAATATGTACAAATGGTTTTTCAAAATTTTCTTCTCTCTCTTCTTTCCTTATGCTTCCACCACCCCCTTATTTTATTCAATGCCCCCCAATTGCACCTGAGGCTACTACCACCACCCCCACACATCATTCCAACATCCCCAAGGGAGTGGTATCACTCACTTTGGGAACTTAGGAAATTATAAAACATGGTATCTTTCAGGGAGAAAGTTTAAGTCCATTGTTGTTCTGCCTAGCCTTACACACATTATCATCTGATATAATGAGTGACTAAGATACTGGCATAATCAGAGTAAAAAGCCACCTTTATCATAATCCTCAACCCCTTTTCTCTTCCTGTTATGGCTTCAAAAGCATCTCATCCAAGAACATGACTCTCTGATGGCAGCCTCAGGTTCTGTCCAGTCCCACCAGAGAGCTGATTGGACATTGTGATCCAGATGTATCCTCCTAAATTCCCTCTCTTATCAAAAGAGGTCTCAAGTTAAACACTTTCCCTTTGATAGTTAAAATGATCCTATGATTTAAAAAAAGGGCCCAATATTTTTTAGAATTTGAGCTTTCTTCTTCCATAGAAGATTCTAAAATAGTTGGAATAAAATTGCCCAGACACCCAGAGAGTGGGTCCACATCATCCACATTCACTTGGCTAATTAGTGACAGGAGCCAAATTGGAACCTAAGTCTTCTGACTCTAAGTACAGTCATCTTTCTGCAATACCATACTACCTTTTTCAAATACTACGACTTTCCAGATTAAAAGACATCTTAGAAGTATCATGGAATGCATTCATTTAATTGAACAATTAATTTCTGACACGTTAAAATAATGCTTTAGAAGTAACAATTACATTTACTTTATTAGTTCCCTTAATCTATTCTACTGCCTTCTGTAGACCCACCCAGTAATAGATGAGGGGCTATTTATTTGAAAACAGCTCACATTTCCTTTTATTTATTGGAAAGTCTGGCCAACTTAAGTTCCACAGGTTCTTCTTTATGAACAATAAATTTACTATTCCACAATGTAAACCTAGTTGCTTTTATTTCTCCATAGGCATGGTGAACAAAGGTGTATTAATTTAAATCAATTGTGCAACATTTAAAAGGTGAAAGAGCCTTCTCTGCCAAAATTAGTGTTTCTTAAACAGTTTCCAACAAAAGTAAATGGCATTTTCAAATCCTACACACCAAACTTTAGAATGTTCAATTCAATACATATTCTCTGAGCTGCCAGTGTGGAACATACGGTGTGGCCAAGGACTCTATCCTTGCTCTTAATTTGATTCAATTCATATTGACAAACATTTATCCAGTGGCCCACTACTTACGAGGTGCTGTTTTCAGAAGCAGGGATACTGAGATGAAAATTACATAGTCACTGTCCTGAAAGAATTTACCAATTTGCAGAATGAGAGGAGAAAGTACAACCTGTATTCAAATAAATCTATTGCAAGGCAGAATGTGATATGGACAAAAGAGAGAGTCCATCAAAGTGCTGTAGAACAAATCTGAGAAGGGAGAAATTATTTTCAGCTGGGGGTAAAGATAGGAAAGAACCCAAAAAGCTTCATAGAGGAGGTAACACTTGAGCTGGACCCTGAAAGAAAAGGAGATTTCGACAAGCAAAGATAAAGCTCCTAGAGAGTAAAGAATATTGCATTTTTTGGTCCTTGTATTCCCAGCATCTAGCAGAGTGATTGACAATTAACAAGTGCTTAATAAATTATTGTTGGTTGATTGGTTGATTTTAGGCCTCATAACTAACCTGTACAGGGGCAGCAAAGTCATTAGGATTCACTGTGAAGCATTTGAGCCAAGAAATATGAATCTTATCTGGATCAACCCCTTTTAGTTTTGCAGAAGTTAGGTTCAGTTATCTCTCTTCATGCATGCATTCCATTCCTCATCATAACAGTTCAGTTAAGTTGAAACATATGGTTCATGAAAGGCAGTGATATGAAATAAGGATGAACAGATACATTAGTTTAAATTCAATACTAAGGCATTTGAATTTAATCCCATGAACATTAAGGAGCCACTGAGGTCTTTTGAAGAAGTAGTGATATTGGTTGTACAATTTTTGTCAGATAAGCAGTCAGCACCATGGACAGGAGTTCTATCAAACAGAAAGATACTAACAGGTTTCAATACTGCAAAGACCCTAGTATAGCCCTCACACCAGGGCTGCATTGAATTACCATTGCAGAACTTGACAACCAATGATGGTAGATTTTGTTAGACTGACTTATTTGCATTTTGGGGGTGGGGGGAGGGAGTGGTAGTTCAGAAGTCTAGACTGTTAATAGAGTGTAAACAAGATCCAGGGTATCCTTTGGGGTATCCAAAGGGTGCCATTTCATTATTTGAACTTCCTTTGGGGGGTTTGCTGTACTATCTTCACTCTTATGCTAAGATATGAGGACTATGAAACTGTTGTAAATATTGGATGGTTACAGGCCATTCCATAACATTATTTATATGTTATATGTGGTGGTAAGATAGATTTTCTGTCTCTTTCAAAGTTCATTATTTTGGCTCTGGCTTAAAACTATCTCCAGATCCACCTCTTACATGGTGCAGATTTCACAAACTATGTGTATTTTATACATAATTACAAACAAAAATGCAGGGTAACACAGAAATACACCACTACACCAATACACACACACACACACACACACAGGTATAAATGTAGAAGGATACAATATGAGACTTAGGCTTAGCTAAATAATATCCCTAGTGTCTTCCCTGAGGTGTAGCTTTCTCTCAAGGGCTGAGAATACTATATTGCCTCCTTCACAGATGGACTTTGTCTAAGATGCCTTGCTAGGTCAATCCCAAATTCTAGCGGTAAAGATGAAAACTCTTCTGGTTTCAGGTAGAATAGAATGCTCTGGAGCTTTAGGGAGAGTCATGGTATGTTGGGTGAACCTCAGGAAATATTAACTAGTCAGGACAGCTTAGTAAAACTGTGTGTCTTCCAATGTGACCATTGTACAGAACTTTTTGGATGGATCCATGACCTTATATTTATAGGTATTCCTGCTAATATCATTGGAATCATAACCCATCCATGCCTCCCTATTCCATGAGATTTTTGTCCATGAGCTCCCATAAATCCTCATAGAAGATTTACTCAACAGACTGACAATTTTTTCTAGCTCTCTGAACATTTTGTGGGTGCCAAAACTCTTTCTAATACCTTGGGAAAGCACCTTCGTGATCTACAGTGTGTTATTATGGTCAAAGGAAGGAAACAAAAGTTGGGCAGATTCAGTGGTCATGGCTACTTTGGAGTGTTTCAGAGCCACAATCAGAGGAGGAAAAACACTGAGATTTGACTGACTATCTAGTAATATAGAACACTGTATTTTTAAAAAATGCAGTCCTGGCTTAAGGGCAAAGATTCCTTCTGGCTAGTGCAGAAAAGAAGCTGATCTCTTGAAAGGTGAAATTTGAAGAGTCAAAACCTAAGACAGACTTTTTTAAAATGTAAGACATGGAAACTTCAAGAGTAATAATGTAGATGTCTTTTCTCTCCTGGGAGTTGGAGGAGGGTGGTATTGAGTAGCTGAAAGGGAGGAATTGTAAGAGGAAATATTTCCCAAGAATGTATTGAGAGGGCTAGGATTTCCCAACCTGGGAAAATGTAAGAGGAAAGTACTATACTTTAAGACCTCAAATCCCAAGCCCATAAGCAAATGAATAGTAGATTCCTTGAAGGCTGAGACTACCACAACCTTACTAGCCAAATCCACAGAAAGAAAGACTGAACTGAATTAATATCAATGGGAAGATCGGGAAGAAAGGAGTCATGTCAGAGAGAAGAAGCTAAAAAAGGCAGAATTTGTCCCCCAGTCATGGGTACTAGGAATGTGATAAATACATAAGAAGTCTTACCTCACCCTTGTATGTTTTTCTTATAATATTTTGCAATAAATCTTTAAAACACTGACAAAAGGTAATTGGTTGTCTTCAGGTTGTTGTTGTGATTGTCCTTCATTTTCAAAGAGGACCATGGCATCAGGTAAATGATGACATGACTTGCAGTTGACTTTGATTTGAGTGAGGGAAGGTTGTACAAGGTCACTAGCCTCACTTTCTCCTCCAGAGCCATCTGGATCTAGTGACCGCATATTCACCAGGATGACTGGAGATGACCCAGGATGCAATCTCTCTTTCCCTCTCCTTCTCCCCTCTAAAGGAAGGTAAATTTTGATGGCCAGAAGCTGCCCACTTAAATTGGGGTTTACTGGCTAGATTTTTCTTGTTTTCAAAGGAGCAGCTAAGGGGGAAGAGAATTAGGGTTTTTCCTCATGGCCATGTGGGTATAGAATGACTCAGGAAATAGAAATAATGGGGTGGCAGCTTGCAACTTAAACATGTGGATTTCATGAATTAGGACCCTACCTGGCTTGGGCAGAGGCAGAAGTAGAGTGTGTCATTAATTACACAAGAAAAGTACATCTCTTTTTTTCTCAGGCATGTCATCATAATTTTTACAAGCATTTATTAAGTACCTACTTTGTGCCAAGCACTATGATAAGGATTTTTACCAATATTGTCTTTCACAACAACCTTGGGAGGTAGTTCACATTATTATTGCCCATTTTGCAGCTGAGAAAATTGAAGCAGAGAGAGCTTAAGTGACTTGCCCAGGGTCACACAGCTAGTAACTGTGTGAGATTGAATTTAAATTCAGGTCTTCTTGACTTTAGGCCCATCTCTCTCTGTCTACTGTGATACCTAGCTGCTTCATCACAAACAATTAAATTAGTGGCTATAACTGATTAAGGTTATAGTCCCCACTCACTCTCTCAACCCAAAGATAGACAAGGCCAGAGGGAACTTTCAAGAAACTCTTCTCCCCACCCCTACTCTCCCAGGACAAGGTCAATGACAGGAATATTTCTTACATCCAGATTTTGCCTTAGAAGCTAGAGTTAGAGAGAAATGAAACTTTACATTAGGACAGAGAGCCAAACCTCTGTCTGAATTTTAGGCATTTTCTTAATTAGTGGTCCTTTGCTATTGTGATAACTTTAGCCTGACAATAAAACTTTACAAAACAACAGAGAAAGAGGCCACGTGGGCCTGGACATTATATTGCCCCTAAGCTAAAAATGGGATAGGTGTTTTAACCTGGTAAGGCTCATTAAACCTATAGCCTTTGATGTGAAGAAAGGAAGAGGGGAGATGGGCAAGTCTACTCCTTCTAAAAGTTAAGAAGAAATGGAAAGAATTGAGTATCCTCTTATGTACTAGTGTTCCAAGTGGAAGCTAGTGGAGTCAGGAAGACATAGGTTCAAATTCTACCTCAGACACTTATTACCTGTGTGACCTTGGCCAAGACCTTTTGCTCCCTCTGGGCCATCGTTTGCTTATTTGTAAAATGACAGGGTTGGGTTAAATGACCCTCCAAGGTCAACCACAACAACAAGCATTTATTAAGCACTACTACTGCCAACTACTGTTTTGAACATGAATACAAATACAAACATAAAGAAATAAATAGCAGTGGTGGAGGGAATGGTGACTATGCCCTGAGGATAAGGGATGACTGGTCTGGGCTCTTCTTCCAAACAGAGGTTTTGGGAAGAACCTCTAACTCTAAACGTATGACTGAACTAACCTTCTCTGGATCCCAACCTTTGCGAAGTTTGGGATTTTGGTTAAACCCCAGGAACAAAACTCCACAGAAAGCTACAAGATAAGTAGAAAGGCACAGAATTCCAGAATGACCAGAGTTGCTACTGAGTCTTTTGAAATGGTCTCACTTTGTTTTTCTTGAACAGCACCCCAATGACACTTCAATAGATTCATCCTTAACAGAACGATGACTATTACCAGTGACAATGTGATTCTGGAAACCTTTTTGTCATTGAGTCACTTCAGTCCTATCCAACTCTTTGTGACCCTATCTGGGGTTTTCTTGGCAGAGATAGTGGAGTGGTTTGCCATTTCCTTCTCCAGCTCATTTTAACAGATGAGGAAACTGAGGCAAGCAGGGTTAAGTGACTTGACCGGGGTCACACAGCCAGTAAGTGTCTGAGACCAGATTTGAACTCATGAAGCTGAGTCTTCCTGATTCTAAGCCCAGTGCTCAATCCACTGCACCACCTACTCACAATCATCACCCCAACACTGCAATGGAAAGCTGTTCCTATGGAAATTGACCCGAGACTACTGGCCTGTGCATTGTTTCTATTCACATATTTGCTTTTCACTCAGTTACAGGGTGTGGCTACTTCAGCTTCCATCAAACTCTTCCTACCTGTGTTCTTGACAAAAAGCATGTCTCTGGAAGGGAGGTTGGCATGTCCCTAACTCTGGGGAGATTTCTTGGGGAACCAATAGGTCTTTTAGCACCCCCCCCCAATAAAAATCACATCAAAAGGCTACTACCTACTTCATCCATGCAGAGAACTATCCCTTACTACTGACATGGCTGGGAGAACATTTTCCCCCACAGATACCAGTCACATTTGATACTGAGTCACAGGTCTAGAAGTGATTACCTCAAGCCATCTCACATTTCTTCTGCTTCCAGGCGAGGCTCACCTGAGCCATTCAAGATACATAAATACCTTTCCTATTCTTAATAATCACTAGGGATGGGGACAACATAGCACTCTTGATAATTCATTCCAGTCAGTACCCTTTATACTTGGCTTCTTGTCAAAGGGAGGGTCTTCATTTATAAAGAGACGAATCTGCCCTGAATCTGTCAGTAACACCACATTCAATATTGTTGGAATCAGACACACTTTGGACAGATATTCAGCAGCAAGATTTGTAGCACTACTAAAGGAGTCTGGCAGGAGAAGCAGACAAATACCTTGGAGATGGGCAATAATGGATAACAAAGAACTCCCAATAAAAGAACACTCACAATGTTGGTTTTCTAATCTGTTCTTATACAATAGGTATTTTTAAAGAATGACTTACTTTAACCTGTTCTTTCTCTAGCATGGGAAAAATTAATATATTTCAGCTACTATCATCCGGTTTCTGAATGTTGAAACTGACAAAAATGTCCAACCAGCTTTAATGACTAAGAAGTTAATAAGACTTTGCACTCTTGTGTAGCAATTTTCAGCTTGAAGACACTTTAAACACACTAGCTAATTAATCCTTACAACATCCCACACAGAGAGGGAGGCAAACTAAAGACCATTCAACATTGTACAAAGTCACTTTGGCCCTGGAAACTCATGAAAAGGCAGCTAATAAGCACAGGCTGAACACTAGTGCCTTCCATCGACGTATTGAAGGTAGCGAGTGGGGCCCCACATCCTCAAACTTGAAAGGAAGCAATTTCAAAATTCTATGGAATACAACATGGTCAGCTCTCATTCAGGGCACAGAGATTCTCTGTGTGGAGTCCAGGCCATTACTCATAGTCATTGCCCCACTTCTTTGAGAGTAAAGAAGCTCAGCTTTGGGGCCAATCTCTTCTGTTCATGGGGCTTCTGAACAGTAGTTAAGGCTATTTAAATGTAAAGCATGCCTTATCTTAACATTATCACTGCTTTTGGATATTTTTATCATGCTAATGTATTTGTCCATTTTTCCACATTATTTTTTTTCCCACATGGCTAAGTGGTACGATGGAAGCTTGGAGTCAGGAAGATCTGAGTTCAAATATGACCTCTTGGGATGCTAAGTGGCTTCTTTGAGATTTAGATCTCACAACAATAGATAGATACCTTTGGAGCACTCTGGATGTCCATGGGTTACCCCTTACCTTAATTACATGACTGGCCTTCCTTCTTTTCATATTATGCTTTCCTCTGATTATGAAGTCAGGGCACCTGGGTTCAACTTCCTCCTTTCATCAAGCTTTATGAAAACTTGTTTTCTCCTTCCACTATTTCTCGTTGTTTTATGAGGCACCTTACTTATAATCCTCTACCCTTTCTTCTGTGATATTTTGGAAAAAAAGTTCTTATTCTAAGCTAGTATTGCCCTTGGCTGACTCACTCTCTCTCTCTCTCTCTCTCTCTCTCTCTCTCTATTGTGTACTGAGATAATTTCTAGGATCTTTTGGTCTCTCTATCATGGTAATTAATTTCTGTTGGCTAAACTTCCTTTCCTTAAGAAATAGTATTATTCTGTGGTAATTTCTGTTCTTTTATCCATCTCTCCCTTCTTGGTGTGAATAGTTAGATCAACTAGGTCAAAATGGAGCTGCCTCAATTGTACATCATAACTTTTCATTTTTATTCTTACTACTAATTTGGCATTTATTTTATTCTTGACTCTAGACTCTTACAAGTAAAGAGTTCAACTGTATACAAGTAATGTATACAGAAATGCCTTAAAGGATACTAGAGGGAAGGATGCTACAAAGATGAAGAGATACAGATACTGCATTAAAAATGAAATGTAAATGACAGAATTCTTGTCAAAATAATGTTGTCTGTGATCTGAAGTTGGTCCTAAAATTCTTGACAATGAATAGAGAAAAAATACACAAAATGAAGAATTGTTAATCATCACATACACACATACACAAATAATGCCTTAACTCTTCCACATGGATAGTTTCTTTTCATTGACTTTGTTGGACTAAATAAATACTTAGAATCTATGGACTTACAGAAAAAACTATGGACATTTCCCTTCAAAACAGGAAGTTTTAAAAGGATAGGCCTAGAAAAATAATATGGTAAAAGGAAGTAAGGACTGAAATTAAAAAGAAGGAATACAGTTAATCTTCAACATTCACACATTAACTTTCTCAAATTCAAGGATTTGTGTTATTTTATTAGTAACTTCATTTTCAATTTTGCAGTGGCAACTGTACACATTCACATCTATGTGCAGTAGAGAAAAAAAGAGAAGTGCAATGCACCCAAGTTTGCAGAGTGGTTGGCATCCTACTAGGTGTTTTACAGGTCTTGTTCACCCTACCCTTGTAAAGAACTCCTCATGTATCCATTGCATATTTTCATTGTTTGCCTTTAAATCTCAAGTTTTACATTGCAATTATATCTCTAAAATGTAGTGCAAGTCCTCTGGGCTCTTAGCCCAAGTGGGCAAAGTCAGTGATACAACTTAGTGAGAAGATAAAGGTGTTAGATAAAATTCATGCCAGAATGTCTGAAGCCGTTGTCAGGCTAGAGTTTGGTGTTAATGAATCTATGATTCATTATACACAGTACAACACCCTCATGCCACCATCTGACACAGTAGAAAGTAAGATTCAGGTTAAAAAATGTTCTAGTTTAAAGATTTTTATTTGCAGTACAGTACTTATGATACTGTAGATTTCATGCATTGTGAAAAGTGAATATTGTCTGAAATAAATTTTTTTTGAGATGTTAACCCTAAAGGTCACAGAATTCTAGGGAATTATTAGTAAGAAGAAATGATTTGCATATTACCAATGTTATTTGGGGTACTACATTTTATAGGTTATTTCATGGTTACTTCATTAGGAAAAATGCATATTATCAGAATTGATGTTTTGTTACAAAGAATTATATGCAGAAAAGTGTGTTTTCAGTGATCTCTAGTGAAAGATTATAGTTTTTGATAGTCATAGCAACCTAACTCCCTATTTCCAATGTATCAACATTCATGTTTTTTCGTTTCACACCATTTTCTAGGAATATTACATCTGAGAAAGTTGAGGATTTATTGTAAATTAATTTCAGTGTTATCAAGAAAAATCTTATTCTATAATTAGTTATTATCAAATGCAATGAAAATGGATCATTCAGTTAATGTTTCAAACAAAAGAACTTGGGTTAACAGATCCCCAGATTTAAAGTCAGAGGACCTGGGTTCAGATTGAATCCCAAATTTTTTCTTATTAGTTATATGACCTTTGGCAAATTCTGTGTAGTCATTCCCCAGAAGAAAATCACTTTTAAATAATTCCTATATCAATGAATGGTATAAATATCTGTATTTATTTATCTGCATTGTAATCCTTATACAAATGTCTTGATTATACAATTCCATTTTGTATTATTTTACCTGCCTCCAGTGTGTAATTCCTATTCTTGTGTTATACTATTCTTGTTTATACTTAGTAAATGATTAATATACCCTAAAATCTGAGGTTCAAGACAGAATAGAATCAACAATAAAGATATCTGAAAGCCAAAGCAGCTTGATTTCATACACTGTCTGGGAAATAACAAAGAGCTATGAGACAAATAGAGCAGAATGTGAAATATAGGTCAAATTCCTTCTAAAAATAATCTTCGTAGAGCTACAAAGAATGGAAATCAAGCTTACTGCTTTTCAAATTTTCTCGAAGCTATGACAAGGAGTAGGCCAAGTTGATCTGACCATGCTATTAGTCATTTCAGACAGGTCAGCCACAAATGGATGGGCTGTAGTGTCCCTTTTCATTAGAGCACATCAAGCAAATACAAGATGTTGAATGTCATAACAAGACCCTAGAAATTGACAAGGGAAGTTTCTATAGAAAAAAGAACAATTGCCAACGGCTAAAACTTTACATGTTTTTGTTTTAGAGATTTACAAATGATTTCATCACCATTACTAATAAATAGTGATGTGGGTTAGGTACTATAGAGATTTAATTAATTACATAAATTTAGTGCTTATTATCTAGGAGATTTTATCAAAATCAAATCATCAAAACTCACATGGATTAATATATATGCATAATGACCCTAACTGGCATACCAATAACAATTTATGGTCACAAAAAGTTTTCATAGGCATCAATCCCATGTGACATAATTCCTAGCATCCTTCTAGGATCCTATCACCTCAAATCTCACCTTACACAAGAGCCCTTTCCGGTTCCTTTCTCCCCCTACTGCTAGTGCCTTCCCTCTGAGATTGCCTCCCATTTGTAGTGTACATACTTTGTTTGCACATAGTTATCTGCATGTTGCTCTATTATACTTTGAGCTCCTTAAGAACAGGGACTATTTTTTCCCATTCTTTGTATCTCCATTGCTTAGCAAAATGCTGGGTACATAGTAGGTGGTTAATAAATGCTTGTTGTTGATGATGATGAATATTCAAAGGTCATTGATAAAATGGAAAGCACATAGCAGACTTCAACCAGGATGGTGAGGGGCCACAAGTCTGCCATATGAAGATCCATTAAAGAAAGTGGAGATAGTAAAGTAGGAGAAGAGAAGACCCAGGAGAAACATGATAGTTATTTTCAAGTATTTCAAAGGCTGCCATGTGGAATAGGGATTAGATTTGTTCTGTTTGGCTCCAGATATCAGAGCCAGGAGCAAAAAATAGTTCTTAATATTTAGAGTGCTTCAAAAAAGGAGTGGATTGCCTCAAGAGTTGGTGGGTTTTCTCTCATTGGATGTCCTTGGATCAAACTTGTCTAGAATCTTGAAGATTTCTTTTTTGTTTATAAGCTGAACTAGCTAGCCACTGAGGTCCTTTCCAATTCTGAAATTCAGGGATTTATTTAGTCACCAAAGCAAACCCATAAGGTAGATTCTGCAAGTTTTATTCCCCTAATTTTACAGACGGAAAAGGTAAAACTCAGAAAGATTAAGCGATTTGCTGTTAAGTAATAGAAGTGGGACTCAAGCACAAGTCTTCTAATTCCAAGTCCTATCTCTTTTCTGCTGTATTACATAGAAAACAGACCAGCACCATTGAAACAATACAAGAATGAATAACAGAGTACGTACATCATATACTGGTCAAGGTGAGTGTATGTTGCATATCCTAGAAGACAAGCACATAATGTGAAAACTGGGGAGATAGCCTGTGGGGATTCAGTATCTAGAACTAGAAAAGAAGAAAAGCTATAGAAATAATCCCAATGAATACAACAAGGCTAAATGGAGGTAAAGAGATTCAATTATAAGAAAGAAATTGCCTATTAGACAAAAAAGGAGAAGTCACTCAATACCAAAAATAAGAGTGGGATGAGATGAAAAGGGGTGGTGGAATTTTATGTGTCTGAGAGTAACAAATGGAGACCCCCCTGGGACCTAAGAGAGGACAAAGAAATAAAATAGCCTAAGGCACCTTAGATTTAGGAAATATAAGATTTAGAGGCAGTGTGGTGCCACAAAATGAGCCCTGAACTTAAAATTCAAAGGTCCTGCGGCCTTACAACTTAACGTAACACCCCCTAGGAAACCACAATAAATAGAGGAAAGGATATAGAACAGATTTTCCTAGGAAGAGAAGAAAAGATGAGCTAGATTGAAGAATAGAAAGAATTAAGGTAGTGTGAAGGATATTTCAGGGTGAAAAGGTCACAGATGCTGGTAGATATTCCATGTTTTAGGAACAACCCTGATAAACCGGAGAGTGTCCAGAGGAGTACAACTAGGAAGATGAAAGGCCTCAAGATCATGGTGTTTAAGTCAGGTAATTAAAATAGAAGTGGGTGTCATCTAAATATTATTGACATCAAACCTCAACCAATGTTCTCTGGTTTGTCATCAAGGAAAAAGTCACCTGACCAATCATATGACTGCTCTATTGTTCCCATTTGTCAGAGTTAGAGATATACTGAAAAGCAGCATGGTATAACAAATGGCTAAACAGTCAAACCCAAATCCAGGAAAACCTGAGTTCAAGTCTTGCCTCTGACACACTCAGAGCAAGTGACTGTACTTCTCAGGGTTCTGGGCAACTATCGGTGGTTGGTTGGCTGTTTTTCTTTGTGCTCAAAGAGGACCAAAATGACATCACTATGTTGTCGTCAAGGTACAGTGGGTCCAGTGGCTGATCAGACCAATAAAAGCTGGGAAAGGTTTTCCTTTCCCCATAGGTGGGGCACAAATAGTCTACATGAACATTTAGAGTGGAAATGTCTAAATTTTCAGATTCATGTTTCTTTTGAGCTACTACAATTCTGCTTTGCTCATAGAGCATAGTGCCTTCTTTGACGTGAACATGCCGTGCTGGGTGGTCCTTTGCCAGTGTCTCCCATGTCACGTAATCAATTCTAAAGATCTTCAGAAAAACCTTGAAAGTATTCTTGTGTTAAGTCTTCTGACCATCACGTGAGCACCTTCCTCATGTGAGTTCTCAAAATAGTCCTTTAGGCAAACCTATATTTAGCATTCAAACATTGCAAAGAAGGTACAGACCTGCATTATTAGAAGGCAGCTTGGTGGCACAGTAGATAGAGTACTGGGCCTAGAGTCAGGAAGACCTGGGTTCAAATTCAGCCTCAAATACTTACTGGCTATGAGCCCCTGGGCAAACCACTTACGCTCTGCCTCAATTTCCTCAAATGTAAAATGAGGAAGATAACAGGATTCACTTCAAAGGGTTGTGAGGAGCAAATGAGCACAGTACCTAACCCATAGTATTTACTTAATAAATACTTCCTTCCTGCTTACTTGTCACTTGTCCAGGTCCTATCCCTAAAAATATTTATAATATGTGCTCTGCATAAATACTTAATAAGCTTTACATTATAATTGAATATGAGGAATACTAATGATGATGATACCTTAAATGTATGTATCACTTTTCAATTCTTCAATATGTTTACATCCATTATCACATATACCAGATTAAAACTAGCAGAATTGTGATGTCATTGAAGGGTATTTCTAATATTTAGGGACATAGTCTGGCATTATATTGTGCTCATGGATTATAGTTTCTAATAATCTCACAAAGAAAGCAGTGATGCAATATGAAGTTGTTACTCAAAAATACAGAAAATCTAGAGGGGTTGCTTTTCTTTGTTTTTTTCTCATTTTCCAAAAATATTTCCATACAAAGTAATGCAGACAACAAACCAAACTATTAAAATTTTTTAGTAATATTCACCACTGGAATTTAAAATATAAAAACTATGAAATGCTGCATCTAGCATTAATATTTAATGTCATGGTTTACCAGAATGGTTTAAAGTGTAATGGCCACATTCGATTCCTTTAGGAGTGTCTCCAAACATAAAGCAAGAGGTTGTGCAGTTGTATAGACTATGAAGCCAACCATGATAACAGGGAGGTCAAGCAACAAATAAGAATAAAGCAAAGAAGCCCTCTATCCTCACTATTAGATGTAGCTATGGGAATGTTAGTGATAACATTAAGAGAAGAAAAAGAAATTAATGGTAAAAAGATAGGTAAAGTGGAGATAAGACTATACCTATTTGTTGATATGATAGTTTACTTAAAAAATCTGAAGAAATCAGCAAAGACACTAATTGAGACAATAGTTTCGGGAAACTTACAGGCTATAAAATCCTCAAAAATCAATAGCATTTCTATGTAATAATAAGAATCAGTCATGGAATGGAAAATCTCACTCCAAATTACTACAAAATGCATAAAATATGTGGGAACGTTGCAGCCAATTCATCCAGCAGGGAAGACCAGAGAAGACAAAGTGCCTGGGACTGTGAACCAGAAGAGGACTTTGGGACTGCGCTCTATAGAAACTAAACTAAACTGTGAATCTAATTCTAAATCCTTTCTTCTCCTCAGAGACTAAGGTGGTTTAAAGGAGGGAGGAAGATTATGCCTCCCATGGGTTGGGTAAGTAAGTTTTTATATTTGTTATTATACCCTTTGAAGTAAATATTCCTTTGTAAGAACTAATCTGTTACTGGTTAAATGGAACTGGAGTGTAAGAAACCAATTGGGTGCTAGAGTTAAATTGCAGAGAGCTTGGGTAGACACCCATTTCTCTTAAGGAAACCAAAGAATCCTGGGCAAGAGGTGAAATCTACCATACCTTGCTTTCTAGGCAGTGAGAGCCAGGATAGAGTTATGTAGAACACACACACACACACACACACACACACACACACACACACACACACACACACACAGAGCGAATATGAGGTAATCTTGGAAGCAAAAGCTCTAGTAGGTTAGTGGAACAGGAAAAACTTATGTAGAAGGCAGCATTTCAATCGAGTCATGTCAGAAGCTAGGAATCCCAAGAGACAGGTAGGAAGGAGGGCATTCCATGCATGGAAAACAGACCGCTGGTGCAAAGGAGCAGAAATGAGAGATAAATTGTTGTTGTGAGAAGCAGCAGGGAAACCAGTATGGCTGGATTGTAGAGTACATGCAAGGGGCTAATGGGAGAGTAGGGTGAGCCGGGTTATGAAGTAAATAACAAATAGCAAATAGATTTATATGTCATCTTAGAGGTCAAAGATAGCCACTAAAATTTATTGTTATTGAAACTGACATTACATGGTCAAACTGTTATGTCCTACCCCACTCCTCCTTTTCAGTTTCTCCATCCTGCCTCAGCTTGTCCCCCTTTTTGTGTCCCCATCTCCACGGAAATCTAATTGTATTTTTTCCCTTTAAATACTTTTTCTCTCCCTTTGCTCAGGGCTGTTTGATTTGAGTAATTACTTCGAACAGTCGCCCGCTTCAATAAATCCACATTTAAATTTATATCCGGGTCTCGCTTGCTTCTTTTCCGCACAATGGCACAACAAAACCTGTGCTTTAGGAATATCACTTTGGTAGCTCTCTGGAGGATGGGACTGGAGAGGACTGAGACCTGAGACAGGGAGAACAATTAGGAGGCAATTGCAATAATTTGATAAAGAGATGGTGAGGGACTGAGCTAGGGTGGTGGCTGTGTAAATA
This sequence comes from Phalanger gymnotis, assembly GCA_028646595.1. Taxonomy (NCBI): domain Eukaryota; kingdom Metazoa; phylum Chordata; class Mammalia; order Diprotodontia; family Phalangeridae; genus Phalanger; species Phalanger gymnotis. The sequence continues at coordinate 625,862,104 of CM053622.1, read as the reverse complement.
GAGAGAAGTGTATATATGTGAGAGAAGTCGAGGAGACAGAAATGGCAAGATTTGGTAACTGATTGGATATGTAAGGTGAGAAGGGGCTGTTGAGGACCCCACTTAGGCGGCAAACTTTGGCCAACAAGAGGATGATGATGCCATGGTTGGAAATATGGAAATTAGGAAGAAGGATGGATTTGGGGACAATGATAATGAGTTCTGTTTTGGATGTAGTAAGTTAAGGATTCCTGCAGGACATCCACTTTGAAATGTCCAATAGGCATGTAGTGATGTAGGACTGTTGCTAAGGAGAAAGACTAAGACTGTTTATAGACATCTGGGAGTAACCTACATAGAACTGATCATTGAACCCAACGCTTGATTGATTGGTGGGAAGTCAAGGGAAATTTTCCATCAGGAAATAATTTATCAAAGCAGATAAATGTTTTCTCTTCACGTGAAAATTAAGATTAGAGATTAAACGTACCATTTGACTGCTTTCTTTTGGCCCCATAGGTTCCCAGGAGTTCTTTACTGTACCATTATTTTTTTTTTTTACTAAGCTTGCATTCTCATAGAACTACCAGGGCTGTCAACATTATCAAGCTTGTAGAGTTCCATCTAAGGGAAGCTCTCTCCCTAAAAGTCTCCTTGGGGGCCTTAATCATTTCTGTTTAACATACTCTATCAGGACTTTTACAATATTCTGGATGAAGGCTTTCAATTAAGAAGACTATGTATAACTTAGAGTTATCAGACTACCATCATTTAACCAGGACAAGAAATGTAGATGTCTACTTCAACACATGTAGCTTTTAAATGTTACCTGACAGATAATGAATAAGTGGAACACAACCAGTAATTGTCCAAAGGAACATCTGCAGTTTTTCCTGGCCCCTTGTTCTTTTAAAACATTTCCTTTTCCAAAAATAAGTGCAGAATATGGATTATTCTATTATGTTTTTGTCTCTCTGCACGTAAGTTCAACTGTAATATGATTGAGTGTGAACACTCAACCCAAATCATATTTTGAGCTGACATCTGTATAGTATAGTATCACTGAGCCCAGTGAAATTAGATCATTGATACCTAGGGAATATTGGCTCCCAAAGAAAACTGTGCTAAGGCTAAGAGTGGCTAATACCATTAGGGTTTGGATGTGAAGGGCAGAAGTTTTCTCTACAAATGTCTGCGCTAACTCTGGTCTATCTTCAACACTTCTGGCTTTACCAGTTATAACACCACTGCTCAACATGTTACCACGAATGTAACCTGAAAACTGGGTTGTTCTACCAACTCTCTGCCATGGCAGCATGCCAAGTAGGGCAACCCAGGCCAGGCCATACACATATGTAAATGAGGAATGACCAGTCTACTCATACGTATAAGAGTAAGCAAGGGAAGGGACAAAAGGGGGACATCTTAGAGACTTGGGCTATGTCTGTACAAAGAATTTAGACTATTGACCCATCCTCTGGAGACTTGAGATAGGCTTTAGTATTTATAAGTAAGGCAGGTAATTCAAATAACCAAACTTTTTCCATAGATTATCAAAGCTGAAAGGAACCTTTATGATTCTCTAGTTCGACCTCTATTTTATAAATGAGGAAACTGGACCTCGGAGAGGTTTGAGTTGGTTGTCCAAGGTTAAGTGAGTGGCAGAGCTGAGACTGCAAGCAAGGTTTGCCTAGTCTCGGTTTAGTAGTTTTGCCACTATACCCTGTTGACTCCCTAAAAATTTCCTTGTTGGCTAAGAATCCAATCCAGGTCTCCTATGTCATGAGCATTTTGCTACTACAATACTAATGTTTATCATTTCCACAAAAGAGAAGGTTATTTTTCTAGAATTATCCAGATATTGAGAGGCATTCAATGGAATTCACCAGAGAAGGAAATGGCAAACCACTCCAGTATCTTTGCCAGGAAAACTCCATGAACATTATGGTCCATGGGATCACAAGGCATTGGACATAACTGAATAGCTGGTCAACAACATTGAGAGGCACTATGGTTTACTGGATAGAGTGCTGCATAAAAATTACAAATATGTGGGTTCAAATCTAGTTCCTGATATACACTAGCTGTATGGCCTTGGGCAAGTTCCTTAACCTCTGTGGGGGTCAGGTTATAGTTGGGTCACATTTCTAATACCCTGAAACTGGTCTCAGATAGCTACCTACTAAACCAGAAGTTGAAGAGTTAATTTAACTTCAGAAGAGTCTTTTTCCTTCTCTAGTGAAAACAAGTAACTGAATCATCCTTTGTCTCCCCGCCTCCATTTATCTTTTTTTAAAAAAGAGAGAGAGAAATGTGAGCTCAGACAATCCTCTTGGTTTCAGACACACACAGAGAGAAGAAGTTTTGCATAATTTCATCTTGAGTTGTATTATCAGTGGACTCAAATTACTACCAAGTCAAATCTTCCAAAAAGTGAATCCTGAAACTGCTTGAAGCTTCGCTGAATGACATTATTTATTGGTTTTATGGTTAGGTTTCTTCAGTCTTCATAGCTTGGTTCAGTAGATGCAGTGAAATTAATGGAAAATCTCTGTATTCAGAGCTGACAAGTTTAGCCACAAGCAGTAAAATGTGAGGTGAACAACAGAAGATATAATGAAAACCAGAGTTGTACAAACACTGGTTCTGGAGCACCCCACAAAGCTTGGGGGCTGTTAGGGTTTTGATTGCAAGACTGTGGCTGATAGGATGATAATCATGAAAAATATAGGCCATGGGTAATTACTAAATGAAACTTCAGGTACACAAACAGTGGAAAGTATGCCAGAGGAGCTGGTAAAAAGCATTGTAGCAAAAACTTAGGACAAAATGTCCAGTGGGTACCCAGCAATTGGGATATGATTGGACAAATTTTAGTATGTGAATGTGGTAGAATATTGCTGAGTTATAATAGTGAATTTGAGGAATTCAGAGAAACACAGCAGGATTGTATGAACTAGTGCACAGCAAAGTAAACTGAGCAAAAGAAAACAATATACACAATGGCCACAATTGAGGCACATAGGTAGGAAAGTGGGTCAGAGTGCCGGACTTGGAGTCAGAGAGGCTCGAATTCAAATCCTGCCTCAAACACTTACTAGCTGTGTGACTATGCAAATCACTCAACCTTTACCAGGCTCAGTTTTCTTATCTGTAAAATGGGGATAATAACAGCACTTACAGGGTTGCCGTGAAGATTAAATGAGTTAACATCCATTCACCAATTTGAAACCTAAAGACACTATATAAACACTAGCTATTATCATAATAAAATAAAGTTATATTATTATCATATTATCATAATGTAATTATATTATTATCATATTATCATAATGTAATATAAAATAATATTGTCACAATAAAATAAAACAATAGTGAAGGGCTACAAACTCAGATTAATTGAAATGACCAATCTCTATCACAGAGAAGTGAGGATGAAGCCGGTCTTCCTCCTCTCAGTAGAGAACAAAGGACCTAGAGATGTGGGAAGGGGCAATCACTGGGTCCGTTGGTTTTGCTTAAATGTTTTTATTGGTTACATAAGATAGGACACTGTGTAATGGGGGAGCATATTGAGAAATTTACTGTGTTTTTTTTTCTAAAGAAAACAAAGTGGATGCGCATCAAGCAGAGAACAATTAAACAAATTGTGGTAAATGAATGAAATAGAAGAGAAACAAAGAGAAATTTATAAACTGATATAGAACCAAATAAGTGGAACCAGGAGAACAGTGACTAAAAAAACAGCAACAAAAGCAATGCTAAAAAGCTCAGATTAATAATAAAAACCAATCTTCATCCCTGGAAAGCAGGTGATGTAACATATCTCCCTGTTCTTGGTAGACAAGTAGGGAACAATGGCCATAGAATATTATACATATTATCAAACTAAACCATTTTGTTGGCTGATTTTTGCTTAACACAGATAAGAGCCTTTCTTGGACTTTACAAAGAAGGAAAATATTTCCTTTGTCTCTCTATACATCAACAGAATGGTAATGTTTTGCTTTGTTGTTGTCCAGTCATTTGAATCATATCGGACTCTTTGTGATGCCATTTGGGTTTTGTTTTGGGGTTTTTGGTTTGTTTTTTTTTTGGTGAAGATAATGGAACAGTTTGCCATTTCCTTCTCCAGTGCATTTTATAAATGAGGAAACTGAGGCAAGCAGGTTAAGTGACTTGGCCAAGGTCAAACAGCTAAGTAAGCATCTGAAGCCAGATGGTTCTTCTGGCTCCAGGGCCAGCCCTCTACCCACTGTACCATCTAACCATGTTTGCTGGCTGAGTGACTACAGAAGGGAGTAGTTAATTGTCTCAGCGTTTCTGAAAGACTACTTATAGCTGTCAGGGAGGGAGAAGAATGTTGGTGGATAAGTAGTTTATTGGAAGCAGAGACTGGCTGTAGAATGGATGGGCAGAGGCTATTTCTTTATACGGGGCGGTGTTTGTTTGATCAGAATTGGAGGAGTGCACCCAGCAGAGGAACCAGTCTGGAATGAGAGGTATGAGGTGTCTGCACTCCCAGTATTGGTCTTGTGTCTCCTTCCATTATGTTATCAATCTGGCGTTTGGGTAGAGCAGGCTTCACAGGCGTCTGTGTCTGCACATATGGTACTTCGCATTGCTGCTGAGCCACCCCTCCGTACACACATACCCCATGTACGGAAAGATAGCATGATGGAGGAAGCTATCACATAGTCGTCTATATCCACCCCGTTGTATCAACTGAGTTTCCCACCAGTTCCAGTGCCTAATGCATGGTATCAACAAAGGCGGTGGCCCTGAGCATCTGTAACTCTCATGATAACCCCACAATATAGATTATTGTACAGTCAGGCTAAGAGTCATTAGGTAACTTCCCAAGGTCACAAGAATACCAAATATCAAAGCAGGACCACAACTAGAGTCTCTTCACACCTGAGCTAGTGGTCTTTTCTCCATGCTGTGCTGCCATTCATAAGAAGTAGCTTGTTTGTGTAGAAGAAAGAAGGGAATGTATACTTATTAAGCACCTACTATGTGCCAGGCATCGTGCTAAGTGCTTTACAAACATCATGTTATTTGATCCTCACAATTATCATTTATAGTTGAGGAAAATGAGGCAGACATAAGGTTAGGTGACTTGCTCAGGGTCACACAACTGGGAAGCATCTGAGGCTGGGTTCAAACTCAAGTCTTCCTCACCCTAGGCCCTGTTCTTTATCTACCATATCATCTTGCTGCCAGAGGATCTTGCTACTTCTAGCGAATTCTTTGCTAAAAAAAAACCCAGAACAAATAACAAGCAGTATGGTGTAATGTAAAGAGTACTAGATCTGGGTTCAAATCCCAGATCAGCTATGAAACATTGGGCCTCTGTTTTCTCACCTGTAAAATGGTTTCACCCTAGAGAGGCCCTTGACTCATTTCTTAAACAGGCCTAATCACTGAATGGGCATCGCCTCACTCAGAGTGAGAACTTGGAAAGACCTTAGCTTAAAAAGGTCAAGATCTCCCACTGCATCCTGGGCCATCTCCAGTCATCCCGATCTATATCTGGCCTCTGGACCCAGAATGGCTCCGGAGGACAAAGTGAGGCTGGTGACTTTGCACAGCCCTGCCTCACTTAAATCTAATCTACTTGCAAGTCATGGCATCACCTTCTGGATGTCATGGTCCTCTTTGAGAACAAAGGACGAGCCACACAACCACAAAATGGTGGTGGACTAGATAACCTCTAAAGTGCCTTCCAGCTCTAAATCTGTAACACTCCCCCACCCCACCCCCCCACCCCCCACTCCACAATCATGTTGTAGGTTACTGTAGGCCAAAACTCACTCATTTTTTTCTCTATACTTTTCTTGTTGGTTTAGTTCTACTAGGCTAGATACTGATACTAGTTTATACTCAAAGAAGTCTCTCTCTCTCTGTCTCTCTCTCTCTGTCTCTGTCTCTCTCTCTCTTTCTCTCTGTCTCTCTGTCTCTGTCTCTCTGTCTGTCTCTCTCTGCATCCCATGTTAGTATTTTCAGAACGTTCTGAAATACTATGATAACAGGCACTGTAAGTAAGGTATCATTATAGGATAGTTGAAAAGAAAATGAGATGGAGCTGAAATGGTTTTAAAAATCACGACTACTCAGAACTTCTGAAGCTACCTGTCAACCACGCAACAGAATGGGAAGATTTCAGTTCTGAGATGGAAGAATAAGTCTTTAAAAACATATACACCCAAATACACATACATACACAAACCCACTCAAATATAAATATGCATAAACACGTACATATGCAAATTTATACACATACACATATGCATATACACACGTACACATATGCACATACACAAACACATACACACACAAATATATGCTCATACAACCCCAAGCTATGAGGTTCCAGTGAAGGCTCTGATTCTAGTTTGCTGGTTAATATTGTTAAAATTATCTTACTTCAAAATAACATCTTATGCTGCAAATAATCTAGATGAGGGGCTCTTAACTTGACATTTGTGAACTTAAAAATATTCTGATAAAAGTTGTTGTTGTTCAGTTGTTTCAGACTCTTTGTGACCCCATTTGGGGTTTTCTTGACAAAGATACTGGAATGGTTTGCCATTTCCTTCTTCAGCTCATTTTACAGATGAAGAAACAGAGGTAAACAGGATTAAGTGACTTGCCCAGAGTCACACAGCTAGTAAGTGTCTGAAGCCAGATTTGAACTCCCAAAAATGAGTCTTACTGACTCCAGACCCAGCACTCTATCCACTGAGCCACCTAGCTGATCTGATAATAGTAGTTCAAAGTAATTAGTTTCCTTTATAATCCTGTTTGTTATATTTTCCATACACAAAACACTATTTTGAGAAGGGACTCATAGGCTTCTCCAGACTGCCAAAAGGGTATATGGAGCATCAGAGGTTAAGAATCCTAGACATCTCTTTCATTTATACTGTTAATTCTGAAGCTGTTGAATTAAGTAGCATAAGTTGTCCCAACCTAAGGGCTTCCACAAAAAGAAGGACATGGAGTTGCAAAGGAGTCAGAAAAGATTCCTTTGTTGTTAGCATTTAAGGAGAGAAGAAAGATAAAGATGGTCAAGAACATTACTGCTGTGTTTCTTTCATCTCAGATCCCACCTAATAATCTGAACCTGCCTCTCAGAGGAACATTTGCCCTTCATCCTCCGAACAGCAAGGCCAGAAGATTACCGGTCCTGAGCTGAGAGAGCCAGAGGTTGTTTAGTCCGGCTTCCTTGGTTTACAAATAAACCCATGAAGCCCATAGGTCTGAAGTTAGAAGGCACCCCAGAAACTATATAGTTTACTTAGACAAATCTAGAGATTCAACTAAAATCAATAGAAACAATTTCAGTTAAGCAGCAAGATATAATATGAACCCATAAAAATCATCAGCCAGTAAGAAGAGGAAAAAAAAAGAAATTCCATTCCAAAGGAACACAAAATATATAAAAATATCTGTGAGTCCATTTATCAAGACACAGTCAAGACTTACATGAATTGAAAACTCTCTTTAGGCAATTAAAGGAAGATAGATCATCAGATATATGGACACTGCTTATGATTGAGTCATGTATACAGCAGTTATTTTCATCTTGGACCCAATAAACATAGGAAAGAAGACTCGATCTATATCTAAAGAAGTTAACCAACCTGTCCCCTGCATGCTATGCACAAAAAGGCTTTCCTTGAGATCTCCACTATGGTTTCTGCAGGTAGATGATAGGAATTCTTCTTAAAAGCACAATACTCAGAGATTTTGATACCTTTTCAAATGAAGAAGTGTGCCAAGGGTTCAAAACTGACTGTATTTGTTTCATCTATCTTCAGTTAAAAGTATCTGAAGAGCTGATAGGAGGACTTGAGAATGCTAAGGAATTGGGAACATCTAAATAACTAGACACGTTTGCCCTAATGTTCCCAAAGGCTCAAAGTACTGACAAATAAAAGCTTCTGAGATGCTATTTATGAAAAGAAACAAACAGATGGCAAAATGAAGAGTCAGCAAATTCTAGAAATACGTAATAGAACTGAGGTTGATTGTGAGATGTTTGTTATATTAGAGGATGAAGAAGAGAGGCAAGAACTAAAAGCTTGCTCCAAATGGCCAATTTACCCCCAGTTGTCAAGTCAACAACCATTTATTAAGCACTGACTATGTGCCAAGTATTGTACTAAACAATGGAGATGTAAAGAAAGACAGGAAAAAATCCCTTATCACAGTCTAATGGGGGTGACAACATGCAAACAACCATGTACATACAAGATCTATATAGGATAAATGGGAAATAATCTGAGAGGGAAAACACTATGATTAAGGGGGACTGGGAAAGACCTCTTTGAAAAGTTGAGACTTTAGCCAAGACCTGAAGAAAGTAAGGGAAGCCAGGAGCCAGAGATAAGAAGGGAGATCATTTCTAGGCAAGAGATATTGAGTGTTTTGGGTGGGGAACAACAAATAGGACAGTGTCAGTGGATTCTAGAATAAACACAGGTCAATAATGTATAAGAAAACTGGATAGGTAGCAAGGGAGGTTATAAAGGGCTTCAAAAACCACAGGATTTTATATTTGTTCTGAAGGTAATAGGGAGGCACTGGGACCATAGGTCACATATTCTGATCCAGCGACACTGGTCTCCTTGCTATTCCTCAAATGAAACGTTCCATCTCCTGACTTTGGGCATTTTCCCTGGTTGTTCCCAATGCCGGGAATGCTTTTCTTCCTCATCTCTGTGTCCTCGCTCCCCTAGCTTCCTTCTAGTCCTAGCTAAAATTCCACCTTCTACAGTAAGCCTTTCCTAATCTCCCTTAATGCTAGCATCTTTCCTCTGTTGCTTATTTCCAATTTATCCATTATGTAACTTGTTTGTATGTGGTTGTTTGCATATTGTCTCTCCCATTAAACTGTGAGTTCCTTGAGAGCAGGGAATATTTTTTGCCTTTCTTTCTATTTCTAGCTCTTAGCCCCAGGCCTGGTATTTAGTGGACACTTCATGAATGTTCAGTACCTGACTACTTCTTTGTTATTTTTCTGTGTGTATAGTTCACAAAGTGTACACACACACACACACACACACACACACACACACACACACACAATGTTAACATTTCTTCTACCCCAAAATAGGATGCTTTCAAAATCTCCAAATTCAATAAAAACAATATGTTAAAAAAAATAAGGCAATGATGAATACATTCTTGAGACTTAGTTGGCCCAGGGTTGCTTTCTGGTCTCCTAAGCCATAAAAAGCCTACTGTGCATAGAAAGTAGTCATCAAACCTGAAGCTTAATGGATTCTGTTGCCAGGGAAGTCAAAGCACCCCCTGATTGGCTGTACTTCCCTGTGGAGATGAGGGGAACTGCAACCAACTGAATCAGCCCTGTATCTTTGCTGAATATCCTTTCCATGTTTTTTAAGTGACTTCCTTTGGTGTTTTATATTGCTGTTGTTTTAGTCTGTTTTAAGAACAGATTAAACTCATTAGGATTTTGGGGGGGCAGGGAGGGGCAGTTTCTTCATTTATTTTTTTCACAGGGCTTCTAAGCTGGTAGATTAGAATGAATTGCTGTGGGAAAAATACCAAGAATGGTAAATAGATGCTAGGCTCTAGCTCTAATCATGGTCCCATCTCTAGATCTTCTCAACACAGAGATCAGGAAGGAGGAGAAGAAGGTAATGTCTTCTGAATGTCTGTTGAGTACATAGCATTACATTAATTGCTGTAGAGAAACCACTACCTTGGTCAGTGGCAGAGAAATGAGAGATCACAGCTACAGTTAGTTCTGCTGTAGTAGGACCTATCTATTCCTAAAGATCATCAGGCTACGAAAATTGTGAAATTAAAAACCCGAGAACTTATGGATAAAATGGAGTTAGGGGCTCAATGCTCAAAAACTGTCGGTGAGACAGTTAACAAAAAAAGATCAGAACCTAATAAAAACAGTAGCATGTGTTAAGTGGTTAAAAATACATGAATGCAACAATAAATAATGGCAGTGTCAGTGGGTTTGCACCTGGTTTTCCGCAAGGCCATGGGCCGACAAAGTCAAATTGCTTCAGAGCCAGAAGTAGGAAATTCTGTGGGTGTCAACTTCTGGGCTTGGCCTGTGGTGGAAGCTGGGGGAGAGGGGAGGGACAGAGCAGCCCTCTTCTGCTTACAGCTCCTACCACACCAAAAGATATATAGTAAACATAGCACTTTACCTTGAAAAAGACTGAAGTCTGTTTGTGGAAGTAGGAGTGGGAAGAGTTGCAGCTTGTGAGTTACTGTAAAGTTGTTGTTTTCTAACCTTGGAAGACAACATAGGAGATGAACTGAGGTTAGTGGATATTTGAGGGGCCGGGGCATGGTGTTTGTGCATCTGCATGTTTTGTGCTTCATGTTGTGCTCCATTCAGCTGGGCAAAGTTTTCTGTTTCTCCCTAATGAAATTGTGCATAAATAAACTCAAAATTCAGGTTATACTAAAATTGTTCCCTAACATTTCGAGGTGTTAGAACAAATTTGCATTTTCAAAACATGCATTATTGTAGAGCTGATTATACTATTAAGGGGTTGTTTGGCAGTCTTGGAATGCATCCAGGGGTCCTGGACTAAACTAAATCCCTGATCCTACAGAACAGCGAGTGTGAGCAGAGCCCCAAATACGGCAGCAAAACCAAGGAAGCTTCAGTATGGAACCACCTAAGTTACTGCTTAGGTTTGGGCTTTGTGTAGAGACTCTGACATAACCAAGTTTCTTACTGTTAAATTGGAAAAGTCCCAGAGGTACCTCATGAGGAATCCCCCTTTACCCAATATGCCAGCAGGCCTGAGTCACAAGCTAATCACCTGCAAACTCTCAGGAGACTAGAAAAGTGGGATTTATTAGCTATAATGCTTTATCACTAGAAGGAGGCACAATTTAATTATTTTGGTCAGAGCATAAAGTTGTCATGGCCTCATAGATACTTTTACTACTTTCACTGATTATTACCACCAAAATGGACATCTCTGTCCTCTGGCAACTAGGAGGTTATGGTCTGTCCAGGGTAATAAAATGACAGAACATATGCAGCTCCTGAGACTAGTCCAGAAACTGAGATTACATTCCACTACTTCTTTAACCTGGAGGCTGAGACACATAAGAAAGAAATATTTATTACTCTCTCAACTAGCCTGATAACAATATCTCCGGGCTGTAACTAGCAAATTTGAAACCCAGGGCAAGCAGAAGCCACGGATATGCCCTCAAATCAACTTTGTAATTCTTGATGAAAAAAATAACATTTGGAGTAATTAAAGGGTAAATAGAACTAATTATCATGGTTTCCTATTTTAACTGTTCTTGATAATTAAGTGCTGGGCTCAATTGTTTCTAGTTCCAGATGGGATGAATGTATTAAATTTTTATGCTCTCTCTCCCAGCTTCTGTGTAGAGGTTGGGAACTATGGGTGTGAAATACTATATATGTTAGCCTTTAAAATGTATATAATATGCAATTAATATATATATGCTAATTATGCAGAACTGTTTTCCCCCTTTTTTATTCTTTGTTGTAAGGGATGGTTCTCTGAGATGTGGAAGAGGGAGGAAAACCCTAGGAAATGTAGGTGATAAAAAACAAAAGATATCAACAAATTGTCCTAATTCTCTAAATGTTACTGTCCCTTGGTGAGATGCCCATTGCTCTATTCTGATTGTCTGATTGTAGTTCTAGAGTGGAATTTCCTAGCTATTACTGATAGGGAAGAGAACCAGAGGAGCTCCAGGCTAAGTCCGTTGTCTGCAACTGTCACGCAGTATAACTCGGATAATTGTTCAATACAGAACTAGAGACCCATAGAGCTGAAAGAGACACTAGAGATCATAGAGTCCAGCCTTCTCCTTTTACAGATGACAAGACAAAGGTTCAAGGTCATTATTTGCCCGAGGTCACGCAGCTTGCTAATTGATTTCCTCTGACGCATGCAAATAATTACAAAAAGTATTTCCTTTCTCCTGACACTGTTTAGTTTTCCTTGGAATCTAGGCTTGTGAAGGAATTCAGTTTTTGCAACAATTTATATTAATGTTCTTTTAGCCTGGGAGCATGTAGAATCATAGAAAAAGATGGGAGGAAAAGGGTGGTTATTTGATCATTTCCACAAGGGCAAGTGGACATATTGTAGGGCAGATAAAATCGAGGGGCTGGGGGTGGAGGGAGGATGGGCAGAGACAGAGAAGCATCACAGTCATAATAGAATCTTAAAACTGGAAGCCACTTTAGTGAGGCTGAACTCATATGTGGTGTTACAATTTTTTTTTCTTATACTATTATTACACTCACTGTGGATGCTGTCTGTGCTGGTCTATTTGAAGCTTGGCTGCACTTAGTAATTCTGTGTGACAAAGTCAGTGTCATAACATGTCACCTCACATTTTTCCATTGACACACAAATCTGTTTTCCACCCCAGAAAGCTGTCTCTGGTTCCTTTTACTTAGCATGCACAGTAATGGACAGACTGACATTCCCAGGGCCCACCGATTCAATTTAAACAAAGAGCTTTATGATTTACTTGTCAATTACTCTTAAGGTGCTCATTAATTGCCTTAATGTGAAAAATATTATATTCCTTAAGAGAATGGGTTCTTGAAATCACCTGTCGATCAGCTGACATGATACAATCATAACAAGGAAGAGGAATGTGGAAAGCATTTAGAATTGGCATTATAGTTAAGTGAGGGAGTTGTGGCAGGGCCAAATGATTCAGCTTAATTGACTTCCTTTAGGTAAGGTGAGATCTCCAACTTTTTTCTTTCTTTCTTTGTATCCCTAGCACTTAGCACAATACCTGGCACATAGTAGGCACTTAATAAATGCTCGTTGACTGACTGTCTCAGGCATAAGTAGAGCAAGCTTCTGACCATTGTCATCAGAGAAAGCCACCTCTTTGGTTGGCCAGAGCCCAGATGGGTGACAGGGAGAGAGGAAGGTCAAATGTATTCTCTTTTGCAAGGCCTTCTGAGAATAAGCTACGAGTATGTTAGTGTCAATCTATCAAATAGTTAGCAAGAAATGTTTACTAAGTACTTACTATTTGCCAGATAGGGCATGAAGCACATTTCAAATACTCTCTCATTTGATCCTCATGACAACTCTGGGAGGAAGGTGTTATTAATACCCCCATTTGGAAATTGAGGAAACTGAGACAGACAGGGGTTAAGGGATTTGCCCAAGGTTGCACAGCTAGTAAGTGTCTGAAGTCATCTTCCAGACCCCAGGATCAGCACTCTATCCATTGTGCCACTGAGGTCCCCGTTGAAGGGGTAGATCCAAATATAAATAGCAACCAGGAATTTTGTAGAAACCAAGAGAATAAGACAAGCAAAACAGATAAATGACATCAGCCACAAAGGAAGGATTCTTGAGGTTGAAAGAGCTTGCTACCTAATAGGCCTCCTAAAGCTGTACTTACACACCTATCGTGCTCATGAAAATCAGTCCTGGGGCCTGAAACCTGACTGATGATGCTAACTGCAAAAAGCTTATGTCTGAGCTGTTGGCAGGTTGTTATGTCCCAGACAACTCTCTTTGCTCCAGTGGAGCAATTAAACTGAAAATCTAAAGGATTCACCTCTATCCTGCTATTCTCTCCTAGTATACCACTCCTGCCCTACATACCATAGTACACATTGGTGAATAGGTCTGATAACATTCCCTGGCAAGCCTCAAGGTTTGAAGACCAAGATGAGTCATCCATACCAGGACAGGTTTTATGCCCAAACATTTTGTTGAGTCATCACTGCAAAAAGTTGACTTTTGTTGTTTGTTGAGTTGTTTCAGTCTGTGGCTGTCTCTTTGTGACACCATTTGGAGTTTTCTTGGCAAAGATCCTGAAGTGGTTTGCCATTTCCTTTTCCAGCTCATTTTATAGATGAGAAAACTGAGGCAAACTAGGCTAAGTGACTTGTCCAGGGTCATACAACTACTAAGTGTTTGAAGTCACATTTGAACTCAGGTCCACCTGACTCTAGGGCCAGTGCTCTACTCACATACTCAAAACCAATCTTTTCCCCATAAAACTACCTTTCTGTCTGTAGCAGCACTGTATCCCCCAAAGAGGAAGAGATAGCAAAGGGAACTGCTCCCATTCTTGTGATTTCCTCCCACTCCTGTGGGAGAGAATATAATGTTCTCTCTCTTTAAAAAAAAAAAATATATATATATATATATACATGTGTGTATATATATATATATTTATTGATTTAATTTTATGAGCATTTATAACCATACCCTCTTATTGCATCCCCCAATTGAACAATAAAAAAAATAAGAAAATCCTCTCAATAATTAAGCGTAGTCCAGCAAAAAAAAATTTCTACATTGGCTATTTCCAAAAATATGTCTCATTACCAATTTTAAGTCCATTTCCTCTCTAGCAAGAAGTTGCTAGTATGTTTCATCTTCAACTAGGTAACACATCTAGGTGGTGCAGTGGATAGAGCACCAGGTGTGGAGTCATGAAGACCTGAGCTCAAATCTGGCCTCAGATGTTTACTAGTTGAGTGACCCTGGACAAAGCACTTAACTTCTGTTTGCCTCAATTTCCTCATCTGCAAAATGGGGATAATAACAGCACTTACCTCTGTGGGTCATTGTGAAGATCAAGTGAAATAATCATTGTAAAGTGCCTGGAATGTGGCGAGCACTATACAGATGTTAGCTGCTGTTGTTTATTATTATTATTATTATTTCCTCTAGACTTGTAATTTATCCTTGCATTGATCAGAGTTTTAAAGTCTTTTCAAGTTGGATTTTTTTATAATGTTCTTATTGTATAATTTTTTTCCTGGATCTGGTCATTTCACTAAACATTGTTCATAAAAAGTCTCCCAAGTTTCTTCTGAAACTGTCCTTTTCATCATTTCTTATGGAAAAAAAATATTCTATTACAATCATATATAGCATAATTTGTTTAGCTGTTCCCAAAGAATTTCCAGGTCTTCCATAAAAAGAACTGATATAAATATATTTGTACCTATGGGTGCTTTTCTTCTTTCTTTGATCTCTTTGGCTATAGAGCTAATGGTGAGATAGCTGGGTCAAAATATTCCCAGTTTACTGACTGTTGGAATATAAATCCAAATTGTTTCCCCAAGTGGCTGGACCAATTCACAGCGCCACCAAAATTGCACCACGGTACCTGTTTTCCCATAGTCCCTCCAAAATTGGTCATTTTCCTCAGGTTGAAGTCAATCTCTCTCCAGACAAATTTCCAATGAAAAAGAGGTTTTGAATGCCATTAGGCTCCTCTCCTGTGGCAAACCACCTGGTGCCAATTCGATTCCAGCTGAGGTTTACAAGGTAGGGGATCCCTTGTTCATGCAAAAGCCAACTGAAATTTTACAGGTTATATGGCAAGAGGAGGTTATCCCCTAGGAGTTCAAAGACGCCTCCATTGTCCATCTCTATGAAGATAAAGGAAATATTGTCCTGTGACAATCATGGGAGTGTAGGTGGGGGAGGGAAGTCTCTCTCTTAGTCATTGCTGGCAAGATTCTTGCCTTAACAGGTTGATCCTTCACCTGGAAGAAGATCATCTAACTGAAAGCCAGGGTCGCTTTAGACAGGGCTAAGGAATGGTCAATATACTGTTTGCTGTCTGACAACTCCAGGAGAAATGCCAAGAGCAGAACAGAGGTCTGTACTCAACATTTGTAGATCTGACCAATGCCTTTGATTCTGTCAGTTATGAGGGCTTATGGAAAATAACGTTAAAATTTGGTTGCCTGGAGAAGTTCATTATTGTAATCAATTTCATGACAGCATACTTGCCCAGTTCTAGATAATGATTTTCATTTTCATTTTCAGTCACAATAGAGTGAGAAGATGACCTGTGGTCTAGGCCATTTGTATACAAGGTTGTGACTACAGCTCCTACTGTATACCTACTTGCTGCTTCGTCACCTGCCTGTCACCCAGGATTTTGAGATAGGTAAAAATGGTAAAATGCTATGAGTGATGTCTTTTGATTCTTGCATAATTCTTTCAGAAATTGGATTTAAGTGAGGCAGAGTCGCACGAAGCCATTGGGCTCACTTTCTCTTCCGGAGCTGACACAATTGCAGAGCAGGGTCAAGATGACTGGTGATGGCTCAAGATACTGTTGATGACCTTGGCGTTTTCAATGTGTAACCAAACTCTGAGAGTGCTGCAAAGCTCCTGCTTTAGCCGCCTTAACGGCCTTTGGAACAAATCGTTCTCATCCATCCATTTCACCAGGGGAAATCTTTCACATGCTTGGGGCAGACATCCCCTTAACTCACTGAAGGTTTGAGACTCCTTGGATGCCCTTACCTGGTCTAGTCTGTCTGCTGAAATGGTGTACTAGGCTGTGGCTGCTACACACGCTACAGCTTCTTCGAGCCACAGGAGAGAATTAGGTGGATCAGGTAGACACCAAAAGTGGAAAGCAGTCTTCCCACCAGAGGTACTAGTCTTTCCTAAACACACCCTGCACTCCAAATTCTGAATTAAAGAATTCGTCAATTTAGTACTAAATTAGCCACTCACTAGAGTACCCCCATGTTTTGAAATTTAATCCTTTACATAAGGATACCTAATTCATTTGGGTATTTATTTAGGCACTGGAAAACTCATTTTCTTCTCTGAAATCCAAGGGCTAGAAGAGACCTTAAAGATCTAAACCTTTCACTTTACAGGAAAGGAAACTGAGCATCAGAAATGTTGTTAAATAACTTGTTCAAGATTACAGTAAGCTTGCGACAGAACTTGCAGTATAATCCCATTCTCCTGACTTTCAGTCCATTTTTCTTTCCCTTTACCAAACTGAGTCTTTCCTCCTGGAAAGAAATATTCACCATCAAGAAACCTCAGAATTAGATCTCTTCTTTGTGTTCTAGTGTTAATTATTTGCTTCCTGGAAGAAATACAATTTAAATTAATAAGTGCCATAGAGAGAAGGCTGTTTTTGAATATTTTCTCTCCCATAATAGAAAGAAAAATGAGTGTTATGATATATGTGTTGGGGAAAAGGGGAGTGCTATGAGTGTGTGTGTATGTGTATGTGTGTGTATTTATGTATATATGTGGTTTTGCCTTATTATCAGAAATGACTTTCAGAATAGCTTAGACCAGAGGTGTCCAACAAGGAAGGGCCCATGTTGCCTATGATATTTCAAAGTGGAACCTGAACTAAATTAAAATGTGATTGGGAAATACTTAACGAAATAAACAAAAATACAATAAAATATAGATAATATCATGTTTTAAAACAAATGTAATATGTAGCCATCAGAGAAATGTAGTGACTGCTTGGGAGAGGCACATTTCTGTTTTGAGTTATGACAGTGCTGGTTTAGACTATGAAACTCATTTTTCTTGGTTTAGGTAAATAGATTGTTAAAGTTTGGATTATTTTGTTAGAAGAAATGAGGACTAGTGAAGGACAGTGATGTAATAATGGCCTTCAAATATATAAAGAGTTGAAATAGGGCATCTCAGCTGTTGAATATAAAACAAAGAAAAGAAAGCTTTTAAAATGGCAGCAAGAATGAATTTAACTTTAGGGAATTTGGGAAATACATGAGAAAAAATTTGTTTTCAGGAATGAGTTACTAAAAAGTGTTTTTGGAATTGTCTTCTTTAGAGGAAGACACAAGAAGACAATTATCTGTCTGAGATGTTTTAAGTGCAATGCTGCTTGTGGATGAGGGAGATTAAAAAGCCTTTGGGGAAACCTTTTACTTTATGATTTTATGTGAATGGCTCATTTTGTGAATTTCCTTTCCAAGTCTCCATTATTCTGCTGAAAATAAGAGACAACTTAAATGTAATAAATAGTTTGAAAATGATTCAGGATTGACAGTAGTTAGTGTTAGTGATAATCAGTTAGTGATGAATATTTTAAGCAATTATAGAAAATCAATTCGGTATCTTTCAGGATGGCTCACTCAAGGCTTAATCTCCCTAGCAACATCCTAACCATTTTAACAGCCCAGCCCAAAAGCCGCACCTTCCATGAAACTGTCTTTGATTTATGAATTTGGAAGGGGCTCTTCACTCATGTGATCCCATAACCCCCTTCTCCTTTTGTGTATTTAATATATTCTAATTTGTAATATATTTGTATGTACATATGTCTAATCATTTTATAGGATTGTAAACTATTTGATGGCAGTGAAAGGTTATCTTTACACTTCTCTCCCAGTATGTTGTTAATATTTGTTTGTTGAATTCAAAATCAGACCCAACATTCACTAATTTCCATTAAACGATGCAACATTTGTGTCACCCAGAGAGCCCTAAATAAATATTGGCTATTACTATTTTTAAAAAAATCATTACATGTAGCTTACACAAAAATAAAGGGTAGGGATTATCGTTCAGTCATTTTCAGTCATGTCCAACTCTTCGTGACTCCATTTGGGGTTTTCTTAGCAAAGATACTGGAATGTTTTGCCATTTCCTTCTTCAGTTCTTTTTACAGATGAAAAAACTGAGGAAAACAGAGTTAAGTGGCTTGCCCAGAGTCACATAGCCAGTAAATGTCTGAGGTCACATTTGAACTCAAATCCTCTGTACCACCTAGCTGCCCTAGGGGGAAAGTGGCAATTTGCCTGTTATTTATAATGTTTTCAATTTGGCTTAAACTAGAAATTAAATTGATGAAGTTGAAAAAAAACCAACATTGAGAAACTACAGTTAACAATGAGAAACCTTTTCCTAAAGAAGATTATCCTTTACCTAAAAAGAGATGAAAGTAAAGAAAATGCCTGCTAATGGGAGGGGCAAGCACCCAAATTCCCTACAAAACTGATTCCTCAAAGAACAATGTTCAGGCACAGCATAATGAACACTACTTGCAACAGCATCCCTTTAAGGCTCCTGCAATCAAAAATCCCATATTCCGATTAAAAACATAAATATAATGAATATGTGCCTTTTACTTCAAATAAAAGATAGCTTTTAAATGCATATTTACTAGGAGATGATTGTGAAAAGCAAGACTGATGCATCATTCACTTAGAACTAAAGAGAACAAAAAATATGTATGTACTGTATAAGTCACATACTATTCTAAGACTGTTTTTTGAATAGCAAGAAGGGTGTTACTCAAGAAACCTGCAGGATAAATACTGTGAGAATAACCAGAGTTTCAGTTTGATCATTACTGAAGCACTGATGCCTCATCGATCTCTCCAACTAATTTGGTATTATCTAGTTAGTCTGCCAAAGTAGATAGGGCACTGTACTTCAAATCTGAAAGGCATGGGTTCAAATCATCCATTGGACACTAATTAGCAAATCGCTTCAACTTTTTGTGCTTCAGTTTTCTTATATGTAAAAAACAGATGATCTCAAGACCTCCCTCTAGCTCCACATTTACATCCTATGATGCATACTTTCCAGAAAAATGTTACAACTGATGTATCCTCAGTATCAGCAAGTATTCATCAGAAAGAGCTAGACATCTAATGAATCTTCTGAGAGTTTTTTTTTCCCAGCTGTTTCTTTCTGCATTCTGCACTGGGCCACAGCAGATGAGAAAAGACAAAACATAGTTTGGTATCTTAAAGTCATTTTATGAGTAAATTCCACTAATGGTGATAAGTTAGAATGAATAGAATAAATGGTCCTTTTCAAGAACCATAAACAGAGCAATATCCTGTGAATACATTTCAAGGGCCCCGTTGTTAAGTTTCTTAACAGGATAAATGAAAGGGTAGGGAGGGAGAATAGAAAATGGCAGCCATGCAGTTAGGACTGAAAATTTTACTGTATCCTATGGGAAGTCTTTACGTTGTTACTTTTAAGAGGTTTTTACTTTCCCCATATGGTGAGCTCTTCTTTTGTTATCTTATGACTTTTAGATTTTTAAGTGACTATCTGAAGATGCCTTCAAACTTATAGGTTCTTTTCTTTAGGATTTTGAAACCCTGAGTTTCACAGCCTGAAATTTCATTTAGTTTTGCTCTTTCAAAGTAGCACAGGCCCTATATAAACTATGAAACTGTCATTCAGTCATACATCCTAAAAGGGAGGAAAGTATAGTTATTTCCAGTCAAATTCATGTTAGTATTACCACCACCAATTTTGACAATTTTTCAAGGCATGTCAGGAACTGCAAAGTCTTTATTTTACCCACACAGATGCTCAAGAGAGGTCACTTTCAAATTCATCTTATTGGAGAAGTCACTCACTTATGGAAGAAAAATCAGTAAGCTTTTCTGAGAAGGATTTGTAATGAGAACCGCCAACTAGAAGCTGGTAGGGAGAGTCAACAATTCTTGGATTCTGTCCCAGGTTGTTTGACCTTATCTGGCAAGTCACAAAATCTTTGCTTCCCAGCCATCTATGAGATATAATGAAGTAAGGAAGCACAGCGGGGCAAATGTATAATAATCTTGTCATAGAAAAGAACCTCAACTGCCCAAAGAAAATAGAATTCAATGGATTGAAAAAGGAGAGACGTTCCATTCCAAAGGCATGACAGTCTGGATTTTCTCCAGCCCACTGGTCTAGGCAATGAGAGCAATTAAAATGATGAAGCCTATTAGCTCATACCAAGGAAAGGTTTATCTCTACCCTCTATTGTTTTAAAAGATGGAGGACCCACAGGACTTTCAGCAGCACATGTGAAGTAGACCAGATACTTCCCTCCTGCTCGTGCTGCTGAGCTTTGTGATACAGTGGAGTGGTGGAGAGGAGCATGAAGTTCCAAATCAAAGGATGTGGGTTCAGTTCTCAGGTCTGCAATTTACCAGTTATATGACCTTGAGCAAGTAACTTAAGCTCTGTGGATTTCCATTTCTTCTTCTCTCTAAGGAGATTCCTTGCTTTATGAGGCGATGATGAGTATCAAATGAAACAATCCCACCATCGTGAGAAGACGCTGAAGAGTTAGTATGGCTGAAGTTACTTGTGTGGCTCAGTTTAGCTCTGCGCCCTCCTCACCAGCTCCATAGTCTCCAGACCCTGTATATCTCCAGCAAGAGAGCCTAGACCAGGAGAGAGTTGTCCTCACTCTCCCTTCTCTTCCTCACTGATAGGTCCTAGGGTTAAGCAGAATAGGGTAGCACTCAAGGAACAAATCCTAGATGAGGTTAAGTTCTAGAAAAGGTGGAAGATGAGAAATAATGACGAGACCAAGATGGAAACCATACTTAGATTTATGTCAAGCTGGGAAGGAGGTGGGAAAAGAAATCAGGGACTTCCAAAGATAGGCCATTGGCTTCCTCTGGGAAGGAGAAGGACAAGTGGGTCATGCTAAGAAGGAGCTACGCATATAAGGAAACCTAGAGAATTTTAGGAGCCCAGTCTCCCCGGGGTTTTCAATTTCCAAACCAGACATGATCTCTCAGTTGGAGTAATGTGAAATAATGTGGAAACTGGAGAGAGAAATCCTAGCAGTCCAGAAATACATTCTTGGTAAATGCATGGAATGTATCCATAATGAGGAAGGCTCTGTAAGTACAAAAGTAGAATAATATAGAGAAGATTATGATGAATCGTACATAAGGATGGAATTGAAGAGTTCCATATCTTTGTGCTCCCTCTCCTCAACTTACCTCATACTTACCTATTTGTATACACGTAAGCTTCTGGAGGGTGGAGACTATTTCATTTTTGTCTCTGCACCTAATATAATGCCTTGTTCATATTTCTATCTTTTTAAACATTTACTTGTGTTTTTTAGATAAGTTTTGATTTAACATAGCAGTTATAAATTTGCAAAGCATACTCCTTAAAAACAATTAAGCAAAATTACACTAGAGTAACTACAACTGATGGTACGTGGAATTGTTTGTTAAAACAAAGAAAGATCAAGCTTTAACTTAAACATAGTACCATTGTGTTGTCTATTGGGTTTATTCTGAGTTTTTTGCTGTTTAATGTTTCCTGTTTAAGTTAAAATTTTACTTTTAACAGAAATATATTTTTGTTCTTCCTACCCTCTGTATCAATGAAAAAGGTAAAAGAAATTCTCTATAACAAATATATGTAGTCAAGCAAAATGAATTCCTTCATTGGATGTGCTCAAAAATATATGCCTCATTCTGTATGCTGTACATCACTTCTCTCTCAAGAGGGAGATAGCCTATTTCATCTTCTGTCATCTGGAATCATGCATGGTCATTTCAATAACCATAGTTCTCACAGCTTTCAAAGTTGTTTGTTTTTACAATGTCGCTATTGTATCAATTTTTTTACCGTTTCTTTTCTTTTCATTCTTCACCAATTTGTAGGTCTTTAAAATTGTTAATTTTAATATTAGTGATGTTATAAATTGTCCTCCTTCACTCTGAATCGATTCACACAAGTCTTCCTATGTTTCTCTGACACTGTCTCTTTCATGATTTCTTATGGTGTAATATTATTCCACCATAACCACATAACATAATTAGTTCAGCCATTCCCAAGTTGATGGGCAATCCCTCACTTTTCAGTTTTTTACTACCACAAAAAGCTACTATAATATATATTTCAATCTCTAATTAAACTTCAATAATGTACTTTCCTCAGTATGAGTAGTGCCTCTACCAGCACTGAAACTCCCTTATAATTTAATAGATGGTATTTAAGAAGTGCTATGGCTGAAAAATTAGTCATTCTGTGGATACCTTGGCTATGAGCCTCTCCAAACTTAGGCTGGTACTTGAATAACAGACATATAATCCACCACTGATCTTGATATTCAGGGCTTTTCTAGACTGATAAGACCTGCCTGAGATTGTGCTCCATTTCCATGACCTTTGTAAACCAAGGTTCACTTCCACATTTTGAAGAGACATTAAAGGAAGGACTTTAGTGGTGGCTTTTCACATAGTAATAGCTACAATAATAGCTAACATTTATATAGTGCTTACTATGTTCCAGGCACTATGTTAAGTGCTTTACAATCATTTTCTCATTTGATCCTCATAACAACCCTGTGAGGAACTGTTATTATCTCCCTTTTACAGATAAGGAAACTGATGCAAACAGAGGTTAAGTAACTCGCCCAGAGTCACACAACTGGTAAGTGTCTGAAGCCAGATTTGAACTCAGATCTTCCGGACTCCAAGCCCAGCACTCTATTCACTATGCCACCTAGCTACACGCAATAAGTATTTCTGAATGGAATAATGAATGTAAAAAACTTTGTAAAATATAAATAGATATATAAATGTGAGCTATTATTATGACCAAAGTCAGCTCCAGTTCCATCTACCTAAAAGGAACCAGGCAGAAACTTCAGTTCCTGGTCCTCAATTACCAATACCCCATTCACTTTGGCTGCATTTATTAAGATAATAGGCAAGTTTATTGATAATATCTCCTAATATACTACTTCCTATATTCAGATTATCTATTTATAAATAGTGTCATCTTTCCTCATTTTTTTTATTAACATCTTTAGTTTTCAGCATTAATTTTCACATGCGTTTGAATTACAGATTTTTCTCCCCATTTCCACCCCCCCC
>CM053622.1:625805728-625838176 GCA_028646595.1 Phalanger gymnotis | reverse complement strand
GCTCTGCTTGGCTCAGCTCCGCTCCCCTCGGCTGGGGGCTGGGAGTTCTGTTCAGGACAGACCTTACCCCGAGACCATCCAGGCAGACCTGGGCTGGAGTCCTGCTTCCCTCTGCCCCTTTGTGGGTTCTGTAGTTCTAGAATTGGTTCAGAGCCATTTTTTCATAGGTTTTTGGAGGGACTTGGAGGGGAGCTCACGCAAGTTACTGCTTTCCAGTCGCCATCTTGGCTCCGCCCCCCCATCTTTCCTCATTTTTACAACAGCTGTTTTTATTTCCGTTTTTAGTGATTTTTCTTTTTCTCCAAGAGTCATAATTTTTTTAAAGTTAAAAATTCTATAGAACCACCTGAAAATTCCTAAAGTTTCCATGAAAGTAGACTCGATTAGCTTTCCAGAATACAGTAGCCCACAATTGTAGATATAGTTCCACATCTCATGAAAACTTGTTCAATGTTCTAAGGTATTCTCCCAATACAAAATTAAAAGGGCTGGAAAATTTGATTCTTGATTTTCAATAGACTGAGATTCAATCTATTTGGTATGAACATTAAATTCACAATCATTTCTTTTCATCGAGCCAAGTATTTTCAAGTCAATGTAAGTTGGGTATTTTTACACTAAAAAATAGCTCCCTTGGGCAGCCTTACTCAGGAAGAAATACAATTTCATTATGCAGTAAGACATGAGTTTAAACCATCACCTCTGAAAAGAGAATCAGCTACAGACATTTTTGCTTCAAGCTGGAAAGTGAACTTGAGAACCACATTTTCTAACCAAAAGAAAAAAATGAAGCCTTGAATTTTCTTACACCTTTCCATGAGGTTAAGATCAATACAGGGAAACAGCTGCAGTTATGGTGGGGAAAAGGTTGTCATATAGTTCACCCCCAACCTAGCTTGACTCTACGTGCCTTCTCCTGCCTAGCAGTCATAAATCACAGATGAGGAAACGGAGATCAAAACGGATGAAATGACTTACTTAAGGTCACAGAAATAGAAACTTGGCTGACATTCAACCTAGATATCAAAACATTGGTTAAGCCCCTTTGTGACTATCTACAGTGAGAATAGCATAATGGCTAGAGTGCCACCTTGCAGTTAGGGAGACCTCAGTTTAACCTCTGCCTCCGAAGCTTTAAATAGCTATGCAACCTGTAGAAAGTCATTTTATCTCTCTAAGCCTCAGTTTTCTGATCTGGAAAATGGGGACAATAAAGACACCTACCCCATAAGATTGTTATGAGGATCAAGTGAGAAAGTGTGTATAAAACACTTTTCAAAACTTAAAGCCCCATATAAATGTCGGTTATTATTGCTGTTGTTGCTGCTGTGCTACTACCACTAGGAAAGTATCTTAGTATTACTAACTAAACCATCAAGCAGTCTTTTCTCTATACCAGTATTTTTGCCCATAAAGATTCATTTCAACTCATGTTTCTCCTCTAGACTTCTTTATGACCAAAGACACAATGAATTTCTTCATAGATGAATTGCCATAAAGCTTGAGTCTCACATTCTGTAACTTTTCTACCATATTTTCCTTCTCCACTCCTTCTCCTATATTCACTTCTGGTTTTTATAGTCCAGGAAAAACTCCACATTATGATTTGCTGTTGTTCAATTGTTCAGTCATATCCAACTCTTTGTGCTCACTTTTGGGAGTTTTTTGGCCAAGGTACTAGAGTGGTTTGCCATTTTCTTCTCCAGCTCATTTACATATAGAGAAACTGAGGCAAACAGGGTTAAGTGGCTCACCCAGGGTCACACAGCTAGTAAGTGCCTGAGGTCAAGATTTGAATTTAAGGTGTCTTTCTGACTTCAGGACCAGCACTCGATCTACCACACCTCCTAGCTGCGCAGTCAATACTGATGGCTATAAAGAAACTACTTTTTGTCTCTATATTAAGTATTTGTTAAGCTCTTTTTTA
The DNA here is from genome assembly GCA_028646595.1 of Phalanger gymnotis. Taxonomy (NCBI): domain Eukaryota; kingdom Metazoa; phylum Chordata; class Mammalia; order Diprotodontia; family Phalangeridae; genus Phalanger; species Phalanger gymnotis. Next base: position 625,836,249 of record CM053622.1, on the reverse strand, counting down.
AAAAAATTTTTAAGCTAAAATTTTAAATTCATTGACGCTTTTGTTACTTCAAACTCTTAAAGAAAACTCAGATGTCCCTAAAACTTTATGACAAATGATAAGGGACCAGTTAGTTTAAGACAGAAATGTTCTTGCCAGATTAAATTTGAAACATACTCTACTTTAAAATAATGCTATTATTATAGTGGTTTTTGTGTTATACATGTGACCATTGTAAATGATCTTACCAATAAATATTTGTGTGAGTATTGTAATGTGTATTTAAGATTTATCTGTGTGCTATTGCATGTGCTGTAATGAATTCTTACTTTTATTTGAATGAAATATGAACCAAGAAAATTATTTGTATACACTGTGTTCAGAAAAGTGGCAAGAAGCACAACATTTTTAAGGGGAGGAAGCTGTTTCTACATAAAATTTGGAAACCACTACCTTAAGATACTGTTGTTCATCCTTCATTTTTGGAGAAGACCAATGACATCACGGATGAAGTCTTGATTTGTGACTGAATTGGATTTAGATGAGACAGAATTGTGCAAAGTCATCAGCCTTACTCTCTCTTCCTGAGGCACTAAAATTCAGGGGCAAGACAAAAGTCAGGACGACTGGCAATGGCCTGCTCTGCAGTGGATAATCCTGGCATCTTCCATGTCTGACCAAGCTCAAGGCACTCCACAGTGCCTGCTTCAGCTGCCCTCATGGCTGTTGAAACAAATTGTTCTCTTCTGCCCATTCCACTAGGGGAAGTCTTCACATGCTTGGGGCAAACACCCTTCCAACTTGCTGATAGGTGGTTTAGACCATTTGCCAAGATAGTTTTTCTGGGGTGTGGTTGCTACACATGCTACTGCTTCTTGGAACAATTGTAATACATAACTGATATGAAGAAAAATCAAGGGAAAACAAGTGCAAAGATAACAGAAACAGTTAAAGTAGAGAAAATATGGAAACACAAAGAAAAAAACCCTAAATCCAAAAAAATATAATCAGCTATATTTATCATTGGAATTCACAAGTACTGTTATTATTGATGGAGAATAAAGACCATTATGTTTGTTTTTATGAATATTTAGCTGAAAAGTACATGGAAGCTAATAAACTGGAAGGACATCTCAAAAATATACATGAAAGACTGTGAGGACAAGATGATGGTTTTTCCAGGTAAAAATTTTACAAGTAAAGCTAAACGTTTCAAAAATCAATCATCAAACTTTTTTTTTACCTCAAAGGGGCTGCTTTCATAATATAAAGTTGCTTCCAGAATTGCCAAGTATTCAAAGAATCGTTCAACAGGAAAAATATTGACAGTCCCTACAGTTATTGATATACTCAAATGTTCGACAAATCATATGCAAAGCAGCTTCAAATGGTTCCACTCACAAATAATAAAGCAAAAAGGAAAATTGCCCATATGTCTGAAGAACATATAAGAAAATAAAATCTTCCTATTTTGCATTGTACGTCGATAAAGCAACAAATATACATAAAGATAGATGTTCATTCAATTATATATGTATATAGTCTGTAGAAACTGATGTTAAAGAAGATTTGTTGCTTTGAAAACATATTGATCACATTCAGCAGCAAGGGGAAGTTTTCAATGTAATTGACAGATTTTTAAAGTGAAAATTACATAATGTGAGAGAACTGTCATGAATTTCACTGACGATTAATGTAAGGTCAAAATACAGGTCTATGAGAACTAGCTAAAATGGGCCCTTTTGTGCTATTTGGACATAATACATGATTTTCAGATGATCATTTAGAAATATGAATGAGTAGTTACATATAATTTTTAAGTTGTTACCAGAATAACCAACTATACCAAAAATATTCCATTAAAAAAAAGAAGGTTCTTTGTAAAAGTGTATGATGATATGGGGTCAGGGAATAGTCTTATTTAAAAAATTATCATTACTAATAGAAGGATTTGGGGGTATGGAGGGAAGTTTGGCCAATGAAAGTCTTGTTCTCAAAACCCATTGGCCTGGAACATTTTTTGTGTCAAAGTACTTCAAAAGGTATTTGAGCTAAAAAAAAAGAAATCGCTATTTTTCTTAGTGATAATAATCAAAATGAAACAAATTCATTTGACAAGAAAATTCCTCCTGAAATCTGTAAATTTGGTAAAAAAAAAATCCACTCTAAATAAATCTATGCTAAGTCCTCAAATTTATACTTTTATCCAGAAAGATAGAAGTGCATTTATATAAAAACTTGAGTTTTTTTGTAATACATTTATGAAACTACTGTTCTGATGTTTCCCAGTTTAAAAAAATATATGTTGTAAAAATAGAGGAGAAGAAAGTAGAGACTTCCTTAGTACTTAATCACTTAGCAAGTTTACAGAAGGATTCTTATTTTAAGGATCTGTATATTTCTAGATATGAATGAATAAGGAATAATTTGGTCTCGCTCCATTTGAATAAGAAAGGTTATTATATCTTCTAATGGCAATATATTTAAAAAGTATTTGAACCTGCAAATCTTACTGTTTCAACTGCAGGTGCACAAAGATTTCTTTCATTTTTCAAAGCTATGCAAATTGTACTTCTATTTGCAATATTTTATTTTGTGAAATGGATTTTTCTAGCTGATGCAGAAATTTGTTTTGCTCGACCTATACACATTTGTTACAGGGGTTTTGTTTTACTTTCATTCTCAAAAGAGAAGGCAGATTTTTTCTGATTGAATAAAATATAATTTAAAATAAGAAGAAATGAGGTTTTTATGATAGCTTGTAAAAAAACAAAGTATCAATCTTGATCAGTGGTTAAAGTAATAAAAATAGCAATATCATTGATGATATATATTGAGAAACTTTGCAAAAAGCTAAGCTCCTCTGTTACATAGTATTATTATTATGGTTGTTATTTTTATAAATTATAAATATGGCCATCTTATGGGATTTATCAATAAATAGGTATTTGCATATTTTATTGTGTTTAAAATTTGCTTGTGTCTTGTAAATGTTGTAATGAAGTCATTGAGGGAAAAGAGAAAAAGGATTAAGATTTATGACTGTTAAGATCTAGTGAAGAAGATAACAAATTATACATCTATATTTAATAATATCATAGATTTAGAGCTGGAGGGGACTGAGGAGGTCATTAAGTACAACCCCCTTCATTTCACAGATGAGGAAACTGAGGCACAGAGAAGGTGAGTTGCCCAGGGTCAGATAGCTCGTAAAATGCCTTTAAGCAGGACTGAATCCAAGTCTTCCTGCCCCCAAGGCTAATGCCCAATAATTCTTCCTATTTATTTCTTTAAATCCTGATGTAATTTTGATATCTTTGAAATATAATTATTTGTAACACTGGTTAATGTTTAAGTTTAGCTGTTTTAGTAGTTCTATTTATCATACTTTCAAAGGATAATTGAGTAGAAAAGCAAGCTAGGTAGCGCAGTTAATATAGAACACTGGACCTGGAGTCAGGATGACCTGAGTTCAAATCTGATCTCGAATGTAGGATGCTGGTTAAGTAACTTAAATTCTGCCTGCCTCAGCTTCCCCAGATGTAAAACAGGGATTTTAGTAGCACGTACCTTGCAGGATTGTTGTGAGGATCAAATGTAATGTTATTTGTAAAGTGCTTAGAATGGCATCTGGCACATAGTTAGTGCCTACGAAAGACCTGTTCCACTTCTCCTTCCTCCCCTGTTAACCAAATCTGTGACCATAAAGTAATATCCAAAGCAACACCACTTACCTATTAAAAGCCTCTCCTAATAAAGACAAAATTCCACAAAGGAAATGTTTGATTTTTTCAGTGGCTGACTCAAAAGCTGTTTTCAACAAAGTTAAAACAAAAATTAATGCACTACAGGTAGATGGTGCAGTAGACAGACTGGATAGAGTGCTGGGCCTAGAGTCAGTGAGACTCAGCTTCCTAAGGTCAAATCTGGCCTCAAACACTTACTAGCTGTGTGACCCTGGGCAAGTCACTTAGCCCTGTGTTTCACAGATAACACATGGGAGGCACTGGAGGTTTGGACTCCAGCCTCTAACAGGTTCAGACAGGAAGGACAGCTTTGGAGGGGTTAAATAATAAGCTTTATTCTAGTCTAGTTTTCTCAGAAGGTTGCCAATAATGAGAGTATCAATTCCTACAGTAGTCCCTAATCACCCTTCTTGAAGGGGCTGGCAAGAAGGGGGTGGGATAACTACCTCTATGTCTCAATGGGGCCAATCGAGACAGGCATAGTTTGTGCACTCCCCTATATCCCCTCAAGCCTCAGTGGGGGCCGGTTGAGGCAGGTACATGCATTTCTCTATGCATTACCCTTGGATTTCCCACTCACTGACCAGTGCCCGCTTGCTTTATGGGGCAACAGACAAAGAAGGCATCTTGCCACCATTAAGCTCACAAGTTAACTTTAGCAATATCACCACTCTGTGCAACTGTAGTACATATAAATTATGTCACCCCTGTATCTCACGGCACAGCCTCAGTAGGACTGTCTGTCATTATGATTCTGGGAATTACTTTCTAGGATCCTTGGGGATGTTCTGAGAGTTGCTATCTAACACCTGGAAACTAGACATTGCCATGGGTATGGATCCTGAGAAACTGAACTCTAAAAAGGATAATAAAATCCTCCTTACATACACCGTGCTTGCCTCAGTTCCTCATCTGTAGAATAAGTTGTGGGAGGAATTGACAAACCACTCCAATATCTTTACCAAGAAAACCCCAAATGGGGTCGTGAAGAGTCAGACGCAACTGTAATGACTCAACAACCACATTGGAAGAAATGCCCATCAGCTGCTGCTTCTGCTACGTTGATAGCTATGCAACTAGGAAAGTATCTAATCATTGCCCCCTAACCCTTTGGGTCCCTTTTCCCCCCGCCTATATTCTATACAGATCCTCAACTTGAAAGCACCCTCTTTTGAAAAAACCAAGGAAGACTATATAGAATGTAAAATGTGGACCTCCTTCAGTTAACTGTAACCTCTCTTTAAAAACATCATCCTGCCAAAATTTTAAAAGTAGTTTTACACAACTTATTTGAATTTACCACAGAGACTCATCTGAAAATCACAAGTAATATGTGATTTTTATTCTGTCCATTTACTTTCCAAAATTATATTTCAGAGGAAAAGAACTGCATAATTTGAAGCTGATCAAAAAGGACAATTTTGTATTTGCACAACCCAATGCAAAAACCAAACAAAATATTCTCAGCTCTTTGAAAAGTCCTAGTATGCCAAGGGCAAAAACACATGAGGGAAACCAAACCAACTAAGGAAGGACGAAATGGCCATTGTAATAACCATGCGTATCTGTCTGCTTAATAAAGCTAAAAATGTCAAGGAAGGAGGAAACTGAAATCAGTTCAAAACGCATGCACACACACACACAAAAACCAGGCTAACTAGTGACAGAATTAGGAAATAAATGTTTGTCTTATATATTCTTCCAACCTTTCCTTAGATATCCCCAGACTTTTTTTTAAAAGCATCCTCTTTAAAGTATCCAATACATTTTCTTTCACTAGACCCACTCCTGGACTCCTCCAGACCCAGACAAAATCCATGCTCCTCCCCATCCTCACCCCCATCCTGCAATCATAATTGCTAGTCTTATGTGTCATTTCTTTGAGTCTCTCATTATCCAATCAGATTCACTCCTTCAGTCAACATTCATTAGAGACCTAGTTTCTGCAGAGCACAGATAGGTATCACATATAACATTATATAATTAGAGCAGTAGAGCTAGAAAACCATTTTAGATCTCAGGTATGGCCAATGTATTGACTTGTTTTTCCGGAAGTACGTATGTTTTAACAGGGAAAGCCTGTACTTGGAAGGGGAGATGAAGGTTGGGTAAACATGGAAAAAAGAGAATAAAGCATTTTTTAAATTACACAGGATGCAAACCCAAGAAATTGCAGAAAAGGACACAAATAGGACAAATTTGTCAGTACTTTACTAAATCTCATGAACTTATGCATATTTCTTTTTTAAAAAGTAAATATACAGAATAATTCAGTCTCATATAATCCTCTCTCCTGTTCTTTGCATATTGAAATGTTTATGTTTGCTGATAACCATTAAGATCACAATAAAAAAGAAAAAAAGAAAGGATCTTAGATTCCACCTAGTCCAATGCCTATGTTCATAGATTAAAAAATTGAGTTCCTGAGATACTTGATAACTTGTTCAAGGTTACACAGCTAGTTAATGATACAGATGTGGCTAACACCCAAATCTCCCTATTTCCAATGCAGTATGTTTTAACTGTACCATATCTCATATAATTGCACCAAGCTTCTGTTTCCTCATCTACAAAATGAGAATAAGAATACCAGTCTTGGCCATATTAATAATACACTTGCTTGGCATGGTAACACCTCCCTGATGACATGGTCCTCTTCGAGAATGGAGGACAAACACCAACAATCTTAATAATAACACTAAGAGCTAACATGTATACAATGCTTACTTACTATGTGCCAGGCACTGTGCTAAGCGCTTCACAAATCTTATCTCATTTGATCCTCACAACAACCCTGGGAGGTGGGTGCTGTTATTATCCCCATTTTACAGATGGAGAAACATGAGGCAAACAGACATTAAGTGGCTTGCCCAAGGTCACACAGCTAGTAGGTATCTGAGGTAAAATTTAAACTCAGGTATTTCCGACTCCACCGAGCCCCCTAGCTGCCTCTACCAGATTTGTTACAGAATTACAAGCACTTTACAAATGGAAAGTATTATTATTATTATTATTAGTTATTATTATTTGTATAGGACCTTGCACCTAATAAGTACTCCAACGTTTGCTGGATGAATGAATCCATGAGTGAATGAATACAATAATAGTGTATTCATTTTAATGTGTATCATTTTAATGTGTATCACAATTGTGATCACATGAATCACATGATCACATGAATCACAATGTGTATCACAATTAATAGTGTATCATTTTAAATGCTACATACTTTAAATGTAGAAAACCCATAATGGAATTTTCATGTGAAAAGTAGTAAAAGACATACAGTAGTAAATTCAGAGCTGGAAAGGACCAGCTGGAAAGAAAACCCCTGCTTTTATAGATCTGGAAGCTGAGGTCCAGAGAAGTTAGGTGACTAGCCCAGGGTCATAAGGCTATTAAGTGTCTAAGGCAGAATTTGAACCCACTTCTTAACTTCCCCTTACTCTACCGCATGCTTTTTGTCCATTACTCCATGTTGTCCAGAATAGGAAATGAATTAGTTATGAAACAAGAATAGGAGACAGAGAGCCATAGCACCATGTTGGAACTCCCAAGATATCAAAATAACAAGAGATCTCCAGCATGTATGATCAGTCTATTACGGAGGATTTGTGGAAGGACTGACACAAAGTGCCCAGGATTTCAAGATGTGGAATGGTTGTGACAAGCACAGATGGAGGTGTGGGGGTGGGGTATCCCTACTGCTAAGGTCACCAAGCTGAGAATCAGAGACTCGAAGAATATGAGAACAGGATGCCTAAGGGATCAGTGAATGGAGCTGCTGATGGAAAGAGTGCTCAGCTTGACATCAGTAGAGACCTGAGCCCATGTGCTGTTTCTAATATTACCTTATGTGCGTGACCATTGGCAAATTAGAGAATTATTCTGATTCATACTCACCACATCTGCAGAATTGGGATAAAACTACACGTAGTAGCTAAATCACAGGGTTGTGAAAACTCAAAGGGCTTTGTAAATCTTAAAATGCTATAGAAATATGAAAAATTGCCTTGATTAGAAACCACCTAGTTTAACCATTTCATTTTATACTAATTTGCTGTTTGACATTAACCCAGCATCTACATTATAGAAAATTTGAATTTTAGAATTTAAAAATGATAGTTCTATTATAGTCTCTTATTGCAGTAATAAGGAAGGAAAGACTATTTAAACACAGCTAGTTAATAGTTATTTGTATTTTTTGTTGTGGTGATTGTTCAGTCTTGTCCAACTCTTTATGACCCCATTTATGGTTTTCTTGGCAGTGATGCTGGAGTGGTTTGCCATTTCCTTCTCCAGTTTATTTTACAGATGAGGAAACTGAGGCAAACAAGGCTAAGTGACTTATCCAGGGTCACATAGCTAGTAAGTTTCTGAGGACAGATTTGAATCCAGGAAGATGAGTCTTCCTAACTCAAGACCCAGCACTCTATCCACTGTGCCACCTAGCTGCCTCGTTATTTGTATACAGATATTGTATACGATGATGAGGAAAAGCATGGAACAAAAAAAATAGCTTGCTGGCCTTAAGAGTCAGAAAAATCTGTGTTCAAATCTCACCTCCTACACTAGGTATGTGATCCTGGGTGAGTCATTTATATGACCCAGGTGACTGACTCCCTAGAACTTGTCTTCCAAGTCTTAGATGGGTTATAAACAGCATCTGGTATTAGCAACTTTAAAATAGGACCTCATACAAATTTGATTTATGCGTAGCTTCAAGAATATGCTCATTACATAATGAGGTATGTTTGTTTATAACAGTAAAGATAATTAATAAGAAAATATTGGTGAGGGAAAAGGCTGGAAATTTGAATCCCAGGCATTTTCACATTTTTCAGCTTGAGATTTTCTTAGTATTTTTTCCAAATTCTTAAGGATCTTGAATCATCATACTCCCAAAAGCCACAGCTTCTGGTGATTGGAAATAAAATCTGTTGATAACAAGCAATTGGAGAGCTGCTAGAGACAAAAACAATTCTGAAAGCAAAGTAGATTATTCCCACTTCCCATGTGTTTCGATGAACAAAAATAAAACCAGCAGTTATTAGGCATTCTGTCCTTAGATTCTTTCCTTGTTATCTCAAAAACAAAGAAAGGAGAAGTAAAATCCATTTAAATCCAAGTTTATCAAATGCCTTTCCCTGCTCAGGTATATTCACCAGTCATTTACTGCCAGCTATGACCTAAGATCCACATCTAGGTTCTAGGGGACCAATTACATGTAGACAATGTAAGGATGTTGTGGGGGGGTTTTGTTGCTGTTTTCTCTTTGTTTTGGAGAGGGTAGGATAGAATAAGACTATGCTGGGTTAAATCTGTGTTTTCTGTATGTCGCATCCCCCTTTTCACCTTTCTCCCAGCCCATTAAAACAGTAAACTATTGGGGCAGCTAGGTGGTGCAATGGATAACTGGCCCTGGAGTCAACAGGACCTGAGTTCAAATTTGGCCTCAGACACTTACTAGCTATGTGACCCTGGCTGGACAAGTTACTTAACCCTGATTGCTTCCAAAAGAAAAAGTAAATTATTTACAACTTTCTTTTAAAATGTGGAATATTTTTGAGAAAGTGACAAGATCAGCTGGAGTCTAGAAGTCCATTCAAAAATATTCTTTCAATACAAAGACCTAGGCATTAAAAGAGCATACTATAGGCACAAAATTATAAGAGATTTGGATTTTTTTGGCTCAGGGGATATTTTAACAAGATTGCAAAAAAGGAAATCTTTCAAAGTAGAAACGGAGATATTTTCTTTTCACCTATCTGAAGCCCTTAGAAACACTACAAAGAGATCAAAGAGGAAAAGGTCTTATACATACAAAAATATTTTTATAGCAGCTCTTCTTGTAGTGTTAAAAAAAAAAACCCTGGGAACTAAGGAGATAGCAACCACCATTTGGAGAATGGCTAAACAAATTATGGTGTATGAATGGAATGGATTTCCACTGGGTTGTAAGAAGTGAAAAAAAAGATAATTTCAGAGAAACATGGGAAGACTTTTGTGAACTGATGTAGAGTGCAGTGAGTGGATCCAAAAAACAATTTATACCATAACATTAATATTGTGAAAATGAAAAAATTTTAAAGATTTAACTTTGATCAACACAATAATATGCCATGATTACAGAGGACTAACGATGAAAAATGCTGCCCATCGAATGACAGAGAAATAATGAACTAATATGCAGAATGACAAACTCATTTTTGGACATGGCTGATGCGTGAATTTGGTTTATTTAACTACACTTCTATGATACAAGAGTTTTGTACTTTTTCCCAGGTTTTTTGAGGGGGTGTTGAAAGGAAAGAGAAAAAAAATAATAATCGAAAAAAGAATAAAAATAATTAATAATGTTTTAAAGAATCAATCAACAAGCATTTATTAAGAATGTACTGTATGGAAGAGGTAAATGACAAATGTTGGAGGGGATGTGCAGCAAATGAGACTTTAATGTATTGTTGGTGGAGTTTTGAACTGATTCAATCATTCTGCAGAGCAATTTGGAAAAATACCCAAAGAATTATAAAACTATGCATACTCTTTGACCTAGCAATACCACTACTATGTCTGTATCACAAAAGAAATAAAAAACAAAAAGGAGAAGGACCTTTATAAGTACAAAAATATTTTATAGCAGCTCTTTTCTAGGGGTAAAGAATTAGAAATTGAAGGGATGTCCATCAATTGGGAAATTGATGACCAAGTTATGGGATGTGATTATTATGGAATGCTATTGTACTCTAAGAAATAATGAACAGGATGCTCTCAGAAAAACCTGGAATGGTTTTGCATGGATTGATGCAAAGTAAAATGTACTGTGTACAAAGTAACAGGGGCAGCTAGGTGGCGCAGTAAGTAGAGCACTGGCCCTGGAGTCAGGAGGACCTGAGTTCAAATCCGACCTCAGACACTTGACACATTTACTAGCTGTGTGACCTTGGGCAAATCACTTAACCCCAATTGCCCTGCCTTCCCCCCACAAAAACAAAAACAAAACCACGAAGTAACAGCAATGTTGTAAGATGATCAGCTGTGAATGACTTAGCAATTCTCAGCAATACAACCATCCAAGACAACTCTGAAGGACTAATGAAGAAAAATGCTATCCATCTCCATAGAAAGAACTGATGGTGTCTGAATACAGACTGAAACATACTTTTTAAAAACTTTATTTTTCTTGAGTTTTTTTCTTTCACCACATGATTATTATGGATATATTTTGCATGACTACACACGTATAACCTATATCAGATTGTTTGCCTTCTCAATGGAGGTGGGTTGGGGGAGCGAGAAAGGGAGAGAATTTGTAACTCAAAGTTTTAAAAAGGAATGTTAAAAATTGTTTTTACTTGTAACTGGAGAAAAATTACTATATGCCAGGTACTGAATTAGGTATTATGGATGCCAGAGCAAAAATGAAATATTCTTTCCTCAACAAGTTTATATTTTCTACAGAGCAAGGGGGTCTTAACCTGAGTCCATGAACTTAAAAAAATTTTAATAGCTTTATTTCAATAGAATTTGTTTCCTCCATAATCATATGTGTATATATGTGTGTGTAATTTTATGCATTTAAAAACATTATTCTGAGAAGGGGCTTGTAGTCTTCACCAGACTACCAGAGGGGTCCATGATACGAAAATGGTTAAGAACCCCTGGTACAGAGAATATGTGCTCTCATTTTTTTCATTTTGCCTTTATATGTTTCCAAACTCCTAACCCAATGTCTTCCATGAAGTGCAACAAATGCATGTTTCGTTGGTTTAGATTAAATTAATAAGCTCCTATAGATAGTGAACTATATTAGTTAAGAAAGAGTACCATTTCTACCTGGTCCATTACTACTTTTTGCAGTAAAATTATGAACACCTATAAAGAAAGATTGACCATGTTTATTGTCTCCTACTGAGAAGAGAATAGTCTCAACAACCACAACAACAAATTTCCTGTCATTAAACTGAGGCTCATCAAAGTCACCATTGACCTCCAGGGCAAAGCCACTGCTTTTTATTTGCATTATTTCAGACAATAATATATAATTCGCTGGAGCAAAGCTCATTCAATTGACTAATGTTTCTCTTTTCAGTGGATTGCCTCCAAGTGATTGCAATTTAATCTATAACACAGATATTTCACTTTCTAACTCACATAACCTAATGCAAACTTTATCTTCTCTAAAATAAAGAGAGCTGAGTTTAGAGCTCAGTCCTCTCCTAATCAGTGCTATCTAGTTGAGATAAAAAGGATTACCAAGCACAAAGCTGCATAAACTCAAGGACAGGACTGATGTTAGCAAAACCCCAAATCTCAAAAAGGAGAATGAGAATATCTTTTTCTGCATAAAACACTTGCCTCTCACTGTGTCATAAGAATATTTTTCAACACGTATTTACTTAGCACCCTGGCACTAGCCTTAACAATTTGACATTCTAATGAGAGAAGAACATGTCGGTATCTAGAGATGAACAAAGCAGATACAGGTCACGTGGGGTGGGGTGGGGAGGTACGGTTACAAACTGGCAGCTCATACAGAAGATGGCACTTGAGTTTGGTCTTGAAGGAAACCAGTAATTCAAAGAGTAAAGTGAGAAAAGAGAGCATTTTAAGCATGGGAGAAAGCTGATACAAAAGCGTGGAGAAGGGAGATAGAGTTTAATATGTAAGGGCCAGTATGGCAAGGAGAGGGCAATGGCAAGACAGTCGAGCAAAGGTGTCCAACTGTGGGCTGCACTAACCAGATTAAAGCACAATTGGGAAGTACTTAACAAAATGAATAAATATGCAATAAAACACAGATAATGTTACATTTTAAAACTAAGCAAGCGGCCCAAAGGGGTCCTTATGTATACATTAGTGGCCCCCTTTTCTATTGAGTTTGGCATCGCTGCTGTAGATGAGTAATGAACAATAAGACTGGACCACGTTGCGAAATAAAATAGATTAAAGGGTGGTTTCAATGCAACTTGAATCTTGGAGCTTTGCATTAGCAGGCATGTGATTTAGTCAAAGACCAAGCATGTAAATTGTAATATATGACAAAAAGATGAAAAATCTTGCATTGATAAGATGCCATTTCAACATTTTGGTGTATCTATACTGCTGACATAACTAGGTTCTCCACTGGTGTAGATTGTAACCCTTCTCATTTCATCCTTTCCTTACCCATATCTTTTGATATACCCACCACAGAGGATCCACTCAGGGTGCTAGACATTTTCTGTTTCCTTTGCTATTTTAAGGACAACATTTGTGCTCTCTGTCACCCTTCCCTCCCATGATGTGACTGGAACACCTGCTTTTCCGTTCACACAGACACACAGACACAGACACACAGACACACACACACACACACACACACACACACACACACACACACACACACACACACACACACCTTTTCAGCCAAACTACTATACAGTTTGCTTTCACCAGTAATTGGGTATTAGTGAGCAAATGTATGCTTTGGAAAACATGCGTGTGTTTGTATCTTTCCCTCTTCATCTCTCAGAATCCCTCCCTTCCTACAAAGCTCAAGTGTCACTTTCTGCTTGGAGCCTTTCTTGATCTTCGCGGTTGCTAATTCCTTCCCTTTCCCCACACAAAAAAAAATTATTAACCAATAACCTAATTTATGAAGCACTTGTTATTTATGTACTAAGTGCTAAGTATACAAAGATAAAAGTGAACAGTCTCTGCCCTTAACAAGCTTACATTCAAAAAAGCACATATGTATGAAACACATATAAAACATTTATTAAAGTCACCTTGGGGAGAGCAACAAGTAGTGGCTGTGAGGGAACAGTAAGGAAATTAGGTAAGACCTCATGCAGAAGGTAACATGGGTGGATATGAAGATCTTGGAGTTATCTACAAAGAAGTAAGAAGAGAGGAAATGGAGACATTGAGTATAGTCAACTTCTTCCAAGAATTTGGCTAGGAAGGAAGAGAGATGTTGGAAGATAGAAGAAATGGTGAGACCTAGTCAGGGTTTTTTTTTAAGATAGTGGAGGCTTAAATGTGTCAGTATTGAGCAAGGAACCAGTAGGTGGGGAGAGATTAAAGATTAGGAAGAATTGGGATCAGTCTACTGGAGAAGACAAGAGAAGATACGATTAGGGGCTCACATAGAGGGACTGGACTTGGTGAGGAGAAGGGCAAGTGTGGTATAGAAGGTATAGAAGCTGTCCTCAGAGTCTAAGAGATGATTTGAAACCCCACTACTAACTCACATTGGGTGCATGACCCTTGGCCGATCATTTAATTTGTCGGCACTTGCAGGCCACTCTCAGTCTAAGGCGATATGCTGCAGAACTGGTACCAATGTGAATTAATAGAGGGAGATCCTTTTATCAATGAAGTTACAGGTCTTATCGAAAAGAAAATATGTTGCACAGAGGCGGAACATTATGTAGCATTGTGGGACCTCATGCTATCTGTATGATGTCATCTGCAAAGAAAAGGACTTGAAAAACCTTGAAAACAGAGTATCTTTCTTTTGTTCAGACTTTCAATAGGACACCTTCCATGACAGTTGTGGATACATTTGGTGAACATATATCTGACAACCTACAGTGTACATACTCACTAATTAGTATACATGAGCTATATCTACATGCATAATCAATATGAATACTTTGACTAGAATAACATAACAATTGATTATTACCAGAGAAATAAAAATTTTACTCATGTTTTTGAAAAGGAATATGATAAAGAAAATAATATTATTATCTTAATAGACACTGAAAAGACTTTTTGACAAAACCTAATACTTATTTCTATTAAAAGCTCTAGAAATCATAAACAGAATGAAACAAAATTACTGCCTTTTGTAGATGATACGATGGTGTTCTTAGAGAATCCTTGAAAGCCAACTATTATAAATTAAAATAATTGGCAACTTCCACAAAGTTGGAGAATATAAAATACTTCTACACATGTCATTAGCATTCCTACATATAATCAATAAAACTTAACAGGAAGAGCTAAAAAGAGAAATTCCATTGAAAATGACTACAAAAGGTATAAAAATGTTGAGGAGTATATCTACCAAGATTCTGCCAGGGACAGTATGAATCCAACTATAAAAGACACTTTGCAGAAATACAGACAATAAATAATCTGCAAAACATTAATTGCTTATGGGTAGGTGGAACCAATATAATAAAAATCATGATACCACCTAAATGAATTTATTAAGTGTTCTACCAATCAAACTTCAAGAAGAGTATTTTATAGACCTAGAGAAATAACAATTAAATTTACATAGAAAACAAAAGGTTAAGAATCCCAAGAGTAACAGTGGATAAAGGAGAAAGGAAGGAAGGAAGGAAGGAAGGAAGGAAGGAAGGAAGGAAGGAAGGAAGGAAGGAAGGAAGGAAGGAAGGAAGGGAGGGAGGGAGGAAAGAAGGAAGGAAGGAAGGAAGAATCCTTCATCACTAATGAGATAATCTATAAATGATTAATTATACATAATAATTTATAATATAATTTATAGCCAAAAATCCTGTAGAACAGTAAAAGAAAAAAAAATCTGAAATCTTAGGCTACATTAGGCAAATCTCTGTCATGGATATGAATTGGTTGTTTCATACTATCACAGCTTCTTAAAAAGGGGAAATTTTAGTCAACTGGTTGTTTTGTTTACACACAAAGTAACCCACTGGTGGTTTAGATGCACATACAGCTTATATCAGTTTTCTAGGATGGTCAGTAGAATTAAACTACAACATGGAAGCAGTCAGTATGAAAACAAGCAACCATTCCTGGTACTAAGAAGTACATTTTAATTTTCACAATGACTGGATTATTAAAATTCTGCATGGCTGATTGTTTGGGTTTCAAGTTTGGCCCAATTAAGAGTATGTGTCATATCTACACAGTTCAATGCAGATTTATTTAATCTTTTGAAAGATACTTGTTGTGGTTTTTTTTAAAAAAAGAAATTCTTCTGAAGCAGAAAATTGATTCAGTGTAAGTTTTTCACTCCATTACACACATTAAATGACATTGATTTGGGTGATAGAAAGAGGCTGAAAGTAATGGAACCACATGGGAGAAGAGGAAAATAGGGCTGTAAATTGAAAAAAAAAAAAAAGGAATATGATTAACTCTTTATTGCCAACCACCCCCCCAAATTCTTACTCATGTCCTTGAAAAAGAGTTTGAAAGGCAGGAGTGATACTGCCCAGAATGGAGTTAAGCATTACTAAATGAGGTGTTGCAGCATGTAAAAAAAAAAAAATTTAAAAAGTAAATCCTCAGAGGGTTTTTCACAGTCTTCTGTGAAGAAATTTAAAGCTGTCTCCTGAGCCCCAACATGAGGGTCACCACTCTATTCTTTTGCAAAAATAAACAAACAAAAAGAATGAATCTAAAAATTAAGGTGGGAAAACATTATCAAGACAAGTTATGGAATCTCTGGGACAAGAAATTTAACATTTCCCTTTCTCTCTTCTCTCTTCCTTTCCTTCCCTCTTCTCTTCCTTTCATAATAAATTCACAGCAAATTTTCTGTGAGAGTTTCAGGGTAGTAATGTTTTTGGGTTGGGTTCAACTCTGATTCCATTTGGTGTTTTCTTGGCAAGGATACTAGAGTGGTTTGCCATTTCTTTCTCTAGCTCATTTGACAGATGAGGAAACTGAGGCAAACAGGGTTAAGTGACTTGTCCAGGGTCACAGAATAGTTAAGTGTCCGAGTCACATTTGAACTCAGGAAGTTAAGTCTTCCTAACTCCAGGCTCAGCACTCTGCATTATGGCGCCACCTACCTGCCCTTAACAACAACCACAACAAAAGCAGCAACAACAGCAACATCTCAACAACTGCCACCATCTACTGTCTTGTTGCCTTTCACGTGCACTACAAAAATCCTCTCTTAACAGTAGGTTGGGAGTCTTATAAGCAAACATTCAAGTCAGATGCATAATGCTAATGAGATTATTTTGAAGGAAGGCTTTTCCCCTCTCCCTCAGATGCCAGAAATCTTTGGTAACAAACAGATATTTTCCCTGAACAAAATGTAGTGAACTAGATAATTGATTCAGATAAGAGTAGATGAGTACAAAAACATTACTTTTCACATCGCCTGTATTTATCAGCAGACTGATGGCAAATTGGAATAGAAAAATGTATGAAAAACTTAGCATGCTTCCTAGTTCTGATGTCTTAATATGTTTGGAATTTAATTTGGGGCCATTTGAATTCAAAATAAGATCCCTTTTCATGAAAATCCAAAAAAGAAGTTAACTATTTTTCTGTCTGGAAATGCAGCAGAATAGCAATTGCTAATATCAAATATGCAAACTCCTTTTAACTGAGTTTGGACTGGATGGACATTAATTTCTCTGTGAACTAGCAACTAATTGATCATGGGCCAGTGAAAACTGTCAGATCATATTGTCACAGGCTGGTAGTACCATGCATATAAAATCATGTGCCACAGGAAAAGAACATATGTCTCTACTTTCAACTGTTTCCAGTGTATCAGCCCAAATAGCCATTATTGCTGCCAGGAGAGAATGTGTACCATCATTAAACTCTCCAGCCAGTATAAATTATAAATGCAAGAAACACAAATTGAAGTTGACATAATAAACATTTATTAAATATTTCATAGGTGCAAGATGCTGTGCTAGGCACAAAAAGATGAATTAATACCCAAACTATTAAAAAAGCTCATAGTGTGGGGTAACACTGCAGGAGCTAAAACACTTGACTCAGATCCAGGAAGAGTTGGGTTCAAATTCATCTCTGAAACTCAATTGCTGTGTGATCCTGGGCAATTTACTTAGCCTCTCTGAGCTTACTTATTCGGGACATGGGGATAACACCTGTCACACTGTTGTTGTGAGGCTCAAATGAGGGAATGGACCTAAAGTGCTTTGCAAAACTTAACATGCTATTGTAAATATCATTATTACAGTCTAAATGGTACCTAAAACGTGAACACAAATAAGTTTAAGGCTCAAAGTGAGAAACCAAAGGGAGAGGTTCAGAGAATGAGTTTTGAGGAATTTGAGATGGGAGAGATCACTTTCATCTGGGGGCATCAGGAAAGATTTCAAATAAAAATCAGCTTCAGTCTCTTCATTTCCTGTCTATTTTTCTGTGGAGCATCCTTATCATCACAGTTCTGCTTTCTTTTCCTCTACTTGTCTTTTCCAATAAGGATATGGTTTACTCTTGTTCTATCTTGCTGACATCTTATTGCAAAAAGAATTTTAAAATTATAAATATTTGCTCAATATTGGCAAGAGTTATAACTCACACTGATATTAATTATTAATTGAATTCTTAATTCATTCTTAATCAATATTCATTCAACAATCAATTCAAAGACCTATCCAGGCTGTAAGCTCAAGGGATCTTGGCAACTTCCTATATGAAACCAGCATAATTACCCCAGAATTTCAAAAAATAGATAAGTATTCCCATAGTACTATTTAATAAACAGTCAAGAGTCACATATCAGTGACTGCAACAATCATGTCTTCATCATCAAAATCATTCCTTATATGAAAAAGTTCATTGAAATCTGAGACTAGAGGCTTCTATGAGCAATTAGGTTTGGACATTTGAAATCCGAATGAGGTAGAAGCAACTTTGGAGAGTATTTAGTCCTGCTGAGGCTCCCCAATGTAGTGATTTTACAGGCATCAAAAAACTGGATAGTGACAAAACATAGGTTTCTTGGCTTTCAACACAATACTCTTTCTATGTAACTACGTCTCTATAAAATAATTTAAATGTAAACCTATATTCTTCATTGACTCTACAGAATGTCCTATGTTTTTGCTAAATGTCTAAACAAATCACATAGGCTTACTCTCCTCTGCCCTATAACTATGGATGTTCCTTGAAACAACTATGAATCAATTGTCACAATAACGAGTGATAACTTGGTGTAATGTATGGAGGGCCAATCTTACTTAGAGTCAGAAGTGCCTATGTTCAAGTCCCAACTCTAACACATTTTAGCTATGTGATCATAGAAGTAGGTGTCACAACCTCTCAGAGGCCCATGAAATTCTATAAGGTTACAAATTACAAACCAATTGTTGGTCTGACATTTCACACCAGAAAACAATGTTACACAGACTCCCTGGATTCCTCAGACCAATGAAATTTTTAGGTCTGAACCAAATAATAACAATTGCCATTCCACTAAGCACAATTATCAAACCACATTTAAGCACCCAATGTTTCTATTTCTTAGCCAAGAAAAGAAGCTACAGATGTCTCTCTCTAAACTATAGACCTGTTCCCCCTAAAAAAGTATGTGAAGCAGATTTTTATAAATCAAATCTTGTTTTCCCTTTGACTATATAATAACTTCAAAGATGCTTTCATCTTTATTCCTAATTGGTCCTCAAAGCCTTCAAAGAGTTTAACTTCAGCTTTCTATTTTCCGATCTGTGTCCAGTCGTGAATGGTCCTAAAGGGACAATTAATTGCTTCAAGAGAATTACGAGTTAATGTAATCTTCAAGTGATTTCTATTGTACTGGATATTTCTTGCCCCGATCAAAGTGGGGCATCCTGATATCATTATGTGATAATTGCGGATAAAATCCACCAGGTGGCATCATAAACAGTGGGCTATTGATATTCTTTTGAAACTGACATTTCTTGTACGAAATGATAGTGTTTGTGTGGTCTTTGTTAAAATTGGAGAACTCAGAAGCTATGAAGTAAAAACGTAGGCAGGATCTCCCCCAACTCCTTTACAGAGGTTGGGGGGCAGGGTCTACAGAGGTAGAGTATCACATATATCATCTGATTTTTTCACTATTTTGATCAGTTTTGCTGATTGTTCTTTTTTTTTTCTTTTTAAAAAAATTCTTTATTATAAAAGATGGCTCTCTAAAAGGGGGGAGGGAAACAGGGAAATTTAGGTAATATAGTCAGTCAGTAAACATTTATCGAGTGCCTACTATGTGTCAGGCACTATGCTAAGCTCTGGGGATACAAAGAAAGGTAAATGGCAGTCATTATTCTTGAGGAGCCCATAGCCTAATGGGAGAGACAATGGGAAAACAATTATGTACAAACAAGCTATCAGTGACAATTTATTTTTTTAAAATAACAAGAAAAAGAAAGTATAGGGAGGAAAACATTCAAGAAATAGAAAGCCCAACCAAGTGTTTAGCAAACTTTAGAAAGAAATTACTCCAAGCCTTTCATGCTGTTCATTGAGAAAATGTGACACGAACTAAACTGCTTTCATTTGAAGAGGCAAAGAAGAGCTTTCCCAGGAGGGCTAGGTCTTCCATTGTATACATTTTGGAATTTGTGGCACCCACGAATGCATGGCAGAAAAGCAAGAAGGGACTGGAGAATTTGTTTCCTGGATACCTGTATAACAAAGACCTCTGCAGTCCTCAAGGCTGTGGAATCTGATTGTTTTAGTCAACTAAGCAGAACAGCTGACCCTCAGTACTTACCAAGCGACCTTCCAAATGAGGCCTTCTGAAGCTGGAGAAAACTGGAAAGGCAGAACGTCATTGGAAGTGACAAAGGGAAAAAAGAAACTCGTTCAAAACAAATGACTAGAACTTTCCTGTGACTTATTAGAACCTGAGTCCTGTGCCATACTTGGTGCAGCATTGTATCAATTAAAATATAGACCACTTATAGTGTAATATTAGGAGGTTAGGACTTGGGAGGAGCAATTCTCAATTACTTCAACTTTTTTGGCCTCAGTATCCTCATCTGTAAATGAAGAGATCAGGGGTTCTTAATCTTTTTTGTTTCATTGACCCTTTGTCAGTGTGATGAAGCTTACGGATTCCTTCTCGGAATAATGTTTTTAAATTCGTAAGATAAAATATATGGGACTAAAAAAGGAAGCCAATTATATTGAAATCATTATCTGTCTATCCTAAAGAAAACCAACAACAATGGATTCCAGGTTTAAGAGAAGGGGGAGGTAAGAAGCATTTATTTATTCAGTACATATTATGAGCCAGGCCCTATGCTAAGTGCTTTACAAATATCACTCATTTGGATCAATTGACTGGACTAATTGATCTCTGGTGTTTTCCAGGACTGTAATCTCCAATGCTGTGATTCTTTTTTTTTTTTTATGAAAGATTCATTCCAAAAACACTGAATAATTTTTGGAGAACAGAAAAGCTTTTGGCTTGGAGGAACAGTGGGATTTTTTTTAAGGTACTTAGAAAATTAAGGACAAATAAAATCCAATTTAAAAGAAAGGGAGGAAGGGGGAATGAACATGTGGAGTAGCTCTAGAGAAGTATTTTAAATAATTAAGTACTTAAAGCAATTGATAATTTACAACTGTGATTAACCAGTTATTAGCTCAACATTATTGCAATGGTGTGATCAAAACAAATTTAATATTGTATAGGTTAATTACTGAGTGATATAGTATAGTAAGGAATTGCAGTGGAGAAAGAAGAATGGCAAAAAGAAGTTAAAGGAGCATGTAACAAAAAAACAAGAGGCGATATGGAATAGTGGATAGAGAGATGCCCTTCAAACCAGAAAAACCTGAGTTCAAGCTCCATGTCTGACATACATTTCCTGGTGTTGATCCCTAGACAAGTCACTTAATCTCAGAGAATTCTAAGTAACTGCTTAGGACTGCAGGTTGTGGAGGTGCCAATGTGAACTGGAAAAAGGAGTTTCTTTACTGGAGAGCTCCCTATATCAATGAAATCACAGGACTCGTCCCTAGCTCTCTCTAACAAGACAAGGACATTTTGGATGACAAAAATTAAGGAGGATTGAAGAATAAAAGTGGAAGTGGGTATATTAAACGCCTTTCTCTGACAGGAAAAGGAGGGTTACTTGTTGCAACCTCGTTAGGTGCAAGTTGTGAGGCAAAGAGTCAAAATGCAGTGATTCTCAAAGCACCATAATATAATCTGTAATTTTGCATAGTGTTGTATTGAGTTCAGTTAAAGAAAAAATAGGATGAAATTTTAAAAGTTGTATTTCCTTCAGGATTTATCAAAGAGTGGTAGAAGACAAACTAAATATGACTATTACAATTTAGAATATAAATTGATAGCGTTCCTCTATACAGAGTAAAAGAATAGGTTAAAACCAAAAACCAAATCCAACAATATGTTCTCTACAGGAAGACATAGCTAATATCAGAAGATTTTTAAAGAATTTCATTTAAAATGTGGACTGAAATTTATCATGCTAGCTTAAGAAAATCTGGGGTTGCATTAACAATAACTGAATTCGAACCAGAAAAAATTAAAAGCAAAATAAGAAAGTTATATCATGCTCGATGTTTACAGGTAGCAAAGGTGCAGCAGTGAATAGAGCACAGGGCCTGGAATCAGGAAGACCTGAGTTCGAATCCAGCTTCAGACACTTTCTAGCCATGTGACCCTGGGCAAGTCGCTTTACTATGTTTCCCTCAATTTCCTCATTTGTAAAATGAGCCGGAGAAGGAAATGGTGAACCACTCCAGTATCTTTGCCTAGAAAACCCCAAATGGGGTCATGAAGAGCCTCCTTGGTGGATGCAACTGAAAAACGACTAAACAACAGCAAAGTTTGCATGGATAAAGTGATCATATTGATTCTGAATGTTTATGTGCGAAAAGACATAGGATCTAAATTTATTTATTTATCTTTTCAGGAGAGGCAATCGAGGTTAAGTGACTTGCCCAGGGTCACACAGCTAGGGTCTGAGGCAGATGTGAACTCAGGTCCCCCTGATTCCAGGGCTGGTTTCCTACCCACTATACCACCTAGCTGGCCCAGGAGCTAAATTTATAAAGAAAAAGTTAATAATTTGTAGGAAGAAAATAACAGTAGGAGATTTCAAAAGCTGGTTAGCTGAATATGAATAAATCAAGCATAACATGAAATAAGAAATTACGGACTGGAACAAAATGTTGAAATATGGCTTTGAGGGACATATAGAGATAGGTGGATGGAAAAAGCAGGAAATATACTTGTTAAAAAATATATGTGGAACATTTACAAATACTGATCACAGGTAAGACAAAGTAAATTGTAAAAAGTAGAAAGCTAAACATTACATTTATGGATCACAAATTAAGAAGTAAACAATAGAAATAAGATTAATATTCAGTCCTACATGTATGTGTAAAAATGATTCATTGACTAGTGCCTGGGTTAAAGAACAAATTACAGACACAATAATGCAGTATTTGAAAAAAAGATACCTAGAGCCAATTTCAGTGTTTGGGATGTAACCAAAGCAGAGGCAAATATATAGCCCTTAATGTCAGTATTTAGAGTTCATTTTCTCTCTTTGAGGGAGAAGTCAAAGTTGACATTTAAAGAAATTTAGAAAATAAAAAGTAACATCCAAAGCAGCAAAATATAAAACAGGAGTAGAAGGTAATAAGATAGAAAATAAAAGAATTGAATTGATAAAATCAAGAGCTGTGTTTTAAAACTAATAAAACTGACAAACAATTAGCAACTTGAATTGTAGAATGGAGAATGGAAAATGGAATGGGAGAAAAAGGACTTTGCTCCTCATTTTACAGAAGAGGAAACTGAGGCCAGTAGAGAAAGAACAACTTTTTGTCCAGGCTCAGACAGCCTCTCTGGCCTCTGCCATGTTGCCTCTCACATTATCTAAACTATTTGAAAATGTATAAAGATTACATTCTGTCCACACTCAGAGATGGCTTTGATTCACAGACCTCCCTGTTTCATGCCTCATTTGATAGTGATTATCAGGAGGAACGAGGGAAGGAGAGAAAGGGGGAACGAGCATTTATGTTTGTTGTTGCTTTTTCAGTCATATCCAACTCTTCACGACCCCCTTGGGGGTTTTCTTGGCAAAGATACTGGAGCAGTTTATTGATTTCCTTCTCCAGCTCATTTTACAGATGAAGAAACCGAGGTAAACAGGATTAAGTGACTTGCTCAGGGTCACACAGCTAGTAAGTGTCTGAGGCTGGATTTGAACTCAGGTCTTCCTGATTCCAGGCTTGGCACTCTACCAACTGCTACACCTTATGGCCTTAAAGCATTTATATAGCAACTACTATGTGCTGGACACGGTGCTTTACAAACAGTATCTCATTTTGTCCTCACAGCAATCCTAGGATGAAAATTCTACTATTATTGTTATCCCATTTTATAGTTTAGGAAACTGAGGCAAGCAGAAGTGACTTGCCCAGGGTCACACAGCTGAGAGTCAAATCTAGTGTAAGGTTGGATTTGAACTCAAGTCTTCCTAACTCTAGCTCTACCCACTATGCCACCTAGCTCTCTCTGAATAGTTGTGTGTGTATATATATATATATATATATGTATATACACACACACACACACACACACACACACACACACATATGATTGCATCTACCAAGGAGGCTTGTATGATTTTAAGATATTCATGGAAAGCACCTTTTTGAAGGCGAGCCTTCAAGGTTGTGTTTCACTATACTCAAATCCTTTTTTTCTCTTTTTGCTATCAACAAACAAGATATATAATGGGGTCTTTGATTCTCTATACCTTTTGGTCGTTTGTCTGATTAAAAAGGAGTTCTCTAATGCAGAAAGTCATCTGCAAATGCCTTTCTCATATTTTCATCAAAGACAGCCATGTGTAGAGATGAAAAAGTAGACATATGGGTATATAGTGTCTAATGTCTTCTTGGTAGAGTTTTCTGGATTAATAATGCCATATTTAGAATTTTCTATTGTTTTGGAATCTTTCCCTCTTCACTCTTTTTTGAAAATCAGTCCCTGAGTACATTTAAAATTGTGTCTATTTCAACACATATTTCTTTTTGCATATAAAGTCATGTCCAGCTTCTCTTCCTGACCCCAGTTTCTTAAAAATGCCATTTCTAGTTCCTCTTATAGAACATCTGGCAATAAAGTGTTAGAGCCCAAATATGGTGCTTCAACTGCCATTAATGATCAAACTAGATCATTACCAAAATGCTGGCATTCACTTCTATTTGCTGTCTCCTTACAGCTCAAATCAATTCAGCAAATACTTATTAAGCACCTACCATTTGCAAGCCACTGTTCTGAGTGCTAGAAATTCAAAAGCAAAACAATCCTTCTCCTTTAGGAGATTGCAATTTGCTGAGGATGATGCCAGGGACAAAAATAAACATCATAAAGGTAAGCTGAGGATAGAAGGAAAATGATCAACTTGAAGGATCTTTGTGGAAAAGCTGGAACCTGAGTTGACTCCAGGAAGAAAATAAGGATTCTTAGGAGTAGAGATGTGAAGATATTGGCTGGGTGGGGGAGGTGGGATAGACTGTGGGAACGTATATGGTGTGACATGATATATCCAACATGGCAAAGAGTTAGAGGTCCAGTATGGTTAGAGCACAAAGTTTGTAAAGTAAATTAACATGAAATAAGGCTGTAGAGATTAGTTATAGCCATTATGAAGAGCATTGAACATCAGACTCAGAAGTTTGCATTTTATCCTAAAGGTAATGGGGAGCTACTGAAGGTTTTTGAACAGTAGAGGGGTACAGTAAATCATGTGCCTTAGCAGAGATTATTTTGGCTGCTGTGTAGAGGATGAATTGGAGATGCAAAGGATTGAAAACACATCAATTGGCTTTAATAATTATAAAATAGTAACTTTAGAAAGGGTAGTTTCAAGAATATCATAGGATCAGCTGTCTGATTGTAAGTGGTTGAGAAATGTGTATAAAAGTGAAGGAAATGAGTCTAGATGACTCCAGGAGTTTGACAGTGAAACAAAGGAAAGTTATTGGATGACAACTTGAGGCAATGATAGAGTCAAACAAAGGATTTTTAAGATTTGTTAGTTCTGAGCATTTTTTTTTAGCAATGGAGAAATAATTTGTAGATGGGAAAGATTGAAAACATGAAAGGGAGGGAACGATCGATGAGAAAAGCACCTAGAGAAAACACAAGTGAATAGAATGAATGATGTAAGTTACTTTGATAAAGCAATAACTCTCCCTGAGAGAGAGACAGGAGGTAGCATGTGCCAGGCAAATCAAACCATCACCCCCACCACCTTGACTACTATCTCCCTTCAGACCCTAATGGGCACAGCCCAGGACCCTCAACCCAAAGGCCTTGGGAAAAGAAATACCCCCAAAACACTAGACCTGCTTCCATCCTGGCCCTCATAGCCATTATTGACTGGACAAATCATTGTGGCACCTACTTTCTTCATTGCTACTAGCAACAACTGCAGACAAATTGCCCCCGACAAGTGGATAGATACAGGAGCCCTGAAAATAGCAGCTCCTTCCAGACCACCATGCTGGTTTATAGCCATTCATAACCATCATCTGGGTAAGCAACTTCTGTGAAGAAAGAGCCAGCCAACTGGGCAGGCAAATGAGCCTTGCTGAAACAGCAAGTCACCCTAAGGGAGAAATAGGCCATAGCAACCTATGCTAGACACCACTACCACCTCGACTACCATTTCTCTTCAGATCCTGATAGGGATGGCCCCAGAACCCTGAATCCAAGAGTGTTATGGTAATTAGGGTGGGACTTTTTTGTTTTCTCTTTTAGAATGCTAAGGTAATCAAGTACTTTTGATGAGTCTTGCCTTTCAAATGTAATGGCAGCAAAGTGGACTTTTTGTTGTCTTTTGTTTCTTTGATTGAATTGAGTCTTTGACCTGCTTAAGAAACAAGAAAGCTTAGTTCACATAGGTTTGAGTCTCATGGTTGTGGCGCCCTCTGACCCTGAGAAGGGTATATAAAATCTGAGGTTGGCATTTTGTTTTGGGGCTCTCACTCACTGGAAGAGTGTCATGTTATTTGGCCAGATAAGACTCTGGGTAGCCACTGTTAAGAGCCCCCCGGCCTTGAAAACCTCTTTTTGGTAACTACATATGTGATGTCTTATTCAGACAAGGCCTGTCTGTTGAACTGTTTGTATTTCTCTGAAGTTCAGGGTGCTGACCTTTCTTCCCTGAACTAAGTGAATGAAATATATATGTTAATTAAACTGAGATTTTTAACCCCTTAAAGTTGTTTTCTTTGGAAAAGCAGATCAAAAAACGTGTGCTAGCAGCCCTCCTTGTGCTGGTGTTATTGGCTTTACGCCCCCACAGCAGCTGCTAGCAACATTGTTGTTACAAAGAAGCATGGGAATAATGTCATACCATATTTTTAAAAAGCCACTGATATCTGTTTTGTTGCTGAACTATTAGCACCATGGGACTTTTCGTGGGACCATTGGGACCATGGAAAAGTCCATCTTTCTTGCAGCTGAAATCTTCAACTTCTCTCATTGACAACAGTTTCAGGAGAGACTGACTGTAATACTTTTCTGTGTATATTTCCAGAGCTTGACATATAGTGAACATTTAATAAAAACTTCATTCATTCATTCAACCATTCAGAGAGAAGGTCCATCTCTTCTTCATAAATTGGAGTAAAGTTTTACCTACAAATCCACTTGGAATGATTTCTCTTAGTTGGGTCTGATGCCAAGCTTTCTGCAGACTCATTTTCTCTACCTTATTTTTTCAGCTCTCCTCCTATGTCATGTTTTGCACATGAACTTGTACTTTAAACTAGAATTGTCTTCTGTTGACAACTTTCTCCACTTGGGAAGAAAAAAAAGTGTTTGCTAAGTACTGTGTAGGCCTTCCTGTTGTGATATCAGTTAAACTTCAAAAAGAAATGCTGGTAATCATAGTCAACATCTTTACTTTTATTAATTTCCCATTGTGGCAGTTTGTTTAAAAATTCAGATGGGAGCTACTGTAATTACATAGGGTGCTTTCTCACCTTGAGTTCTTACCTCCTTCCCACTATGCTACCACCATCATGGCATAAGGTAGAGGAAGCAGCAAAGAAAAACGTTATTCTGAATCCAATTTCCCCTAACAGTGAGAAACTGGTTTCTGGGGATGGAAATAATGACTACCTTGTGAAAAAGTGAGTACTCCAGCCTAGAGTTTGTGATGGAAAGGAAACCAGGTACAATCTGACTTACTCCTTAGATTTTAGAAAACAGATTTCAAAGGATTCAGAAGAAAGATAATTAAGATATTATGGATTCAAATGCTACAGAGGAAATCAGCTCAGGAAGAACAGGAAATGACAAAAAATTCTGAAGATACAAAGCAAAACAATTCCAATGGGGACGAAAAACATGATTATGTCCGAAGAGACTGATGCGGCTTCACAGGGAACACACCAGCTTAAATTTTAAAAAGAAATGTACAAATGATGGAAACAAGCTTGGCTAACAGAAGTTGAATATGAGGATAACATGGTCCTAAGAAAATACTGCGAGGAGTGCTAAAGCTCAGATTTAACTGAAGTTGGCAAGGAAAGATTAAAAAAACACACACAAAAGGGTTTTTAAAGCTGTATCAAGAGGAAAAGGAGGATCAGAGAAGAGATAGGACCTTGGCTTGGATGGATCAATGATAACTGAAAACAGAGGGAAGGTTGAGAGGTTTGTTATGCTTCTATCTTCCCAGCTAAGGAGAACAACTGTTGTATTATATATGATGGACTAAAATGGAGGTGATGCCCAAAGTAAGTAAGTAGATAGAAAGAGAGCGCCTAATTGCCCATGGCTAATTTAAGGCACCTGGCACAATGATGGACTACATCCCTGAGAAGACAAAGATCTGTGAAGGATGTGATGTTTGAAAGATATGGAAGACAAAAATTGCCAGAAGATTTTCTGGGGAAAAGCAAATGATGCCCCAATAAAAATGTTTTTTAAAAGGAAGATAACAGAAGTTGTAAAGTGTACAAGTGAGCTTTACTTTTATTTTTGGAAAATTCTAGAATGGATCACTAGAGAGATGGTTAGAGAACATATAGTAATAATAATGGTAATTAATTATAATAATAAGTATTATTACTATAATCCATTATATAGCATTTAGGGCTTGCAAAGCACTTTACAAATACTATTTTACTTTTTTCTGACAAAAATTCTGGGAGGTAAGTATAAGAATATTTTTTCTACAGATAAAGAAATTGATGCAAATAGATGCCAAGCCATTTGCCTAGGCTTATATAACTAGTAAATGTCTGAGGTTGCATTTGAACTCATGGCTTCCTGACTCACATGACTTCATTAAGAACTCATGTTTACAAAAAGGGAAAATGGCAACTGTTAGAGGGACTGGATCTCTGATATAGTGCCACCATTTTAGAAAGCATTTTGGAACTCTGTCCAAAAGTTATTAAACTGTGCAAACCCTTCGACTTAGCCATACCACTACGAGACTTACCAAAAAAAAAATATTATAACAATAATGAATAGTTAACATTTCTAAAGTACTTACCATGTGCCAGGCACTGTACTAAGCACTTTATAATTATCTCCTTTAATCCTCACAACAACACTGGGAGGTAGGTGCTATTATTATCCTTATTTTATAAATGAGGAAACTGAGGCCAACAGAGGTTAAATGCCTTGCTCAGGGTTACCCCAATAGTAAGTATCCGAAGTTGTATTTGAACTCATGGCTTCCTGACTCTGGGATGTGTGCTCTACTTTACCACCTAGCTGACCAAAAGAGATCAAAGAAACAGGGAAAGGAATTATATTACAAAAATTTTGTGGTAGCAAAGAAGTGAAAACTAAGGGTATGCTTATCAACCGCTTATCAATACTACACAAATTATGGTATTGAATGTAATGAAATACTTTTGTGGTGCAAGAAATGATGAAAGAGATAATGTTAAAGGATGCTCAGAAGATTTATACAAACTGATGCAGAGCAAAGTAAGTAAAACCAGGACAATAATGTTTATAAAAGCAGCATTATAAAAAAAAAAAACCTGAAAAATTCAAGAACTCTGATCAGCACCATGACCAGCAATACTTCTAGGGGATCTGCTGATGAAGCATGCTATCCAACTCCTGAAAAAGTGATGGAAAATTCTAGAATGGATCGTTAGAGAGTATATAATAATAATAATAGTAATAATAATAATAATTCTTTAATTATAATAAGTACAATTACTATAATCAATCATATAGCATTTTATGGCTTACAAAGAACTTTACAAATACTATTTCACTTTTTTCTGACAACAATAGAGTGTAGAATAAGACATATATTTTTTTTGCACATGGCCAACATGAGAATTTGTTTTGCTTGACAATATAAATTTTTACAAAGATTTTGTTCTTGGGGTGGAGCCAAGATGGCGGCTGGAAAGCAGGGACTAGCATGAGCTCCCCACCAATTACCTCCAAAAACCTATAAAAATGGCTCTGAACCAATTCTAGAACTGCAGAACCCACAAAACAGCATAGGGAAGCTGGGCTCTAGCCCAGGACAGCCTGGATGGTCTCTGGGTAAGGTCTATCCCGCACACAGCTGGGAGCTGAGGGGAGGGGAGCTGAGCAGAGTGGAGCCCAGCATGGGCAGCACCAACCGACCAGACTGGGAGCCGGGCAGACCGTGCCCTAGAGGCCTGAATCAGAGAGCTGCGGCAGTTACCAGACTTCTCAACCCACAAACACCAAGGACAACAGAGTAGGTTAGTGGGAGAAGCTCCTGGGGACTGGGATAGAGTTTGCGGTTCAGCCACCACCTGGGGGGTAGCAGAGGTGGGACAGCTTTAGAACTACAGCTGCAGTTGCTTCTGGCCCCAGGCCCACCTGGTGGGAGGAATTAAGTGGCTGATCAGAGCAGGAGTGCAGAGCCTGCTGAAGATCTAAGTCCAGTCCAGGTTGGGGGTTCTTGGGGAAGGAGGAATGCTGGTGTGGCAGAGCTGGCACATCCCCCCAAGTGTGGAACATAGAACTCTTTACTCTATAAGCAGTCATACCCCACTGAAAAACTCAAGAGTCAAGTAAGTTGGCTGGGAACATGG
>CM053622.1:625787630-625805228 GCA_028646595.1 Phalanger gymnotis | reverse complement strand
TTTTTGTTTATTATTATCATCTATGTTTAGTATGCCTTTTTATCTCCCTCTTCCTTGTTCTTTCACACTTGTTAGATTGGCTAATATGACAGAAAAGAAAAATGATGAATGTTGGAAAGGATGTATGAAAATCAAAACACTAATGTGCTATTGGTGAAGTTGTATACTGATTCAAACATTCTGGAGAGCAATTTTGAACCATGCCCAAAGGGCTATAAAACCATGCATAGCCTTTGACTGAGCAATACCACTTCTAGGTCTATGTTCCAAAGAGATCATACAAATGGAAAAAGGACACACATGTACAAAAATATTTATAGCAGCTCTTTCAGTGGTGGCAAAGAATTGGAAATTGAGAGGATGTTCATCACTTGGGGAATGGCTGAATAAGTTGTTGTATATGATTATGATGGAATACTATTGTGCTTTAAGAAATGATGAGCAGGATGTTCTCAGGAAAACATGGGAAGACTTACGTGAACTGATGCAAAATGAACTAAGCAAAATCTTCAGAGAACATTGTACACAGTAACAGCAATATTGTATGATGATCTACTATGAATAACTTAGCTATTCTCAGCAATACAATGATCCAAGACAATTCTATAGGACTTATGATGAAAAGCTCTGTTCATCTCTAGAGAAAGAACTGGTAGAATCTGAATGCAGAGCAAAGATACTTTTTCTTTGCTTTTTATTTTTCTTGGGTTTTTTTTGTCTGTGTTTTCTTTCACAGAATGAAAATAGAAATGTGGTTTGCACGACTACACATGTATAACTTATGTCAAATTCCTTGCCTTCTCAATGAGGCAATGAGAGGGGAGAGAAGGGAGGGAGAGAATTTGGAACTCAAAATTTGAAAAAAAATGTTAAAATTGTTTTCACCTGTAATTGGAAAAAAATAAAATATTAAATAAAATTAAAAAAAAAAGAAAGGCAGAGCCAAGATTCCAGTCCAAGTTCTCTGACCCTGAAAACAGTCCTCTTTCTATTGCCTAACACTATGTGCTTCCCCTTTGTACAATAAAATTACTGACACTTTATTGTCTCCTGCTTTACACTGATCATATGATGAATCCCAATGACCTCGAATGGTCATCTTGTTCAGTGCTCTGACTTTGGGCAGCTGTAGAATGAAGAAATCAGCCAAGAAGGAGGGTTGTCTCTTCTTTACTAAAAATCTCCAATGAAAGTCTATGAAGTTCATTTTTTGATAAAGAATTGACTCTCCTACCTTGTTCTCTGACATAAGCTCAAAGTGAATCAAACACAATTTTTAAAAATAACCATCAGATAGAAAATCATTATTCTTTTCTGATAGATACCCAAAGAGAGACAATGCAACACAATAGACAGACAACTGATCTCAGAGACGAGAAGAATTGGCTTCAAAACTTGCCTCTAACGTATTGGTTGTGTTACCCTGGGCGTTTTGCTTACCTATTCAGTATCCCCAGGACATTCACTAAGTTTCTAGGTTGTAGAAAATTTGCTAATGTTCATTTGTGCTTCCTCTCTCAAAGTTCCCTACATCAATGAAATTATTTTTTTTTGTTATCATTCAGTCATTTTCAGTCTTCTCTGATTCTTTGCGACTCCACTTGAGGTTTTCTTCCAAAGGCACTGGAGTGATTTACCATTTCTTTCTCCAGCCCATTTTATACATGAGGAAACTGAGCCAAACAGAGTTGAATGATTCTCCCAGAGTCACAGAGCTATAACCAAGTGTCTGATGCCAGATTTGAACTCAGGAAAATGAGTCTTCATGACTCCACGCCTGGCATTCTAACCACTGTGCTACCTAGCAGCCTGATGAAATTATAGGTTGGACCAAAAATAATTTATGAAGGGACCCAAAACCTTACCATACAAGTATTAAAGGATCTAGTAATGTTTAGCCAAGAAAAGAAAAAATAGCTATCTTAAGTATTTAAAGGGCTGCAATATAGAAAAGAAATTGTACTTTTTGTATTCTTCCCTACAGGGTAGAATTAAGAACAATAAGTAGAGAAGATAATGACAATTTTATCTTAATATTTAAAAAAAACTTCCTAATAATTAGAGTTGTCCAGAGGTAGCATGGGTTAAATTCTTTATAATGAATTTCACATTGCTGAAATTCATCAAGCAGAAGCTGAATGATTACTTGTCATGAAAATGGTAGAGGGATTCTTGCTTGAGACATATTGACTATATGATCTCTGTGATCCCTTCTAATTCTGATGTGAGTGAATGAATGAATGGATGGATGAAAAAGCATCTATTGAGTCAGGTAGTCCCTAATAAGAGCAGAAATACAAAATTGAGATGATTCTTGCCCTCAAAGAGCTTAAATTCTAATAAAAGAACATGACACACATATAAGAGTGGTAACCAGGGAAGCATTTTAGTCTGGGAAGTCATGGGGTGGCCAATTGACAGACCCTTTCCAGAAGTAATGATAAGATTATTATTTCCAACAAAGGGAGAGGAAAGCTAGAGGAGGTGAGGTGGGTGCTTGTGGTGGCAGGGCAGATGGTAAGACCATCTGGGTGGTAAGCTTGATGGACTATGAAGTATGACTCTGTGGTCTACTAGACACAGAGGGCTAAGTGAGTCTGTACTCATTTACCAATTAAGACAGTACAACCTCAGGATAAGTGTTCCAAACCTGAATGGATTAACTGCCCCAGAGATATGGTGCATGATTTTTTTGGAGATGTGTAGGGGGCGCAGTTCCAGATGGGTAGAGGTAGAGGTAGAATGTACATGGTAGACAGAGCAAGATGGCCTAGGAGAACAGCTGGGTGGCATGGGAAGCATGGTCTAATTTGGCACCTGCTAGATATAGATCCTATGACAAACCAAATCATTTGTAGGGAACAATACAACTTCTATCACAAATGCCTGTCATTTAGAGTCCATTTAGGAGGAGACAGAGTTGAATGGAAATGTTCCTTAAAAGACAAGCTAGGACTACAGTAGTGAAGGCAAAGAAAGAGCACATGACTAAAAACCATGAGACCTGGGCTCTCACTGAAGTTACAACATTAACTTTTATGTGACCTGTAGTAGGTAAATGAAACACTTTCAACCTTAGTTTTTTCATCTACGAAGTAAAGATAATAGTATGTGTCTGCCTCCCTCACAGAGGTGTGAGGTTCAAATAAAATAACTGCTGTCAAAGTACTTTGAAAAGTACAGAATTCTACTCCAATGGAAGGTGGTATCATTCCCAAAGAGCAGCTGAGTAGAGCAGTAGATAGAGCACCAGGCCTGGAGTCAGGAAGACTCATCTTCTTGAATTTAAATCCAGCCTTTGATACTTACTAGCTGTATAACCCTGGGCAGTCACTTAACCCTGTTTGCCTCAGTTTCTTCATCTGTAAAATGAGCTGCAGAAGTAAATGGAAAACCATTCCAGTATCTTTGCCAAGAAAACCCCAAACGGGGTCACAAAGTGTTGGACAGGACTAAAACGACTGAACACCAAGAACAACAAGAAGCATTAAACAGTAAATAAATTATTTGGACACCCATAAGGCTCACTATAGTGCTCTCTTTCTCTCTTCATGAGAAAGAAGAGCGATCCAAAATTATTTCAGCTTCTCATTTCAGGCTTAAAAATTCACTGTCCATTGAAAGAACTGTCCAGAGAAAAGCTCAGCGAGAATGAGCCAGAAGTACTAGCAAGAAATCATAACAAGAGAAATTGATTTCAGTATTAAAGGCAATGAAAGTTGACCAGTCTTTCTTGTTCCCATTCTCACAAATTGTCCAGGTTTCATTTAAGAAGAAATTCTGTAGGAGGGAAAGAAAGAAAAGGGAGTGGGGAGAAGGGGAGTGAGAGATAGATAAAGAGACAGGACTGAGAGAAAACATAAAGAATACCAGAGAGGGAAAAGAGAAGAGAGACATGGAGCAAGAGGGAGATTGTTTTTGAACACAAATAATACCAGAAAGAGACATAAAGAATAAATAAAATAAACATAAAAAGGAGTGGGGAGGGACAAGGAGAGGCAGAGGATGAAGACAGAGACAGTGACTGATAGAGACAAAAAGATAGAGATAGACACTCGGGGAAACTTTGAACACAAAGAATACCACATTGCCAGGAAGCATAATAACGTCCTATTAAGCCTTCCCAAATGGCCAGATGGACATAATCACTTGATGCTATTAAACTCTGGGTGACACCTTGGAAGAACATGGATTGATTTCTCATGTTCAGTGAACCACATTCATTCATTAGATGCTCCCTCAGCTAGACCTTCTTTTGCCAAATACCAAATACTCCCCAAATAAGCTAAAGCTAGTACTAACTTCCTGATAGTCAATTAATTCTAGTGAGGAATCATTTTCCATTCTCTCTAGTGAGAGAATTCCGTTATTACATTTTAGTTTCATTTAAACCACTTTTCAAGAACTGTGTCTAATAGACCTTCAGAGCATCCCTGGGCAGCTCTAAGTTACATAACCTCATTTTTCAAAACTGTTCATTACTTTCTCCCCTCTCGCAGTAGACTTTCATTCCAGGTTGTGCACTCCCTTGGGTGGCCTTTCTGCCTGCTTTGGTAATATAGTGATTCCTGCTTTGGGAATTTTTTTCTTATTTTCAAATAGAAGGTATACTATATGAGGGGGAAAAAAAGAAAACGACCAAATGGCCCTTTGCTTTTGATTATGGACACTCATCAATGGAGTCACAATGTGCTAGTCAAGGCTGGCTAACCCAGCTAAGATATTACCTAGAATGTACATGAGGAAATGAAAAAGAATGAGTGAAGGTAATAGTAGAACTTTTGTTGCTTAAATAGAAAAGAAAGGTAAAAAGCCAAAGTATTTTTTAATGCGGTACTTTTAAAAATACAGCACACATTAATCTTGTCCTTCCATCTGGGTTTCTCTAATGGGCAAAGTGAAAAATTACAGTATAGCTACATCTTAACTTCCATAGTCAATAATTATTCTGAACATAAAGAAAACATGAGTTAAGCATGTAAAATCCTAAATAGACTGCAATACACCAGAATACGCCAGATTAAGTTCACAGAGCAGTAAAATTGTATGATACTCGCTAAATTCTGACTCTAAAGGTAAATGATTCTTTGAAAAAGAGAGATGGGGGAGACAGAACGGTAGGGAGGAGAGAAGAGAGGATGGGGGGGGAGAGAGAGAGAGAGAATCCAAATTGATCTTCCCTTACTTTCTTAAAAGTATTCTGTAAATTGAAAATGCAAATAAAAATTAAATTTGTGTTTCCTCTAATAAACAGAATAAAAAAGGAAATGTAAAATGGTAGGTTCATTTCACTGCACAGTTGGATGGGTTGTTAAGAAAAGTTTTTCATTATCCCCAGTTTTCACCCATTTCTCTCTCCAATTTTCACTCCAAACCAAAAAAGTCAACTTGACTCCAGACACCCATGAAATTTATTAATACTATCAACAAGTTAAGAATAATCGTAACTCATTCATTCAATGGAAATTTTTTTTCTTAAACCTGCAAAAACAACACCATGAGTGCTACATTTTCATATGATTTGTTTAGTAGTATGTAGAGGGAGAGGGTAAAGAGTGCTATGTTAGGTGTGAAGTTTGAATCCTACCTTGGACACTTATTAACTGTGTGACTCTGGGCAAATGAGTTAACCTCTCCATGTTATAGGAAATTCTCTAGAACATATCTATTCAGTCATAGATAGGTTGCAACCTGTTTTGGAGAAAGGAGTCCCCATACTGGAAATTCCCTATTGCTGCTGAAATTTCATATCCTTTGCCTATTGTAATAAATAAAGGGAAATATCAAGAAAGGCCTGTGGTCCTTTCTGGTTTTGCCATCTGAAAAGGCCACTTGCTGACTGAGTCAAGCAAGTACATGCACATGTGTTCTCTTAGTCTGTTACTGTTGCTCTCATTGTCGTGTTCTCTCTCTCTCTCTCTCTCTCTCTCTCTCTCTCTCTCTCTCTCCCTCTTTATCTCTCTCTCTCTCTCCCTCTCCCTCCTCCCTCCTTCTCCCCCGCTTAATCTCTCTCTCTTTCCCTCTCTCTCTTTCCCTCTCTCTTTTTAGTCAAAGGAAAGAAGAATAATAACTATTATTTACATAACACTTTAATATTTGCAGAGTACATACATTATCCCACTGGAACTTCACAGTAACCCAGTGGGGTTGTTAGAATGCTAAAGGTATTATCCCAGTTTTACAGAAGGCAAGTATTAAGTAACTTGTCCATGGTCATGGAACCACTCAGCATCTAAAGTGGGATCCTAACCCAGGCTTTTCTGATTTAGCATCTCAGAAGGAGACAAGGACAATGGAGAAGGTCAAAGACACTCCAAAATGTGGAATTTTACTGACCTCTATTTCTTTCACCAAAACAGAATGAGAGAAAAAAATTTTAAAATGCTAAATTGAATCTTCTACCATGCCAAATGGCAACCCTTCAATTTTATCCACTTGTCTCTAGCCAGAAATATATTTAAACCACTCAAGGAAGATGATACTCTACCTTAATTTTTAAATCTTCTATTTAAAAAATCATCTATGACCTTGGCCTTCATTTGTCATGTAGTCAAATAAATAATACTTAATTATTATTTAGTTTCAGTCTGTCTCATCAAACAAAAGTTTTCATTCATTTCTCACTTGCAATTCTAGTTCATTCTGTTGAGCATAAGTGGAGACAAAGCTTTGGCAGGGTCAGCAGGTGTTTCCTAGTAGGACCAGAGTCATTTTACATTTTTAGAAGGGGCTTGACAGCTGGAATGTTGTCACTCATGGAAAGCCTTAGCTCCAACTAATGTCCACATTCCCTCCAGGTCAATGTCACCCTTACTAATTTTGTAAATTTCCCAGATCTCTAGTCAAACCCACTCAACTGTACTTGTACTACGATTAGATGTTTACATGAGGACACAGCAGCAGATGCTTGAGATAGAAGCATTTGGACAACATTCCTCAGCTGCAAGTTGAACCAATATCTAAGGATGCCCATGAGGGAGAGACACTTTATCTGACCCATACATAGCACAAGAAAATAAAGAGACCCTGGTCAAACTCGTCATGCACAAATCATAATAGCTAAGGCTGGTGAAATAGCTTATATTTACGTAGTATTTTAAGATTTGCAAAGTTCAAATCCTGCCTTAAATATTTGCTAGCTGTGTGACCCTGGACAACTCACTTAACCTTTCTGGGCTGGGTTTGGGG
The DNA here is from genome assembly GCA_028646595.1 of Phalanger gymnotis. Classification (NCBI taxonomy): domain Eukaryota; kingdom Metazoa; phylum Chordata; class Mammalia; order Diprotodontia; family Phalangeridae; genus Phalanger; species Phalanger gymnotis. The sequence goes on along the minus strand of CM053622.1, from coordinate 625,798,040 downwards.
ACCTCTCAGTTCTCTTCCAACTCTAAATCTTATGATCTTATGATTTTAAGTATTTTACAAATATGATCTCATATTTGTATGAGGTAAGTGCTTTTATAAGCCTTATTTTACAGCTAAAGAAACTGAGGCACAGATAGGCTGACTTGCCCAGGGTTATACAATTACTATCAGAGACATTATATCAGCCTGTCTGATATAAGGGCTTTCTTTTTCTTTTTCTTTTTCTTCTTCATTGGATCGTAGGGATAGGGGAAGGTGCAAAGAGGTGAGAACAGAAAATAAATGCTTATAAATTTAAAAAATAAAATTTAATTTTAAAAAGTTATGCCATGGTGGCTTTCTAAGGATTAAATCCTATTCCCTACTGAAGGATCTTATCTCATTAACATGATGACCCGATTCAACCCTCAACTCCAAAGACTGGGTTTTTTAAAGCACAACCTCAAGGCACAATTCAGAGCAATGGTAGTTACTGTGACTAGACACTGGGGGAGAGGGGAGGGAGGGTGGGCAGACTTGTGATTTCAGCAATATAGGGAGCTCCCCAGGAGGAACTTCTACAAATACAGGTGGGAACCTTCTCTGCAAAGTATAATGATAGAACACCCTGCTGGTTCCCCAACCCTGCCCTAGAGTGACCTGTCTAGGACCATACAGACCCAGTGCAGCAGAGGTGGGCTGTGAGTCTAGATTTCCCTAATCCAAGGTTAGCACTCTAACCACTGCACCGCTCTGCACCTTCTTCTTCTTTATAATGTTTTAAAATATGCAGTATTAAAATCATAAAAATCCAAGAGTGTTATAGTTGGAAGGAGACGTAAAAACAATCTACTGCCATCCTTTCACTTTTCATGTGAGGAACCTGGGCCCCAGTGGGATTTGAGCAAAGTCATACAGTTTGGTGGTGGCAAAATTAAGATAATAGTAATTTTATTTAAAAAATGACAAATAGGGTTCTGCATAGTAATTAGTACTTGGAATATTCGTGTCATTTGTTTAATGTCAGCATGCACTGAACTCTCCCTCAGCTCCTGTTCAATCCGTATCGTTGGCACTGAATCAGCTAAGGCCTGCTTTCTGCTTTATCACATTGGGTTGTACCAACCTGTGTGAATTAACCAACCTGCCAACAGGTATTTAGCATCCATTTTGCACAAAGAAACTAAAAGGAGGTTCTCAGATACGTAAGAAATGGCCCCCAGCCATCAGCCATTTAAATAAGGATATATTATGTATATGTATATATATATATATATATATATATGTATATATATACACATACACACATATATGTATATGTGAATAGACATAAATGATAGATAGATTAGACATGTATTATGAAAAAATAATCAACAGTAGAAGGCAGAAAACAAGTATCAATAGAGAGGATTGAGAAGAGGAAGACCCCTGCAGACTTGAGCACTCAGAGAAGTCTTCAGGCACGAGGGAGAACTTACACTAAACCTAGAATAATAGGTAGGATTTTGGATGGTGATAATGAAGATAACTTTTGTTGTCATTCGATCATTTCAGTCATGTCCCATTCTCCGTGACCCCATTTGGGGTTTTCTTGACAAAGGTACTACAGTATTTCCTTCTCCAGCTCATTTTACAGATGAGAAAACTGAGGCAAGCAGGGTTAAATGATTTGCTTAGGGTCACAGAGCTAGTAAGTGTCCGAGACTAGATTTGAACTCAGGGAGATGAAAATTCCTGACTCCGGGCCCAGTGCACTATCCACTGTGCCACCTATCTGCCCTGAAGATCACTTAGCCTTATATTGTATTTTATGATTACCAAGAATTCTTATATGCATTATTTCCTTAATTCCTCACAATGATGCTGTTAGGTAATCAATAAAAATGTTATTGGCCCCAGAGAAAAAAAATGGAATATTCTAGGCAAGGCATAAGCAAAGAAATCGAGTCAAGAGAATACAAGGCATGTTCAGGGTATGGTAGAATGCTTTGGCTAGAACCCTAACTATTCTGGGCACTGGCTAGATTCACAGGTCCTTACTGCAATTTTGCCAGACCCTCACTCCCAACAACTTTGTATACAGGGAAAAGCACAGAATGCTCCCAAATTCCCAACATTATTTCTTAATTAATCCAGAAAATGTCAGCATCTTTAACCATAGAAGCAAGTCAGATCCTAGAATATAAACAGAAATCAGGCTTTTTAAGGCCTCAGGCACTAAGGCCTTTTATTAAGGGGATTTGTTCTGTGAAGTTTGGATTCAAAGAGCCACACTTGAGAAGCTGGACGGCCACATGTGGCCTTGAGGTTGCAGGTTCCCCATCCCTGCCTTAGGGAATCCCCAAATGATGTCCCATAGCATAACCTGGGAAAAACAGATCTGAAGTTAAATGAGCCTTGGCAGTCTTCCTGCTGTGTATTAACTGTGCTTTCCTCATGAAATCTTGCTTAATTCTAAGTTTCTCCATGAAATATATTCTAGTACCTGAGAAATATATTCTAGTATCTGAGCTAACAGGTCATGGGGGGTATTATGGCCATACTTTGACTACACCTGCCCTATCAAGAAGAAGGAAGGAAAAAGCAGAGATATTATCGTGAGATGGGGGAGTGGGAAGAAAACCAGACTTGGAGTCTGATCACGGAAGGAAACTCAGAAGTCACCTAGTCCAATGCCCCCCACCATTTTACAGATGAGGGATCCAGATCTTCTGATTCCAGATCTGCCTGTCTTTCCAGATGACATGAGTTCAGTCCCAACTCAGTCACCCATTTGACTTAAAATAAGTCACTTCACTTTTTCTGAGCCTGTTTCTTCATCTTTAAAATGAGGGAGTTGGACAAGATGACTTCTAGAGTCCCCTTCATTTCTAAATCTAGGGTTCTAATTTGGTTATTTTGCTTAAACAGTTCAAGTGCTATTAGAGACAATTCAAAGGGCCTGCCCAAATTCTTTGTTGGCCTGGAGATTTGCTGAACCAACAAGAGCTTTTAAATAAGCAAGTTGTTAACTAAGGAATTAATTTTATTTCATTTCATTTTTTGCTAAAACAGATTCTTATTGTAGCAGGTTTTTTTTGTGATAGGGGTAGACATGTAGCTTAGTTTGAGTATGAGCAAAGAAACAACATGGAGGAGCTAGATACTGGGAAATTCTTCATTTACATCTAATGTTCTTTCTCCACTTTCAGTGTGCTGATGCCTAAAACACGAGATGGTTACAATAAGTAAAGGACTTAACTAAGAGAGTTCACCACAATACATTGCCTATATCCCCGAGCACAAGTGAGCTAAGTCGTGCCCATTTTTACATTGCTGTTGAAAAGTGCTATGAAACTTCAATTTACAAAACAACCAATCAGTATTCCAAACGACCAGTTATGAAAGTTGCATGTGACAGAGCAGCAGATGACTCAGGCTCTAGAATAAGATGGGTATTTTGGGGATGTAGCCAATGTGGGAATGATTTGCGTGACGATGCATATTTGTTACAGCAGTTCTGTTTTCCTTTTTCGGTGGGTGAGTAGGGGCTGGGATGGAGAGAAAATTGATTTCTGTTCACTGAAAAAATTTAATTCGATTTTTTTAAAATAGTCTATCAAGAAAAAAAAGAAAAGTACTCATAATGTTTCTATGGGCAGGTAGGTGATGCATTGGATAGAGGAACAGGCCTGGAATTAGCAAGACTTGAGCTTAAATTTGGCCTCGGACATTTACTAGCTGTGTGACCCTGGGCACTTAACCCTATTTGCCTCAGTTTCCTCATCTGTAAAATGAACTGGAGAAGGAAATGGCAAACCATTCTAGTATCTCCGCCAAGAAAAGCCCAAATAAAGTCACGAGGAGTTGGACATAACTGGAAAAAAAAATTACTGAACAACCAAAACATGTAAAATTTTGAAATTAAACCTGGAGAGATGTTAACTCTAATGCATTATTCTAATACTAATGCATTATTCTGATTGATAGAGGTATCATATTGGCAAGAGAGCCAGGAGCACCTGGATTCCATTTCTGCCTCTGACACATATTGTGGGACCCTTGCTGAGTGAGGCACTAAACCTTTCAGGGTCCAGACAACTCTAAATCTGTAAGCTGCAGAACGTGTGGGCAAGTTTCCTCATCAGGAATTCCCTACATCCAGGAATTTGTCATTCTAGGCCAAAAATAAATAAATAAATAAAAGTACTATTCATACATTGGAAACATCTAATGCCTATTTTCAGTATGGATAGTTGAGAGAAGTATAGATAAAACTCGATCTGCTACCAGACTGTTTGGATCCCATTGGGCTCTACCTATAGCTCTGGGCAGACTGTGAAGTGCCTTCCGCTGCCTTGTAAATGGTTATATTTGACTTAAGCAGTTTTTCAGCATTAGTTCACTAAAGAAACCTCATTTTATAAACATCTTAGAGAGAACTGAGGGGCCTCTGGTATCTCAGAGTCTATACGGCTTTCCTTTAAGATATCTTTAAGGCTAAAGATTCCTCCTACTAGTCACCCTTGAGGGAAGGTACCTTGGGTCCTGTATTTTCTGGCTGGAGATCAACCAAGTTTAAATTAATCAGATGCCTAGAGAGGTTCTCAACAGAAAAATGTGACAAAAACTTTTTAAGAAATATTCTGGGAGATTATATTTGAAGATAAGGTTTGGGCGGTGGGGCAGCTAGGTGGCGAAGTGAGTAGAGCACCAGCCCTGGAGTCAGGAGGACCTGAGTTCAAATCTGGCCTCAGACACTTGACACATGTACTAGCTATGTGACCTTGGGCAAGTCACTTAACCCCAATTGCCCTGTCCCCTCCCCCCCCAAAAATAATATTTGGGCTGGAAAAGAGAAGAATTTTTTTTTCAATTCCCTTTTTAAAAATAATAGCTTTTTCTATTCATTATAAATGTATGGACTTCAGGAAATTATTCAAAGAGGAAAAAAAAGATTCAAACCCATGATATTATTTAAATCTCCAGCCAAAAATATAAGAAGTTTGATTTACTTTTCACCCTTTATATCTCACAGGGATCTAAACATAAGCAAATGAAAAATATCTAATAATAGCAATTGGTAGCTGCATGAAAACAAAAGGTCTTAAAAAACACTCCCCTTTGATTGGTTGTGAGATTTGGCCCTGCCACAAATAACAAAACTCCAATTTCTTGAGCAGTTTTATTAGCATCGTTAATGTGGCAAGACAGAATCGGCAGTAATGATGGAGCACAGCCAGGCCTGTGGCATCCAAGCTATGTTGACTGTATTTGAGATCTGGTGGATGATTGAACATGTTGGAAGGAAAGATCACAGTGGGACGCCAAAGTACTTCTTTTATCCACAGGCCAAAGAAAAGCAAGAGAGACTAGCCAAAGTACTTCAGGTCACTGAATGTACAAAGAGGCTATTTACTGGAAGCGCCAGCAGTGGGTAGATTACCCAGTCAGTAACAGCTGCTTAGAGGGGGTGGGGTGGCTAATCAGTAGCAAAGGGGTGTAACCACATCTCCGACCTCCCAGTTTTCCTCCTAGAATAAACGTCCCTTCAAAAAGATAGGGAATGTTTTCCCTTATCTACACCTCATTATTTCTTCTGCAGTAAATAATCCCATGCTCCCACTCAGGAATGGCAAAGTGAAGAAATAATAGGCCGCCAGGAGCCCAGCTAGAATCTGAATCACCTTCTGCATATCACGGAAAATAGGTACATTCACTTGAAGCCCAACCAGTGCAATAAGAAATTGCATATTCTCATGCCATATAGTCTGTCTGCCTTTGTGTGTGCTTCCACTGTGAATCGCCAAACTAATAATTTGTCAGTGTGACTTTAATTATTAATATGTGCACCTGGTTGGCTACATTTAACACAAAGCTCTCCACAATTCTTGGAACAAATCAACACTAATTAGATAAGAACTTTAAAGGAAAAGGCCGCTTTTTTTCTTAAATCATTCAGGTGGAAGGCTTTACTAGAGAATGAAACATATCAAAAGAATGGAAGAAGGTATTCAAGAGGAAAGCTTAGATAGCTCACCATGTAATCCCATCATTGTGGGCACTCCCTCCATTGGCACAGATCCCAATCTTTCTGTGTTCTCTTAGCTCCACATCTATCATATTCACGTTCCTCCTCTCCATTCACACAGCTGCCACATTAGCTCAGGTCCTTATCACCTCTCTTCTGGACTTCTACAATAGCCTTCTAAATCTTTGCTTGTTTGACTCCCATCTCCTTTCTCTCCAATCTAACTTCCATAGAACTGCCAAAGTAATATTCCTATCCCTAAAGCATAGACCTGACCATGCTGCTTTTCTGATCGATAAGCTCCAGTGGCTCCCTATTATATCTGGGATCAAATATAAACCAATCTACTTCCAATTTAACCCCACTGACAATCTGGTTCCCACCTCCCTTTGCAATAACCGTACCGGCCCTTTCACTGTTCCTCACGTACAACATCCCACTTCCTGTCCCCATGCTTTGTGCATTCTGTCTCCCATGCTTGAAAAGCACTCCCTTTTCTCCTCTGTAACTTATAATCCCTAGTTTCCTTAAAAGCTCAACTGAAATACCATCTCCTGTGTGAAGTCTTTCCTGATATGCCTCTACCCCCAGATAGCAATGCCTTCCCTCAAATTACTTTATAATACATTTGGGCATTGCCATCTGTCCTACTATTGTGTCCTAAGGAATCTTGGACTTTGTCATTGACTTTCCTGGTATACTCTAACAGTTGTCAGGCCCTTCCATCTTGCCTGCAGTTACAACCTCCTCTGTGTGCAGTCTCCCCTAATTAGAATGTGAGCTCCTTGAGAAGAGAGACTGTCTTGTGTTTCTATTTGAATGCACAGTGGTTGTTGCACAGTAACTGCATTTTATTGCCTTTCATTTTGTGAATATATATGAATTTATATATACATATATAATGTTTATATTTATTTTGTCTCTCTCTTTGTGTGTGTGTGTGTGTGTGTGTGTGTGTGTGTGTGTGTGTGTGTGGTGTAAACACGTTATTTCCCCCTATAGAATAAAAGTTCCTTGGAGGCAGGAAGTTTTCTTTTTGTCTTTGTATGCCTGGCAAGTGGTACATGCTTAATAAATGCTTGTTGACAAATTGACTGATTGGTTGATGAACAGATACACAATTCATCACCAAGTCTATCTTCATAGCTTTTCCAACTTGGTACAACCTGTCAGAGATGGTCTTCTGCTGGGTAGTCATGATGAAATATGAGAACAGGCCTCAGTAGAGGACCCAGTGTAATAAAAGAAAACATAAAAGGGATAAGGGATAAGAATAAAATCCTAAATTTAGGACCAAATGAATCAATTGTACAATTTTAGGAGGGGAAAGATACAAATAGCCAGTTTATTTAAAATAAGCCTGGGGGATCAGATGACTCAACATGGGACTCAATATAAATCAACTCTCAAATACAGCTGGTGGCTCAGTGAATAGAGCATTAGGCTTAAAGTCAAGAAGACCTCAGTTTAAATTCAGTCTCAGACATTACGAGCTGCATGACCCTGGGCAAGTCTCTTAACCTTTCTCTGCTTTATTTTCCTCATCTGTAAAAGAAGATAATAATAGCACACTCAGGGTTGTTGTTAGGACAAGAGGAGATAATTTGTAAATCTTAAAGCACCGTACGAACGCTAGCTAGTATTATTATTGAGAAAATTTTATTTTTTAAAAAAGGAAATGACTAAAAGAAACAAAGGATTTTAAGGGGTTGGGTCAAGGAGAGATTCCAAAAATGGCGCAAGAGTGGAAGACTGAATATTGAATTTGGAGAATAGTCTAAGTTGGTTTAGAGAGACAATAGAGTATGAGAAAGGGACTATCATGCAATAAGGTTAGAAAATTAGGCTAGAACCAGACTGAATGGGGACCAAGTAATTGCTAAGTGAGTTGGGTAGAACCAATGAAAGCTATATCATCTTTGTAAAACTCTCATAAAATACACTAGCAAATCGGCTAGCAGAGATAATCTGTGCTACAGATTAACCAGCCACATCAAGCTTTTAATAACATAGCTATTTCATTTTATAAGACATGATTCTACTCAGATCATAACTGAAGCTATGAAATCATAAACAAGCTATGTTATGAGATTTATACTGTTCCTATTATGATATAATAAAAAATTAGGTCAAAGGAAAATTAATTTTCGATCTGAAAGTGCTTCAGAGGGTCTCTCATATGGCCTGCCATTCAAGCAGATCCCTTGGGGTAGGCCTGGTCATTCATCACCAGTGTCACGTCGTTCCAATGAAGCACAAGCTATACTTGGGCCTATCATCAGTTGTGTTGGCCTTGGCCTCTGACCTTTCTCAGATCTATGTTTTAAAGTTGTTTCAGTCTTTCTTATTTTTTCCTTTTTTTTGGAGGCAATCAAGGTTAGGTGACTTGCCCAAGGTTACACAGCCAGTGAGTGTCTGAAGATGAATCTGAACTCCGCTCCTCCTGACTCCATAGAATTGTTTCATTCTTTATATTTGTATCCCCAGTACCTATCATGGCATCTGGCATATAACAGGTATTTTTTGACTGAATGATTGATTTAAGCATACATCTTTTAGATACATGTCACCAGGGAAGGCTTTTTGTCTAACAAGATGACCTAGATTTGCCTCTTTCTCACATGATTCTCTTGAAATTAATGTTTTTGCTAAAACTGAACTGAGCTACTTGTTAACAAATGCCCTGAAGTCTAACAATTTTGTACTCGTTCTAAACGAATGCCCTAAAGTCTAACGACTTTAGCTTTTGTAGCATCTCTGCTATTTGGGTTAGATCTGGATGCTGTGAATAATTCTTTCCACTAATGACCTAGGGCAGTGTCTTCACTTGAAAGGTTCTTTGTGTTACACTCCAATCACACTTTATGATAACCTTTTAATCCTTTTGCCTCCTGCCAGTAGGTCTTCTGCTCTACAAATTAGCATAGGAAAATAGCAGCCCCATAGCCAGAAAGGTAAATTAGGAAGTGGGGAACTATCAAAGATGAGAACAGCACCTATTAAAGCTTAAACAAATGCTACACAACCCCTGCCACCAAAGGCCATCAGTATAGGGTTCTCTCCTTTTTTGTGGGGATGAATGCCCTGTTCTGTGTCAGGGATGGGACAGAATTGGTGAGAGGCAAGAGACCTCCAAACTTCACCAGTCCCTTTGAGGACTCACCAAACTTCAAGCTGAATTGCTTCAGGCACTTCTGGCTTTAAGAAATAAGATAGAGGGGGGGTGGAGCCAAGATGGCGGCTGGAAAGCAGGGATTAGCTTGGGCTCCCCGCCAAGTCCCTCCAAAAACATATAAAAAATGGCTCTGAACCAGTTCTAGAACTGCAGAACCCACAAAATAGCAGAAGGAAGCAGGGCTCCAGCCCAGGACAGCCTGGATAGTCTCTGGGTGAGGTCTATCCCGCACGGAGCTGGGAGCGGAGTAGAGCAGAGCCCAGCATGGGCTGCGCAGACCAACCAGAACAGGAGCCGGGCAGAGCATGCCCTAGCACCCTGAATCAGTGAGCTGTGGCAGTTGCCAGACTTCTCAACTCACAAACACCATGGATAACAGAGAAGGTTAGTGGGAAAAACTGCTGGGGACAGGGAGTTTGCGGTTTGGCCACGGCCCCCCAGGGGCAGCAGAGGTGGGGCAGCCACAGAACTACAGCTGCAGTTGCTTCTGGCTCCAGGCCCAACTTGTGGGAGGAATTAAGTGGCAGATCAGAGCAGGAGTGAAGAGCCTGCTGAAGATCTAAGTCCAGTCCAGGTTGGGGGCTCTTGGGGAAGGAGGAGTGCTGGTGTGGCAGAGCTGGCGCATCCCCCCAAGCTTGGAACACAGAACTCTCTACTCTACAAGCAGTCATACCCCACTGAAAAACTCAAGGGTCAAGTAAGTTGGCTGGGAACATGGCCGGGCAGCAAAAATGCACCCAGATTCAGTCTCAGACCCTGGAATCTTTCTTTGGTGACAAAGAAGACCAAAACATACAGCCAGAAAAAGTCACCAAAGTCAAAGAGTCTACATCGAAAGCCTCCAAGAAAAACATAAATTGGTCTCAGGCCATAGAAGAGCTCAAAAAGGATTTGGAAAAGCAAGTTAGAGAAGTAGAGGAAAAATTGGGAAGAGAAATGAGAAGCATGAGAGAAAACCATGAAAAACAAGTTAATGACTTGCTAAAGGAGACCCAAAAATATACTGAAAAATATACTGAAGAAAACAACACCTTAAAAAATAGACTAACTCAAATGGCAAAAGAGCTCCAAAAAGCCAATGAGGACAAGAATGCCTTGAAAGGCAGAATTAGCCAAATGGAAAAGGAGGTCCAAAAGACCACTGAAGAAAATACTACCTTAAAAATGAGATTGGAGCAAGTGGAAGCTAGTGACTTGATGAGAAATCAAGATATTATCAAACAGAACCAAAGGAATGAAAAAATGG
>CM053622.1:625769496-625787130 GCA_028646595.1 Phalanger gymnotis | reverse complement strand
AAAAAAAAAAAAGAAATAAGATAGAAGAGGCTAACCCAACTTCAGTTTGCTGAAGGAAAAGACTGGAAAGATGTGAGAGGAACCAGCAGTCTCTAAGATGTGTCTATTCCCAGCTTACTACACTGCAGATTGTGGTGAGTTTCCCCTTGGGTGAGGTCCAAGAGTTTCCCTCTTGGTTGATCTGAGTTACCTTGCTCCCAATCGTAGAGCTCCTTCATTCTGTATTATCTGGTATATATTCTCTGATTTCTGTTTTGCTATGATTCTGAATAAATGGGTTTCTTTGCTCTTTGCTATGTGTGTTCACTGTAAAACTGGCATTTGGCGGGAAAAAGGTCAAGTTTTGGTTATAGAGTTGGGGGTCCTCCTTTTCCCACAAAATAACAAAGTGATAAGAAGTTAGCTGGAACTCAATCATATCCCCTAGACTGACAATTTTAAGGGAGCAGATAGATATACTTCTAGCCCGATACTTGTTCTCTCTGAGGAGAGATGACTCCAACCTTCTAGTTCCCCTCCTGGCAGGAATGAGAGTCTCTTGTAGAGAAGGGGGGAGGGGTGGAGAAGAGGTAAGAGATGTTTATTCTGCTTCCCTTAGACCCACCCAGTGACAAGGCTCACACAACATGTGGGCTTCTCTGAGAATGGAGGACCCTTCCTTCACTATAGTTATATAAATCTCTATAGCTTATTTATTAAAAATCAAAGGGAAAGGTGTAAAGCAGGAGCTTTGATTCCTAAACAATTTTCAACTTTTAATACGAGCTGATGAATAAATTGGTGACAATTCTTAGACTTGAGGTCAAGAAATATATTACTAAGGTCAACTGCTCTCCAGGCACTCTTCATCAGCAGTTGGGAATAGCAATCAAAGAGCATTCACCATTCTGGAATTTTTATGTAACAACTCAGAAAACTCTTTCAAGTAGTTATGAAAGTTTAATAAAAAAAAAGTGCTGACTAGCTAAAATGCAGTAATCTCTTTGCATCTCTTGGGCAATGGTTGATAGCATTAAGGCCATTAATTAAAAAGCCTACTTATTCTGAGAAAAAAGTCCATGTAATAATAGCACTAATGTCTGTGATGATAATATATTTATATGACACTTTATGTTTATGAATCACCCTACAGTAACAGTTCACATTTCTATCACTTTAGGCTAACATAGCATTTTACACACATTATAATAAGGGGAAGGAAGGGAAGGTCATAAACACTTACAAAGAGCCTACTATGTGCTAGGCACTGTGCTGTTTTTTTATAATTATTATCACATTTAATCCTCACAACAACCCTTTGAGGTAGATGGCATTATTATCCCTGTTTTACAGAGGAAGAAATGCAGGCAAACAGAGGTCAAGTGACTTGGCCAGGCATTTGAACTCAGGACTTCCTGCCTCCAACTCCAGTGCTCTATCCACTGTACCATCAGTTGCATCATGATAATAGCTTATATTTTAGTAGGCTTTCAATAGGAACTCCAGATTCCCATCTGGAGGGGTGGGTAAAGAAGAACCCCTCTCATCAGAAATAGTCTTGGGACTACATCCCCCTCAAGACTATGTTTGGACTTTGCAAAATGGCAACACTAACCCAGTGCAGATTCTGATTGCCTAGGCATACTTCAGGTTTTCAAGAGACCAGCGTAATCTTCAGAGAATTAGACATTGGTTATAGTCCAGGTGACAGAGCTAGAGGGGAAGACAGGGAAGAAATGATGGACAGAGTCTGGTCTTGATGCCCTATTCACTTGGTTGTCATTTTGGGAAGTAACAACACTCTTGAAAACACTCCCTGCCTCCTGGGCTAATACTTCACCATTTGTACCCTTAGCTTGCAATGACCTGCTCAGAACACCAGCATGATGCTACTGCCATCTTAACATCCTCTCAAGAGGGACTTGATGTATAATGCTCCTATTGTTCTGTGAAGATGGCAGGATAATAAGCCTAAGATGGCTAAGTGGGAGAAGAGAACAGTGCCCCCCAGGAGACATATATGGGCAGGTGGTGGCTTTGGAAAACGGATGGCGAGAGAGCTCACTGCTTAATTTAATTCCTTGCTATTTGCCTCTCATCCTACTTTGAGAAAAAGTCTTTTGCTTTGCTGTTATGTCACATGATTTATTCTTGCTTAGCCAAGGGAGAATTCACGGAAATAGAGGCTCATGGGCTATGAATCAAATGGATGATTACCCCTTGATTATCATGGGCGTGGAAGTAGCCAAAAGCAGGCACACTGGGGATTCACAGGTATTATATGTTTACATATAATGACAAAATACCTATCTTGCAGCTTGTTGTGAGGAAAATGCTTTGCAAATCTGAATCTGTATATAAATCTGACCTAGATATATTATTATCGTGCTCCTCACAACAAAGTAATTCACAGACTATCTACATTTTGCCGATGAGAAAAAAATGAGAGGTTAAATAACCTGCCTGATGTTACAAAGCTAGTATAAGTAGAGCAGAGGCTTCAATCTATGATTCCTGACTCACCCAATTGTCTTTGGAAAGAGAAGTCTATTTTGAATTAGAGGAATTGGGTTCGTATCATGGCTCTGCCAGTTACTTCCTATATGACTTTGGGTAAACCCCTCTGGGTCTCAATCTCCTCAACTATAAAATAAGAGAGCTGAATTAGGTGGTGCAGTGGACAGAGCAGGAAAAGTGGGGCAGGGGATGAAATCAGGAAGATCTGAGTTCAAATCTGGCCTCACACACTATGTGACCCTGGGCAAGTTGATTAATCTTGTTTGCCTCAGTTTCCTCTTCTGTAAAATGAGCTGGAGAAGAAAATGGCAAACCACTCCAGTATCTTTGCCAAGAAAACCCAACATGAGGTGATGAAGAGTCAGACATGACTGAAAAATTAATTAACAACCACCATGAAGGCCTCTTCCAGGTCTATGAATATGATCCTATGATCCTTTTGATAAAGCACATGATTCTTTTCCGTCATACTGATGCAAGAGCCTACCATGGAAGAAAAACATTCATTTAAGATGAGATGATTCAAAGATCATTCATCTTTGAACAGGGAAATCCTATCATCATTGCTCCTTTCCAGTCAAGACAATTATCAATGATCTTTTCACCATGTGAAGAATGATAATGCAGCACTGTAAGTCCCAAGAGAGGCATGCAGCCTTACTTTTTCATCGTCGTCAGTGAAGGGAACACCTTCAGGAGTTTTGTTTATTGCTTGTGCTACACCAATGATCTCCCCGTCACTGTTTCTGATTGGCATACACAACAATGACTTCGTCTTGTATCCAGTCAGCTTGTCAATTTCATCATTGAATCTTCGGTCCTAAACAGAAGAGAGATAGATACAACATTAATCACCTGTGCTTTGTTGCAAAAAGAATGAAAGGAGTTAGAAAGCAGCCTTTCTTTATGGATTGTGCAATCAATGAAAACCTTTTCCAATAACCTTTTTCGGTATTTAATGGGTTTCATTTGACATTTTGTTCAACTTGGGAGTATGTTATAATAAATCATTGCAAACAGCTCTACATCCTGGTAGATGTCCTAAAAGATTTGAAGATTAACTCTAACAGTGTATAAAGGTGGGAGCAGTGGGGAGGGGTAATAATATAATTTATTATTTATTATTCTATTTTCACAAAAATAACTGAGTGCCTCTTCAGCATTTAATTTCAAAATGGAGAAGACATATTGCAAAAGACCATCAGACTTTTCGAATTAGGTCAAGCTTTTGTGATAAAGAGGTGGGAGTTAGTAGCTGGGCGGCACAGTAGACATAGGGCTGGGCCTGAAGTCAGAAAGACTTCTCTTTCTGAGTTCAAATCTGACTTTAGACCCTTACTAGCTGTGTGACCCCGGGCAAGTCACTTAACCTTATCTGCCTCAATTCCTCATCTATAAAATGAGCTGGAGAAAGAAATGTCAAGCTACTGCAGTATCTTTGCCAAGAAAACCCCAAACGAGGTCACAAAGAGTTGGATACGACCAAAAACTGACTGAACCAAAACAAAATAGATGACCACATTTCAGTGATGGGCAGTGCTTGAAACGGGAAACAAGAAGGGAGAACTCTGTCTCTGGGCTTCAGCTGCCTCATTTCTAAAATACAGGGATCAGATAAGATGACAGCTGAATATAAAGGTTGTTTGTGATAGTTAAACAGGAAATGCTGGAAATGAAGTGGATTTCCATCTATTGGGAAGTGGCTGAACAAATTGTGTTGTAATCATGTAATTATGTAATGCCTCATAAAGGAATGACAAATATGATAAATACAGAGAAACTTGGGAAGACCTGTTTGAACTGATAGAAAATGAAGAAAGAAGAATCAGAATATATATGTATATATGTGTATATGCATATACATGTATGTGTATGTATGTATGTATGTATACATACATACATACATATATACACATGCATATATTCATATATGTATATGTACACACACATACACATGCACACACATATACACATATATATGAATGATGACTAGAATAATGTAAAGGAAAATAAGACTAAAAGACACTAGAATACAGTTCATATAATGCCTAATATCTGTTGCACAGGGTTAAAATAAAACATATTTTCTTCTTCTTAATGGAGAGGCAGTGGGCTACAGTCACAAAATGTAAACTAGAAAAGATTCTATGGGGTGAGCGGCATTGGAAAACAACAGAAATATGGGGAGAGAGGAAAGAATCAATAATTTTAAGTGGCAGCTCCAGTTTTCTATTTATTGCCTGGGATCATTAGCCTCCTTGAATACATGATGTTCCCAGCCACCACGACCATTACCTCTTGGATCACCTGAGTACTCAACTGGTACTTCTGCTTACTCACCTAATCCTTGTGGTTCATAGCCACTATCCACCAAGGTGAAAAAGTCTTTCTCTTTTACTTCTTCCCACACTCTCAGAGCTCAAAAACTCAGCCCTCTTCATCCCCACCAATTCCCTAGTCTCCTCCACAATCATTTCCCTATATTTACTCTGAAACCTATTACTGAAAAATTCCTTCATCCTAAATTCCTTCCTCTCACACTCTGCATTTTCTTGAACTCACAGAAAATTGACATTCTCTAAAAGCTCTTTTACCCCAGACCACCCTCTCCCTGAATGCTTACTCTTTTATTCAAGAAAGTTAGCATACTCTTAGTTCCATCCCCTGCCACTTCTAAAACATCTCTGTCATTCTCACTCAGCCACAACTTCTTCTTTGAGGTTCACTATATCTATCTATATCCAGCCCAGATCCTTTTTACTGTCATCTGTAGCCTCCAAGTGGCTCTCCCTTTCTCAAAAAGTTCCATAACAGGCTCACGATTTTCATCTCTACTCTAACTTCTGCCCTCATTCTTGGAAACTTTAACATTCACAGTATTTGCACCCCTTCAAACATCTTTTTTCTTTCAGTTTATCAACCTCAACTCCCATGATCTATATCTCTACTCTACTTTATCCATTCATTAGGTTGTCATACCTTAGGCCATACCAGCACCAAAAACTGTTCCAACTCTATTTTGGACTATGAAATTCCCTTCTGTGCTCAAAACTTCCTATCCTTTCATTTCTCTCTCTGCCCTACTCCTCCTAAATCTATTCTTCATCTTTGCTATGACCTCTAGTGCTTCCATTTCTCCCTGTTGTAACAGCATATTATACACTGTTCCAGTCTCACTTTTCCTGCCTTCACAACTTGACTCTATTGCGAACCAATACAATCATAACTTTCCTCCACTCTTGAATCACACGTCTACCCTTATACCCTATCCCTGCCCTTCTACCTAATCATGCCCTTTGAACCCAACTCTAATTTATACCATCTGCCTTCTTTGCTCTTACTCCCAAACTGCTGCATATTTTTATAGGAAATCATATATCCATACCAACTGGTTCCACTACAAATCCATGAATCTTCATTACTGGGCCTTCCCTGCTGCCTGACAATCCTTCTATTCTTCCATGATTGACTCCCTGGAATGTTCTGTATGCCTGTAGTGACTATTTCAAATTTTTCCTCTTCCTTTAAATCCAGATGCCATCCCTACTCCTCTGTTTTTCAGTAAATGACCTTGCTTCCTGCTTTACTGAGAAAATTGAGACCATCCATTATGAGCTTCTAATTTCCCTTACTTTATGTCTCCCTATCACTCTTCCTCTTTACCCATGCTCTCCTCCTTTGCTCTCACCTCTAAATAAAAGGTGACATTTCCCTTGCCAAGGATAATCCTCTAGTTATGCCCTTGATATCATCCCTTAACATCTTCTCTAGGAACTTGCCCCATTGATCATCCCTCTCCCCAACTCACTCATCTTTAAATGCACAATTTAATTTCCCTTTAAGAAATATAAAAAACAAGTTGCTGATTTTCATTTTGGCAAATGCTAAATGGAAAATTACCAAGCCATTTGCTATACCTCATGGTTTATTCCTCCAGAGTCTTGGGTTTATAATAAGCTAAAGAACCCTCAAGAGTGTACCAAGGAAACTAAAGAAATTTAAGTTAGTCCTGAGGGGTCCAGTGTATCCCAACCTCAATCCTAGAAATGTAGAGAATCCACAGCAAAGAAAGGAAAACTGTTTTTTGATGGGCTTCTTCCTCTACCAACCCAACCCAGAAGAGATCAGAGCTCCCCTTGTAGACCTTTCTTGATCACCATTATTAGTAAAAAATTCAAGGGTGGCTATAGCCTAGCTCCTTGGTTCAACACAATATAGTTCAATACACATGCATTGGCCTAAGGAACATTCTTGACTGTCAAACTAGTCCAACATACATGGATACAGACCCAAATTAAGGCATGTACAAGACAAGTATACAACCTCTCAAACTATAATAATAATTCCTTATACGTATATAGCACTCTAGAATTTACAATATACTTTGACATACATTATTTCATTTGATGCAACACTATTGTATAGACAAGACAGGTATTATTATCCCTATTTTGAACTAGGTCTCAAAAAGATTGTGTCTTTCCTCTGGTCACATCACTAGGAAACATCAACAGGACTAGAACTCAGATCTTTTGAACTTCTAATGCTGTGTTCTTTTTTCACCATACTATGGATCATTCCAATATCACTGTTACAGACCTCCCCTCTGACCCTCCCAAGTGAATTTGTGCCTTAGGCAGGAAAAAAACTCACACAAGAAAATGGAATAAGTCAGTGAAAAAACACAGAATAAATAGTTGAATAAGTAGTTCGACAACCAGTAATTCCAAATTTGAGAAGCAATAGTTATAATATTGTACTGCAGTAGTTCTTAAATTTATGATTTTCAAAGTTTCGGTTTCCCCACTTCATCATTTTTCCTCATAGCCTGACTCTCACACATTGTAGTAAATAGTCCATCAAAAGAAAGGGAAGAAAATGGATGACAGAAATCCCCACTTTCCTGACGTATATTAGTCTCTAAACTCTTAGACACAAGCTTACAATGAAAAGATCAAAAAAAAAAAAGTGCCCTGAACGGATATACTGTCACTTGCAAAAGACAAAGGAAATTGGGAAAACGTTCTTTTAAATATAGTAAACACGAAAAGAGGACAAAGAGAAATAATATTCTTTTATCAAATGAAAGAGGATAGCTTAATAGCAGATGACACCAAAATGGCATGAATTGTCAATGTTGTTTTCTTTACCTCAGGCTTATCTGAACATCAGAGCAGGAAACACAATATGAGAGATCAGGAAAACAGGCTGAGATAGAGAACAAAGTGGTCAGAGACTGTTCAAAGAAGCTGGGCCTGTTTTATTCTGATAGCTCTGACACTGAAGGATGAGGTAACCAAAGCCATCCCAGAGTTACCACGCAATCTCAGAATTCAGAGAGAAAAAATAAACTTGAAAAATGTGGAGGGAAATCATTAGCCTTGAGAAGGGGAAGGCTGAGAGTAACAATAAATATCCTCAAATATATAATGAAGTACAATATTAAAGACAATGATCTTCCTGAAAGACAGAACAAGAAGAAATGACCAAAAGGGAGACTTATATTCAACAAGTCAACAAACATCTATTAATCACGCAACAGATATCAATTAAGCATCTAATATTTACCAGGCACAGTACCAGATGATGGGGATAAAAAAAACCCCCAAATTAAGCATCATCTGCCCTCCAGGAGTTTACATTCTGACATGGGAAACAAGGATACATATGAGTAAATTTAAAAAATATTCAAAGCAATTTTAGGTGGTGGCACCAACTTTGGGGGATCAGAAGAAGACCTTAAATTGGATGTGATACTTGAACTGCTCTTTGAAGAAAGCTATACAGAGGTAAGGGAAGAGTGCATTCTAAGCATGGGAATCCCTCCAAAGTCATGAGGACAGGAGATGGTGGGTCATTTTTGAAAAACAGCAAGTAGACCAGTCTGGCTAGAGTGGAGAGTGTATGCAATAGGGTCACACATAATAGAAACAGAAAGGTTAGGCTACAGCCAAATGGCTAAGTCTTTAAATGCCAAACCAAGAAGTATGTATTTTTGATCCTAGAGGAAATAAGGAATCACTGGTGCTTTTTGAGAAGCAGAGTAGAACAGTTAGACCTGTGCTTTAGGAATATCATCCTGGAAACATATCCACATTGAAGATACTCATCTAGCTACCAAAGAGTTTGGAAGACAAAAGAAAGAACAAACTCATTATCCCTGGAGAAGAAGCCAACATTTTCTCATCCAACTTTTTTCCCCACAAGAGTCCATAGTGCAAATGTAAAAGTCAAAGGAGTTTCTCAGGCTTACTTTTGTAGTTTTTTTGTTTTGTTTCTTTAAAAAATTAAATTAATTTTCTTCAATAACAAAAATCTATTTTCTCTCCCTCTTCCTCTCCCTCTACTCAGGGAAAAAAAGAAAAAATAAAACCTTTTAAACAAATATACAATCAATCAAAACAAATTCCTATATTGGCCATGTCCAAAAAACATATATATATATATATATATATATATATATATATATATATATATATATGCATGCCTCATTCTATACCCTGAGGGCATCTCTTCTCTGTCAAGAGATAGGCAGGACTAACCTCTGGAATCACAGTGAGTGATATTGCATTGATCACACTTCAAAAAAAAGTCTTTTAAAATTTTCTTTACAGTGTCATTGTTAATGTATGAATTGTTCTCTTGGTTCTACTCACTTCACTCTGCATCAGCTCATACAATCTTTCCAGGCTTCTCTGAAGCCATCTCCTTTATCATGTCTCATAGCATAACAGAATTGCATTATTTTAATATACCATGATTTTTTCAGACTTTCCCGATCGATGATCATCCCCTTGATTTCCTTTGCCACCACAAAAAAAGGAGCTGCTATGAATATTTTTGTGCAAATGGTTCTTTTCTCTCTTTCTTTGAGTATAAGGCTAGTAGCCATATCATTTAGTCAGCTTAGTAACATTTTAGGCATAATTCCAAAATGCTTTCTAGAATGGCTAGACCAATTCACAGCTCCACTTACAGTACCTTAATGTGTTCAGCAATACTTTGGAGAAGAGTGGAGGAAATTGGCTCCTAAGAGGATTCTCCTTACTTTTGGCTCTCTACTTCAATTATTTAGCTGGGATGATTTTAAATGCTTTCTATTGAGCACTCATAATAGATTCTACACATTCTAATTAAACCTCCCAAGCCAAGTCATACTTAACATCACTGAGGCTACAGTTGTGACCCTCAGTTATAGTCTCAACATTCAGCTACCTATGGACCCTGAGAGCCCAACTCTCTAGCACACAACTGTCTTAGCAGGCTTGAATCAAGATTTTCCTACTACAGGGAGGGGGGTGGGGCTGTTATTTAGGGATTTGGCTGATTTACAACTATAAATTCTCATCATCGTCTACATATCTACCTGTTCTTCCTTCTACAATCCCACTGGAGTAGCTCTGCAAAGTTGTTCAGGAAAATGGGATATGAATAATCAGTGAAAACCAAAGGCAAACTTTTAAAGTGTTCCTGAAGCTTAGAATCCAGTGCACTGGTATCTAATACTCATTAAATATCTTGGGTAGGTGATTTGACCTTTCTAAGCTTCACTTTCCTCACCTGAAAATTCAAGGGATTTGGATTTAACTCTTTCCTAGTTCTAAAATACTGTGATTCATTCACCCTTATAGTTCTAGACATCTCTTTGATCTATCTCATGCCCAACAGATGTCTTTCTATGACATGTAACTCCCCTTGGTTAAGATTAATTCTACTAAAACTTTTTGTTACTTCTTCCTTTAGCAAGAGCCATCAAAAAACATGGAAGGGAATTAGGGACAGTGAACTGTTCCGAGGAAACAGAGAATTTGGAACAGATTGGCTCCCAAGAGTTTGTCAGAATAGGCTCTTGAAATCATCCTGCTCGACTCCCCACACTCTTTGACTACTGGCTACTAAGACTCTCATATTGGGCTCTTCATAATTTAGAATAAATGATATACAGCCAACTCTTGATTGTCTGAGGGCTGCTTCTCTGGTGTATGTGTTACCTAGGGAGCTAGCTGCCTCCTGCCCCTTCTCTTCCTTCCTCCTGCCATCTGCCTTCTGGCCATTTAAATATTTACTTCCTTCTGCAACAGGGGATGATGATAGGGGAAGAGAAAGAGCACATATCAAATTTTTGCCACAGATTCTCAGCTCTAGAGAAAAACTGGTAGAAAATAATGACTAATACAAAACAGGGAGGGGATGCTTCCAGTGTTTTTTCTATGACCAAGAGAGGCAATGTACATAGTGGATAGAAAGCCAGCCTCAAAGCTAAGAAGACCTGAATTCATGTCTTCCCTTAACATTTATAGGTCAAGTCATTTAATTTCTCAGTACAACTCTCTAAGACTATAAATTCCCTCCCATAGACTATAACAGTCCTCTCCTCCTTTCCACATTATTGGTATTCTCTTCTGGAGCTCCTCTTTCCATACACAGATAAACATCATAAACAACAGTTCTAAAGTGTCTAAGATAAAGAATCAATAGATTCTCTCATTTTTTAGTCTACAAGTCAATAATGGAATGCCCAGCCACAAAGAGAAAAGACAAGGGACTTTCTCCAGGGCTCTATATCCAATGTTGTTATTCCTTCGTTTTTGAAGAGAACCAATGACATCATGGTGCCTCAATTTCTCCACTTGTAAGTTGAGGATAGGAATACAACGCATATCTCACCAATTTGCTGGGAGGAAAATATTTAAAAAAAAAACTTGAAGCATTGTCTATATATGGAAGCAGATGCCATTATTCTTCTTCCTTGAGGCTTACCATTTGAACAGTGATCCTTGGGTATATCCACTTAAGATTAAAAGGTGCTTTGGGCTTTTTAGAATGATATTCTTTTCTTTGGGCAGCTAGGTGACACAGTGAGTATTGGACCTGGAGTCCGAGACTATTCTTCCCAATTTCAAATTTGGCCTCAATATCTACTGGCTGTGTGACCTATTTACCTCAGTTTCCTCATCTATAAAATGAGCTTGAGAAGAAAATGGCAAACCACTCCAGTATCTTTGCCAAGAAAACCCCAAATGGGGTCACAAAATGTTGGATATGACTGAATGATAAAAAGAATAAATTCTTTCCTTTAATTTTTCGGCATTATGAGCATGCTTCAATTTTGTAAATACCGATGGAGAACTAGCACATTTAATAACAGTACAGAAGTATGCCTTCAATTATTTGGGGGGAAGCATAAGATACAATTTCAATACAATACATAGGAACTGTGCCACTTTTAAATTGATACACTGAAGCCAGGGAGCAAAAGCCTTTGTTAAACTCTAACCTTCTCAGCATACAATTAACATTTCTTTTTGACTTTAATTTGCAGAGTTCGAAAGGATAGATTTCAGTATTGCACAGAGGGAGTTAGCAACCCAACTCTCATTAAAGTTAATGGGAGCAATGTGGCTCAACTGAGCACTGAAAATTTACCCCATGGTGCTATGGAGATCCAGCTGATTGCCTTTTCAAACAATCTACACACCTAAATTCCTTTGTATCTCATGTTATTCTTCCATATTGTTGCCTGAGATTTTTTTATTTTACTCATCTATTTATATGTCACTATTATAGGTAATCCACAACTAAGAATTCACTTTTACACTCTACTTATCTTCTCCATCTTGCTTTTTTATTGTGACTTTTATGAACTCTGCTAGTTGGGATCTGGTGGACAATTATCAGACCATAAACTAAATAACAAATGCAGATTGATAATCCCCTATGGAAATCATGGAAAAGTCAAACAAAAATCGTATTTCTCCAAGGTGGGCATATGCAGTGGTAATGCCTACTGAGATAGTAGTAGTGGAGTCATTTTTGGGGAAAAACTATGTTAGAAATGAGTTTTGGACTCACTTTAAATCCAAGGAAAAGGAATTCTCATTTTCTTTCCCAATAATTTTTTTTAATGACAGATGGTGTTGTGAACAGTAAAAGGTACCAAAAGAAATTAATTTCCTTCCTACAGTGTGATCTGTACAATTTCACACCTGTTCTCTTTCCTTTGCTCTAAGACAGTAGCTTACCCATCATCCCCAGAAAAGTCCTTAACACTCTTGCCAAGGCCAGCGCTAAGCACAAGCTTTTAGGAAGACAACATTCTATTTACCAGACTCTAGAGCATTTTGTTTTGTGATGTTTTTAAAATCCCTCATGTACTGAGACTATAAATCAAGATACAAAATCAATAGCTGCCCCAACTAAGCAGGATTTTATTGTTGTTCTTAAAAACAAAGAATTTGGGGAGTAGATAAGGTTCTCTAAAATTCCCTAAGGTTCCTTCCAGCCTTAGAATCCTAGGATTCCACAATTCTAGGATTCTAAGTACTATGGCTAATTTTTGTTATTGCTGTTCAGTCATTTTTCAGTCATGTCCAACTCTTCACGACCCCATTTGGGGTTTTCTTGGCAAAGACACTAGCATGCTTTGCCATTTCCTTCTCCAGCGCATTTTATAGATGAGGAAACTGAGGCAAACAGGGTTAAGTGACTTGCCTAAGGTCATATGCCTAGCAAGTGTCAGAGGCTGGATTTGTATTCAGATTTAACTCCAGGCCTGTCACTCTATCCACTGTGCCACCTCGCTACCCTACTGCTGCTAATACTAGAGGCAATAAGGTGGTCCCAGTGGATAGAACACTGGACTAGAGTCAGGAAGGACTGAGTTCAGATCCTGGTATTTACTAACTAGTCTATGTGACCCCAGAGAAGTCACCTAACCTCTGTCTCCCTCCATTTCCTAAAATGAGGATGATAATAGTACCAACCTCCCAGGGTGTTGTGAGGATCAATATGAAAATATTTGTAAAGCACATGGCAAAATCATAAAGGTGACATGTAGCTGCTAACTTTTATTATTAATTTATTTAATAGTTATTATCTAATTAATTTTTTAATTTAGTTTATTATCAGGTACTAGAATCTGGGGTGGCTACATAGTTCGGTGATAGAATTCCAGGCCTGGAGTGGAAGATTCTTCTCTCTGAGTTCAAATTTGGCCTTAGGCACTTACTAGGGGTGTGATCCTATGCAAGTCATTTAACCTTGTTTGCCTCAGCTTCCTCATCTGTAAAATGAGCTGGAGAAGGAAATGGCAAACCACTCCAGTATCTTTGCCAAGAAAACTTCAGATGGGGTCACAAAGAGTCAGACACAAGTGAACAACAACACTGGAATCAACCATAAATTTTATATTATGTTCTTTTGTCTCTGTTACTGTCTGGAATTTAAATGTTGAACATGCTACCTTGAGAAAGAAAACATTGATAAATAGGAAATAAAATTAATAAATAAAATTCATTTTATTTAATTAATAAATTAAATAAAATTAACAAAAATTAATAAATAGGAAAAAATAAAAGGAAAAATTAATAAATAAACAGACATTTTTTCTTAGGTAGACAAGGCTGGCTTCCCAGTTCAAATAAGGAATGACCTGAGCAAATACAATAAGCGTGTGTGCTCAATATTCAAATGGATTTGTGTTCTCAGCAATTAGGATGTTCCCTCCTACAGAGCAGATCACAATCACGCCTGGCCAGCCCCTTGTGACCCTTGTTCATGCCCTCCCTGAGTTCATCACAGGGGGACTATCCAACAAGCTAGAGGCCTTCCTTGATTTCTCCTCATGTCACAAGGATACCAATGGAACATTCTGGCTGTCTACCTGTCGTATCTCACCTTGCCATGTGACCCGCTCCTCATGTCTTCCAATTTTACATTTCTGGGGTGACATCTCTTACTCTTGTCCTCCAAAGTTCCCCAGTGGTTGTACGCTTCAGCCTGTTCATGCCTACCAGATGCCTCTCCATTGCTTTTTCTGTGATACTCATTTTCAGTGTTTTACAGACTATTGCATTATGTGTCTCATATAGCTATTCAGAAACAACAGTAGATTATTGATATTAAGAAGGTAGGCCTTCGTTTCCAGGAGAAACTTGGGGTCATTAAAGAGTTGCAATTTTCAGAAAGCAATCCTGTCTATTGACTTCTTTCTTTTCAACTTTGGGCCCAACTTATTCATTTCTGTTGTCTGTTCCAAATGAACAACCTCCATATGTTAAATACTTATAACATACTATGTGTATATATATATATACATATATATGTATACACATATATATGTGTGTGTGTGTATATATATATATATATATATATATATATAATATATATAATACCATCTATTTCATGTCTTTTGGCCCACTTCAAATTCCAAAAAGCCCCTTCAGATATGAAGAACTCTCGTGCCAAATATAAAAATTAAAAATAGAGTAATATTCTCTATACTGATAGTCAATAATGATCCATTGTCAATAAATATTTATTAAGTGGCTATTATGTGTCAGGTACTTTGCTAAGGGCTGGTGATACATATAAGAAAAAGAAAGACAGTCCCTGCCCTCAATGAGATAACAGTCTAATGGAGGAAGACAACATATAAAAAGAAATTGAAAAGGGGTAGGGGGCTCCAGAAAGTACCCAGCTGGTGAGCTATGGAGGCGGTTAACACATGATGATTACGCAGCCAAAACCAAGCAGAACAGCTGATAAGAAATAAAGGATGATAATGCCTTAATGTTTGCAAAATATCATCTAAATATATGTATATGTACATGTAGATATAATTTAACTAAAACCTTATAGTCACCTTTTAAGGTGGTTAAAATACAACAGGCATTATCTCCATTTTACAGATGAGGAAAGTAGGGTTTATGCTTGTGTCTTGCCCAAAGTCAGAGAGTAAATTTTTGAGGCAAGATTTGAATACAGGTCTTCCTTGTTCTAAGTCTAGCACTCTAGAACATATGATCTCATCATAGCATGCTTTATGCAATACACATGTACAACGTGTCAAATTCTTTCTGCCGACTTAGCTTCCCTTCTGTGCAAAATTGGGCTTGGGAAGTAGCATTTAAAATCCCTACCTGTGAATAAAAATTCTGAAGTATATATAAAAATCCCAAAGTTCATGTAAATCATTCTATCTTATAAGCCTTTGAAATGAATGTTTGAAATGCAAGTAAACAACATATACGTGGTCACAAATGAGCCTACAGTCACACAGTTAGAAAGCATCTCAAGACCAAGACTTGAACATATGTTTTCTGGATGCTCTTTCTACAATGTCTTATTCTCTAATACTAACTGGGGCTGCCTTCCGAGGGAATAAGAAAAGGGAAAGGGAATAAATATGTATATATAAAATGCCTACTATGTACCAGATATTATGCTAAGGCTCTCTTAATCACTCTCCATTGTCCACAGGTTAAGTCCTAAACTCAGACTGCTTTTTGAGAGTCCTTCATAACCCATTCTCGCCCTACTCTTTCCATTTTAATCCCTACAAGTGCCCAGATCGGTCTCCTCAATGCCCTGTTAACATACCATCCTTCTTCCCACTCCAGACTTTGCCTATCCAAATCATACTCATTCTTCAAATTTTACCTCCAATTCCTCCTCCTCCACCATGCCCAATAACTCCTGCCCATTCTGTTCTTGTCCTTCTCTGAATTCCTAGAGCACTTATGACCTGCACCATTTGTTTTTATATTTAACCATACATGCCTTGTATGCCATGCAATGCAGGAGCCAGCTCGTTCTAGCTTATTGTCTCACAAGAGTCATTAAATTAACTCCTCAGATACAGCACTCTAGCTCAAAATGCATTGCCTAAAAGACTTACAGGTGGTTCAGAGCAGAGAACAAGGAAAATGGAAGAGTAGTAACTCTAATTGCAATTATTGTTATCATCATTATTAATAGTTACAGGGAATTAGAAATAGAGAAAAAGCTTTCATGAGTAGGCACGGCTATGGAAGCATTATGTTGTAGCTCAGTGGATAGAGTGCCGGGCCTGGAGTAAGGAAGACTGATCTTCCTGAGTTCAGAGTTGGCATCAGACACTTACTAGCGGTGTGACCCTGGGCAAGTCACTTAACCCTGTTTGCCCCAGTGCCTTCATCTGTAAAATGAGCCAGAGAAGAAAATGGCAAACCACTCTAGTATCTTTGCCAAGAAAACCCCAAAGGGGATCATGAAGACCCAGGCATGACTGAAACAACTTTGGGCAAGTAATCCAACCTTTCTAAACTTCATTTTCCTCATCAGTAAAAGAAGGCAGTTGGCAGGTCCAGAATATCAAGGAAATTAATGAAAAGAAATGTTAGGGAAGGTGATCTAACTATACCAGATCTTAAACTGTATTACAAAGCAACAGTCATTAAAACTGCTTGGTACTGGCTAAGAAATAGAGTGGTGAATCAGTGGGATAGGTTCAGTACACAAGACATAGTAGTCAATGACTTTAGTAATCTATTGTTTGATAAACCCAAAGACTCCAGCTTCTGGGATAAGAATGCACTATTTCACAAAAACTGCATGGAAAACTGGAAAATAGTAGGTCAGAAACTGGGCATAGATCAATATCTCACACCATATACCAAAATAAAGTCAAAATGGGTTCACAATTTAGATATAAAGGCTGATACTATAAGCAATCTGGGAGAGCAAGGAATAGTCTACCTGTCAGATTTATGGAGAAGGGAAGAATTTATGACCAAACAAGAGATAGAGAGCATTATGAAATGCAAAATGGATAATTTCAATGAAATAAATTGAAAAGTTTTTGTACAAACAAAGCCAATGCAACCAAGATCAGGAGGGAAGTCGAAAACTGGGAAGTATCTCTGATGAAGGCCTCATTTCTAAAATATACTGAGAACTGAGTCAAATTTATAAGAATACAAGCCATTCCCCAATTGATAAATGGTCAAAGGATATGAACAGACCAGTATCTCTGATGAAGGCCTCATTTCTAAAATATACTGAGAACTGAGTCAAATTTATAAGAATACAAGCCATTCCCCAATTGATAAATGGTCAAAGGATATGAACAGACAGTTTTCAAAGGAAGAAATTAAAGATATCTACAGTCACATGAAAAAATGCTCTAAATCACCATTGATTAGAGAAATGCAGATCAAAACAACTCTTAGGTACCACATGTCATTCGTCAGATTGGCTAACATAGTGTGTTGGTATGGTGTAGTCGGCAGGATCTGCCTTTAACAGGAAAGCATGGGGTTTTGGGGTACTGGGTTGGTTGAATGTTTCTCTGTTTTTGGACTGCTCTTTGTACTTGGG
>CM053622.1:625725179-625768996 GCA_028646595.1 Phalanger gymnotis | reverse complement strand
GGGAATAACGCAAGGCTAAGACTCGGCAGGACAAGATCTCCAATAGAATAAGGGGAGAAGAGACTCAAGATAAGAAGGCTGGACAGTGTCAAACTGGGTCACCAAGGGATCAGATATGGAAAGGGGAGGCATGTAGCCAGCACAAGGGTGATGGGTGGCCTGGGAAATAGGGATCAGGGGCATGTAAACCCAGGGCACCTTCCTCAGTCCATCTCTAACACTCTTATCTAATATATGCTGACTCTGCATGATCTCAACACTGCTAATAAAAATGTCTTGAAATTCCTTATACGTGTTATAATGATAATATTGATAGTTTACCAAAAAAAAAAGATTCCAACTAGAGATTAATTCTGATACTGATATGTATATACTCTCTTGGAGAGGCAGTTTTATGGGGCAGGGGTGGGGGGGGGAGTGGAGGCAGGGAGAGGAGACTTTATTCACAGTGGATAGCAGAGATCAATGTTCTTCCAACACCCCATTTGCTCCTCACCCTACTACTGATTCAACTCATCCAGCTGAATTTCCCCATATAAAAGTTTCCTTCTCCCTTCTGGTTCTATAATTCTCTATCTTTATTTTACTTAGAGTTCCCAGGAGCCAGGGATTGTGCTTTGGGCAAAATACTTCAGTGTTTGAGCTATCTCTGTTCCTTCTCTGGGGATGTCTCATTCTTAGTTGTCTCCTCCCAACTGTATTCCCATTAAGTACACCCCAAAGAACAAATGCTGGTGGTTAATGCAGCTTATAAAGAAACAGTAAATATTTAAAATAAAGAAAGGCAAACAGACTTTCCCCATGCCTAAAAGAAAAGGCTTTAGGTTCCCATAAAAGAGTCCATTGAGCAAAAAGAGTTACAGAATTACTCCCTGGTGGTCTGTAGTCTAGAGAGGTTTCAGCAAACCAGCTTCTGTCACAACACTATGTGTGCCCTTTACCCCCTTCCACCCCCTATCCCTCCCTCAGCAGACCTGATCCCAGAATCCTAGCCCTTTTCTTTGTGGCATTTTCTTCTGCTTTTGTTTCTACTCTCCCAGCTCCTTGTACCTTCTCAAAGCTTTCTCTCTCTGTATGATTCATCAGGAGTTGGGTTCCTCTTTGAGTCCTAGTCTCAATGGATTGATTTAGAAGTCACCTGGAGGCATGGCCTATTATTTTTCATCCTGTGGAATTGCTTATATTCCAATTCATTCAAGGAACAAATTTTTGCCTCATGGAATGGGTCACTGGCCAGTGATCAGGTCTGTGAAAATCCATACACTTTTAAGATAAATGAAGAAATATGAAATATATATCCCTGTCACACTTCATAATCATTGTCCTTTCAGATAAGTCTGAATGGTATAAACTTTATTTTAAATACCTTCTCTATTAAAAAAAAGTCAGCAATATGTTATGCTTTCATGTACGCAGTATTTGTGGTAATGCTATGTCCAAAGTCAAGGGATTGATTTAGTATGCATGAAACAATGGAAAGAGTTTAGAAACACAAGTCCCAAAATCTAAGTGCTAGAAAGGAGCCTTTCTAGTCACTTCAATTCTCTGGGTCTCAGTTTCTTTATCTGAAAAAGCCTATCTACACTATCACTGAACAAATCTGAGCTTGAATCCTTACTCTGCCACTTACTTGTTTTGTGACCTTGGACAAGTCACTTCAATTCTCTGGGTCTCAGTTTCTCTATCTGAAAGAAAAAAAAACCCAAGGGATTGTACAAGTCAACCTCCAGGTAGCTGTCATTTCCAAATGGTTCAAACTATAAATCTATAAGTGCATTTTATGATAGTTATTGCCTTATATTTGCACAGGATTTTATACCCATCAAAATGCTTTTCCATACATTATCTCCTTTGTTGTTCATAACAACCACATCAGGCAGGCGGCTTGCACTCTTACTCCCATTTTACAACTGAAGAAAATGAAACGGAGAAGTAAGTTGACTTTCCCAAGGTCATACAGCTAGTGATGGAGTCAGACCTAGAACACAAGTCGCCAAACTCCAAGCCCAAAGCTCTTTATGCTATGCTGTACTGCCTTTGTTTAAAAAACCAAAAACATAAAAGAAACAAACAAAAATTTCATTTCTCACATTTTGTTTATATCAAGTTCACTGGCTTGTGCAGGGAGAAAGTCACAGGGTCATAGAATCTTAACTTCATTATCCTTGATCTGGAACTAGAAAGACCTCATAGGTCATCTAGCCCAACATGCTCACTTCATGGATAAGGAAAGTGGAGCCCAGGGAAGTTAAATGAATTGCCCAAGGTCATATAATCAGTAAGCATCTGAGATGAGACTTGAACCCAGGTCCTCTGATATCAAAACCAGTTCTCTCCACTCTACTGCCTTCCAACTGGCATAACTAAACCTAAAGCACATATATGCAAATATTTACAACATCTTTGGTCCGTGCAATTCAACCATACTAAATTTACCCACTATTTGACATAGCAGAAAATTATATTTAAATGAATTAAGTCCTAAATTATGATCCACTGCAAGGAGGAAAGTTGACATTTACTTCAATTAAAAAGTTTCATGGGGGGAAAAGTTGTTAAATCTTATTATGAAAAAGGAAACAAATTCATAGTTTTCATTAATAGATCAATCATTTGAGTTGGAAGAGACCTCAGGGACCATCCATGCCAGCCCATTTTACAAATGAGCAAACAAAATTCTCCCCAAAGGAGAATTCACCCAGGAAGTTGATTAGCATATGTTAAGCTCCTACTGTGTGTCAAGCACTGTCCTAAGTAGTAGAGGTAAAAAGAAAGACAAGAGTCCCTGCCTTCAAGGAGTTCACAATTTAATGGGAAGACACAACACATAAAAAAAAAAAGAAGCTGAAAAGTAATGAGTAAGATGAAGTCCTCAAGCTGGGTGAGAAATAATGATCTGGCTGCCCTGGGCTCCCTCCATAAATAGAGGGCCTGGGAGGATCTCTCCTATGTCTGTCCCCTACCTCTCCAATCAGAGGAAGGCAGGGACCCCTAGGGGCAAGAAGTAACTTACCCAAGCTCATAGCAGTTAATGAATCCTTCTCCAATGCTCTGCTGTATCATGATATATAGTTTGGTTTTTTAAATATTAAATTAAATTGTCAATAACTAAAAAATCTGTTTTCTCTCCTTCCCACAGTCCCTCACTAAGAAAGAAAACCAAACCATTTTAACAAATATGTACTGCTAAACAAAAGTAATTTCTGTTGGGAATGTCTAAAAATTATACTGTTCAATCTGTACTCCGAATCAATTACCACTCTGTCAGAAGATGAGTAACATGCTTCATTATGGGTCTTCTGAAATAATGCTTCATCCACATTGATTAGAATTCTTAAGTCTTTTGAAGTTGTTTGTCTTTATAATGTAGTTGTTATTACATAAATTGGTCTCCTGGTTCTGTTCACTTCACTGTGGATCAGTTCACACAAATCTTCCCAGTGTTCTCTAAAGCCATTCATTCTACCAGTTCTTATGGTGAATTAATATAGATTACATTCATATACCATAATTTTGTTCAGTCCCTCCCTAATTGTAGCTACCTTCCCTTAGCTTCCAATTCTTCGCCACTACAAAAATTGCAGCTATAAATAATGTTTGCATGTATAGGACTTTTTCCCTTTTTCTTTGATCACCTTGGAGAACCTACCTAGTAGTGGTATCACTGAGTCAAGAGAGTATGCACAATTTAACAACTTTTGGGGGCATATTCCACATTGCTTTCCAGAATGATTAGATCAGTCCACAACTCATGCCTGTTTTCCTATAGCATATCCCATCCCACAAACATTTGTTATTTTCCCCTTTTTATCAGTTTTACCAATCTGATGAGTAGATGTAGAACCTCAGGGTTGCTTCAAATGGCATTTCTCTAATTGTTACTAATTGGATTATTGATCGGTTGGATCTCTTCATCCAAAAACTGCCTGCTCATATCCTTTGACCATTTATTGATTGGGGGATGACTCCATGATGTATAGTTTTAAAGAATGATTTCTTTATTTCAGCTGAATGTGTTTATTTCAAATAACCAATTCTCAGGCAGCTCTTTTTTTCCCTTTATGATTAATAATATAGATAGTGATTTTTGAAAAAATGGCAAATAAATAAAAGCAAAGATGTTCCGCTATGTGTTACCTTTTCTAGAGAAATTTAATTAATATAATTATAAATATAAATTATATATAATATAATAATAAATATAATATAATAACTGCCACAATAAGGAGGTTGAGAGAATTCAGAAACTGGCTTAGCCAGAAAATAAATAATCTCTTTGCTAAGCAGAAGGACAATCCAAGAGGCAAAAATAGTTTAGAATAAAATCTCATTTGTAAGACATCAACAAAGACTCCAGAAAACTGTGAGAAATATCACCTCAAAAGTAAAACAATAAAAGAATTGGAGAAACATGATGGAGGAAATAGATCAATTTCAACTCAGAAAATATTGGTAGAAACTGGGTCTGAGGATTCATTTTTATCTGTTGCTCTGTTACACTGAGTAATGTTTCCTATTGTATTACCATTAATCTCATATGATTAAACACTCTGTATTATATATCCTTGACTTGGAGGTGAACCAGTGAAACACACAACCAATGACAGAACAAATGGAAGAAGCTGGTAGGATGGGGGTCAAGTCATTGATCTGATTGGTGGAAATATAAAACCATACCCCTAGAGAGCCTGAAAAACACCACCACCCAGGAAAGGGCAAAGCCAAAGGGACTATGGTAGCCATTTGCCCTGAGAGCGGGAAAGAACATAAGGAACTTTGTAGTTATTCTAGAGACCCTTTGGTGTTAGATGAAACACGTTACAGATAAAGTCAGGTGTTTATTTGACAACCCTATACTTATGGGCCTAACTGTCAGATTGGATCAGGCCTTGATCGTAGCAACATCTCAAGCGTCACAACATTCATTACAGTGCGCCTAAGAATATTACACAGCCTCCCTAGCGAAATTCCCAATAATTGCCAGCAATTCTAGAAGGGGTTGAGGATAGGGAATACATAGGCCTATACTTATTACAGCAGCAGAAGAGGCACTTCCAATCATGCTATCATGCTAATGCCATCATGCCAATAATATGAATCATCCTAGGTACAAAATGGTCAGTAATACTTCTTGGAATAACCCTACAGGGAAGCAAATTTCCCGCCATAATGGAAGAAACTTCTTCAAAGTGAAGCTGACTGAGAACAGGCAGACTTGTCCCCACAACAAATTCAAGAAAGAGTTACATCTCGTCACAAATTCAGCTGAAAAAGGCAGG
This sequence comes from Phalanger gymnotis, assembly GCA_028646595.1. Lineage (NCBI taxonomy): Eukaryota > Metazoa > Chordata > Mammalia > Diprotodontia > Phalangeridae > Phalanger > Phalanger gymnotis. The sequence continues at coordinate 625,763,717 of CM053622.1, read as the reverse complement.
AATAGCCATACTCCTTTACAGATGCAAAAGGGTAGCAAATTATGAATCAGGGAGAAGTGAAGATGTATATAATCAGCTGCTGAAATTCAGCTGTTTCCCATCTCTCACAGGCACCCTTAGGCATATTGGATAGAACTCTGGGCCGTATTAGCCCTGTGACCCCGGGCAAAGTCACTTAACTTCAGTCTGCCTCAGTTTGCTCAACTACAAAACTAGGATAATAATAACATCTACCCTCCGTGGCTGTTGTGAGTATCCAATGAGATGATATTTGTAAAGCGCTTAGCATAGTGCCTGTGAGAAAATTATTTTGTTGTTGTTCAGTTGTGTCCAACTCTTCTTGTGAGAAATGAATATTCTCTCTTTTATTTAATAATTAATTATTGTATTAGGACCAAGATTTTTCCTCTTTTCTACTTCCTCATCTAGAAACCAACCAGTGTGGGCAATCAATCTCTCTTAGAGATTTTAGCAGGCCAAGATCTAATGAAACAGTAAAAGAAATTCTAAGTTTAGACTAATGAATATAGTCCTGCTCTTTGTGTTTGCTCAAATAAGAGGTGGAAGGGGGAAAGGCTGATTCTCCCTGTTATCAAGACAGGTGATATAGAAATTGATGTCTCTTTGCCCAAGATTTGAGTGACCTAAATCACATACCCCAAGACCTTCATTTTAATATAGCGCACACTTGTTATTGTGTTAATCAATCCTAGCTGATTGCCACCCCTTGGGAACACCTCTTCTTCAAAGGGCATATAAACTGTGACCCCACCACCATTAAGGGTCTTTTGGTCTAAGAGATGGCCAAATGACCATCCTTTTTTATCATCACATTCTTGACCCCATTTGGGGTTTTCTTGGCAGAAATACTGCAGTGGTTCACCATTTCCTTCTCCAGCTTATTTTACAGATGAGGAAACTGAGGCAAACAGGGTGAAGCGACTTGCCCAGGGTCAAACAGCTATTAAGTGTCTGAGGCCAGATTTGAATTCAGGAAGATGAGTCTTCCTGACTTCAGGCCCATCACTCTATCCACTGTACCACCCAGCCACCCCTGAGAAAACTAGAGACAGGTTATTGTTTTGTGGTTCTATATTGTCTATCTGTCTCACCTCCTACCCCTGAGAAAACTTTATGTTTCAGCAGGAGAGATTCCTCTATATCTGTGTGAATATCCTGATTAGAACTAGGATTTTTCTGAACCTGATGCCCCTTCCCCTTATTTTGCACAGGCAAACAACCAGGGGATTTGTCAGTCTGATTGTCTGTCATTTATAATGACAGTATTGTCATGACCACCCTTTCTATTCTAAATTCATAGTTAAATTTAGGGCATAAGGTCAAGGTTAAAGGAAGGCCTAAGATTGTGAGTCTCAGATCTGACACAAACCTCGATTAATGAGAAGGGTTCCCTATCACTAATGAAATAAAGTTGACTTAAGGCTTAAGTTCTGAGATCTAGGTCAGACTGTTCCAGAATAGGGTATTCCAGATCTCTCTGGCATAGTTTTGGCTAATTAGAGGAAACCCCAGGAAGGTCCAGGCTATGTAAGTCTGTACTTATTGAACTTCATCGATCTAAATGGCTGCAATGTGGTGCCTTTTATCATGAAGCTTTACAAAGTCTAAAAGGTAGGAGAGGTTCAGTTCCCAAAACAATTTATTCATTCATTTGGACAAACCCGGAAGTGCGTATTTTGCATCAAAGTACAGAAGAAGCTAATGAAAAACCTCTCTTTGGAATCATCAAGCTGATGACTTTTCAAGAAGCAGGACGAGTGAAGAAAAGAAAAGAAGAAAAAGAAAAATAGCGAATATACAACACAATGGAATCAGTTATGCTCTTCCAAAAAATCCACTTTCAACACTACCAACCTAGTGGCTATATGATCTTGGGCACTTAATTATTGACAGTTACCTTGTTTGCCAAAATAAGGGAAGGAGTTCAGCTCCAGTGATCATTACATTCCTTTCCACTTCTAGAATCTCAATATTTCCATGTGTAGTAACTGGAAGAAAGGGGGATGCCCTATCTGTCTGTATTCTGGAAGAAGAGGGCTTCCTGGTAGAGATTCTGTGAATTTAGGCAGTCTCTGAATAATATGAATAAGCCATAGATACAATACATTGTTCTGAGGTTGCTATGGGAATAAATCTGTGATGAGAAAGGGCTCCAGACCTTGCTAATTTAGGGTATCTGAGATGTGTCCATTTGATGCTTTCAAGCCACCTAATGAAAACAGGAAGCTTTCAGACTTTGAGTGGGCCCACTTGCAGATAGCTAAGAGAGATGATGAAATGTAAGAGTGTGCCCCTTTCAGACTTTGAGTAGCTGAATTTGCATTTGAAAAGATCAGAAATTCAGCTAAGCTTTTGGCAGAGACTATGGACTTCTTCTCTGGCAGTAAATTGCCACTCAGTTATATGGACTAACAAAAAATACGTTAACTAAGTGAAGTGGTGAGTCCCAGAGGGCCTCTTGCCAAGGACTAGGGTAATCTCTTGTCTTCCCCCAACTGGCAATGGCATCTTGCAGCAGAAATACATGGTAGTATCTAGTGGGGTTGGGTTTATCTGTGGAGTCGAATAGAACTGAGCCAATGAAAGGAGTTAAGACTAACCCTACAGCTAAAATCTTGCTCAGAAGATTTGTAGACCCTAGAGCTTTTGCTAGTTCTAGGGTATGACTTTTGGTTCTTTTTGAAAGTGTACCCATCAATTAAGAAATTGATTAAACAAATCATGATACATGAATTTAATGGTGAATGTGTTGTATTCAGACAAGCATGGAAAGATCTATATGAACTGAGCAGAGCGAAATAAGCAGAGCCAAAAAAACACACAACGAATATAAAAACGTAAATGGGAAGACCAACCACACCCACAAAATCAAAAGTGAATATAGCAAAATTGTGAGGAACATGGAAGGCAGAAAAGAAGAGATGAGCGGATACTGTCAACCTACTCCTTCATGGAAATGGGAGGTCCATAGGTGTTGCATATTGCACATGGTTTTGTACTTTTTAAATGTATTGTTTCATTGTAGTGATTTCTTCCTCTTCTTTTTTTCTTGCTCTTTTTTTGTCTTTAAAAATATTGTTTGTCATATAGAATGACTCTCTGGTAGAAGGAGGAAGAAAGATACTGGGGAAAACTATGATGCTATAAAAAATAAATAAAAAACCTCCAAGATACTGTGATGAATGAAAAAACCCTGAGAGACAGAGTTTCTGGGTAATTAATAATCAATGTATTAATTAGGCTAGCTGGCATCAACAAATTGATGGTCAGTGGTTTCTCTCAACAACTAAGGACCCCCAGTGGAGACACTGAATGCCTTAAACACCTTTCTAAAAGGGAATGCCCCAACAAGTGAAAATCAGCCCTGATTGGTAGACTTTTAATGAGGAGGTGGGGCTAGAAGTCTTCAGCTCCTCCTACTGAGAACATGGCTTGATAATGAGACTTAGCCAGACTTCAGCAATCTGGGCAGGGGAATCTATCTCAATCCAGACCGCCCTGGTTAGTTTTCTCCTTCATGAGCTGGGTCACCTTAAACTCTAATGGAGGGGCTCATTTCTTTCTGGATAAGAACTCACCTAGGCTGGATTCTGTTTACACACTAAACAGAAGTAAGGTCTCATAGTTCAGTGGGGTCTGGCATAAGATCAAAGAACATGTTCGCCTAGAGTTAGAGGCAATTTCAATCAGCCATATCCTTCAGAGGCTGACCTTCCACAGAAGCTGGGCCTCAAAAGAGAAATAGGAAAAAAGCCTGGATCCTAATTTCATAATTGGTTATTAATATAATAGAAAAGTAATTTCTCTCAACATCGATAAAAACTTTTTTTTTAAAGAAAATGTATTTTAGTAACCTTAGGCCAGGATTTCAGCTGAGCCAGAAGCTAGAGATAATGAAGACTATGCATGATCCTTGATGCCACAAATTCTATCCAGGAGCTATAAATATAGCTTTAAGTGACAGGATACAATGATCAATCTTTTTTTTTTTTTTTTGGAGAGAGAAAGGAAGGGCAATTGGGGTTAAATGACCTGCCCAAAGTCACACAGCTAGTAAATGTGTCAAGTGTCTGAGGCCAGATTTGAACTCAGGTCCTCCTGACTCTAGGGCTGGTGCTGTACTCACTGTGCCACCTAGCTGCTCCTTACAATAATCAATCTTGAAGTCATCCTTTTGACCTTTCATTCTTCCTCACTCCTCAAATCCAGTCAGTTCCAAGTCCTGCCAAACCTATCTCCTGCAACATGTCTTGCATCCACTCCCTTCTCAGAATTCACATAGACCCTACACTACTGTATCATACTCCATTCTCACATTACTTTCCACCTAAACTACTGCAATAGCCTCCTAACTGGATTCCATTATTCTAGTCTCTCCTTTCTCCAAGCCATTCTTTACACAACTGACAAATTGATATTCCTAAAACACCGATATGATCATGTCACCTCCCTACTCAAAAAATCTTCAGTGACTCCCTATTGCCTCTAGAATATGTACTAACTCCTCAGCCTGGCATTGAGAAACTCCTCTCCACCTACCTTTCCAGTCTTTCTTCACATTACTCCCCTTATTACATTCTCTATTCCAGTCAAACTGAGCTGTTTTCTGTCATCTCATATCTGTGTCTTTGCAGATATCCTTCCATAACTCCACCTCATAGAATCCTTAGTCTCCTTCTAAGCTTAGGTGCCACCTCCTACAAAAAGTCTTTCCTGATCCTTACCTCCTCATTTCCAACCCAGTTAATACTATCTTTCTTTGGAAACTGCTCACCATTTCATTTTAGTCAATATAACCCAAGCATCAGCCAACAAGCACAGTACATAGCATATAATGGCATCTGATAAATGTTTATTAAATTAATTTAAATTAACATTTTAAAGAACTCAAAAAGCCGTGGAAAAACACCTGGTAGGGGTAAACCAGTTGCAGCTTGTTGCTGACAGTCAGTCAACTGACCAACATTTATGAAACACAACAGCAACTTCCGTGTAAGGAGGGCTGGAAAAATACAGAAGATATGTATGCTCAGAAAGAAAGATTCACTGATCCCATCCTAAGAATGAGAGACAATAGATGGACAGCATGAGTGAAATATGGATACAAAAGAATAAAAGGAAAGCTTCTAGAAAGCCAGGTATATCTCCTGTAGAAGATAGGCCCAAGAACCAAATCTGACAAGAAGGTGTGAAAAAGTTGCAATCAGCATGGATAAAAGGAACATTCATTCTCACCAATAAAACTATAAATCATTCAAAGAACTGAGGTGATTTTAACAAAATATCTTACAAAAACATTAACTTTTAACAAAAAAAAAAAGAAATTCTAAAATACATACCTTGACAACTTCTGTTTTAAATCTAGCATAAGGATTTGTATTCTCATTGGCTTTGACCTTGAGAATTTCTATCAGCTTAATTCACCATAGAAATTCAATCCTAGTCTATGCTGAGCAAAATTTAATCATTGAAAATTTCAAAGGAAAAAAAAAAGCCAGCTCAAAATCTGTCATAAAGTCTGCATCGCAAGCTCAAAACAGATGTAAAATATCATTGTTCCTTTTGAAATTACTCAAAGAAATGACTAAATCAAGATTTCTCTTATGTTTCAAATCTTTGAGCATATGCCTTCCCCTCCCAAAATAAAAAGCTGTCCTATAGTTTCTTCCTCATCCATGACCGAAGACTGGGAAAACGGAGAAAGAAACAAGAGAGAGTAAAACCCTACGTCTTGTCCTTCTCCTTTCTCTTCTCTAGGTATTTGCCTCCTATCAAGTAATATACACAAACTTTAAAGCACCACATAAATGCTAACTATTATTACTACCACTACATTTCTATAATGTTTTAGTTCAGTTCGGTATGGGAGTGGCTGAAGGTACAATAGGCTCCAATTCTGATAAATACGTTTAGTTCTGGATCCAATATGGAATCAAAGTCTAGGGCAGGTTCAGGACTCTAGTTAAGTGGAGAAACAGAAACTTGAAAAAATGACCCAAATTCAGATTGGTCCCAGGCTCTGTAAGACCAGGGATAACCTGGAGCCAGATTACAATCCACAGCTGGACAAAAACCAAACTATTAAGTGGTTTGTGGGGACCAAAGAATATAGTGACAATAATGAAAAGAGTTTGAAGTGATGATAAATAGGTTTAAAAATATAATCTCTGCCTCTAATTCCCAAAAGTGGAATTATTATCACTACTATAGTGATAATAATAACAATAATAATCATCACTGACTTTTAGATACTGACTTAGTTTTAAGGCTTAGTGGTATGCACATTATTGGAAAGCTCATGTAATCTAACAAGCACTAATTTGATACTAATTTATTTTGCCTTTCTCCAATTGATAGTTTTTTATAACTTTTGTATAAGTTTAATTTTTATTCGGAACTTAAACACAAAATAGAATGGACATTTTCACATCCACAGTAGAACAGAAAAAGCAGTTTATACATGAAACTGCAGGTGTCTATTATATCCAGCTTGCTTTTCTTCATACTTAACAAGATAAACCTGTAGCTTTTCAAGGTTAAACTGTTCAGTTTGTCTGGACTTCTTTCTGTTCTTTTCTCTCCATTTTTTAAAAAAGATGCCTCAGTCACCTTCTTCTTTCTTCCTTTTTGTTTCTTTTCTTTCTTATTACCCTCTGGCCTTCTCAGTCAGTCAATTAGTCAATAAGTATTTATTAAGTACCTACTATGTGCTACGCACCATGCTAAGTAATAGAGTTACAAAGAAAGCAAATGAGGAGCTCAGAACATAAATGAGGAGACAACAGGCAAATGACTACAAATAAGAGTTATTATATGTAGGATAAATAAAAACGAATCAACAGAGGGAAGGAGGCATCAACATTAAGGGGGATTGGAAGAGGGTCTGCGTAAAAGGTGGGATTTGGGTGAGACTTGAAAGAAGCCGCCTTGACCCCAAGACTGGACGTTTAAAAAATAAAAAGGAAAGAACAGAAAAGGAAAAGGAAAAACAAAACTCTTGTTAAAAAATGTGCATGGCCAATCAAAACAAATATCCACTTTTCCTGAAAATGTATGTATTATTCTGCATTTTCAAACCATTACCTCATTGTCGGGAGGTACACAGCATTCTTATTATCAGCCTTCAGGAATGGTTGACATTGCGTCGATGAGAGTTCTCGAGTCTTCGAAATTTGTTTTATTATGTTATTATTGTATGAATTGTTCTTCTAGTTCTGCTCATGTCACTTGCCAACAGTTCATACAGGTCTTCTTGGGTTTCTCTGAAACCATCTATTTCATCAGTTCTGATGGTGCAACAATATTCTATTATATTCATATATGTTAATTTGTTTTGCCTTTCCCCAATTGATAGGCACCTCCTTTAGTTTCTAGTTCTTTGCTACTGCAAAAAAAAAATTGCTATAATTTTTTTTTTGCACGTATAGGTCCTTCTCTTCTTTGATTGATCTCTTGGCTTATAGGCCTTGTAGTAGAATCACTGTAGCTAGGTGACTCAACGGATAGAGTGCCATGCCTGGAAATAAGAGGACTCCCCTTCCTGAGTTCAAATTTGGCCTCAACATTTACTAGCTGTGTGTCCCTAGCCAAGTTACTTAACCCTATTTCCCTCAGTTTCCTCATCTATAAAAGGAGCTGGACAAAGAAATGGCAAACCACTCCAGTATCTTTGCCAAGAAAACCCAAAAAATGTTCACAGAGTCAGAAACAGCTGAACAACAAATCAAACGACATGATACGCTTTAATTCTTTTTGTATTTGTTCAGTCGTTTCAGTCAGACATGACCGAATAAACAACAATGCTGTCACTCGGTCAAAGGGTATGCACTATTTAGTAGTTTTTAGGGGATAGTTCCAAATTGCTTTTCAGAATGGCTAGATCAATGCATGGCTCCATTAGTGTTCCTATTTTCCCTATAGCCATTCCAGTATTTGTCATTTCCCTTTTTTGTCAACTTTGCTATTCTTATGGGTTTGAGATGGAACCTCAAAGTTGCTTTATTTGCATTTCTCTGGTTATTAGTGATTTAGATAATTTTTATGTGGTTTTCCCTTTTTAATCAGCTTTGCCAGTATGGGGAGTATGATATGGAACCTCGGGGTTAGTTTTAATTGCATTTTTCTAAGGAAAAAATCAGATATTGATTTTGTATTTTATATATGATATTATTCTATCATTGATTCTATTTTGTAACTGCCTGGGCCATGGATTTCTTTCTGATTGGGGGGGGTGGTCTCTAAGGTAAGTTCTGAAGTTCATGAGTCTAGAAGTTTAGTTAAGTTTCCCTTATAAATCACTGTAATGGAAAGAAAACTTATCTCTGTACCACTAGCTGGCCTTGTATAATTAGAAGAAATGTGTTATTTTTGAAGGATTCAAGTGGATATCTGGTCTGTTATCTCTGCAACATTGACTGTCCTTCAAGAAAGTCTGGTCCAGTTTCACTGTGACACTGACTAACCATGCAGGTGGACACCACCAATGAACTTTCTCCAGCAACAAGATGGAAGGAAGGATTGTTGCTGGCCCTGCATTGAAGACTTCCATCAAATCATTGTTTTCTGTCATCTATGATACTTTAGACTTTGTACTCAATCATATTGTTTTCCATCTGTAATGCTTCCTTGTCTTTGTTCTCTTGTACTTCCCAAAACTATATGAAGGATAGTAAGCCCTACCTCATGGTCTTTTGGGCTTACTGAGATGACAGACCTTATTTATTAGTAATTGTCAGCCTTACCAATAAACTGATCATGCTCAGAACTTTATGCCTCAGTCTACCTGATTTTCAATCATGATGCTAATTGTTATTGATTTGGAGCATTTGGTTTCTGATAGCTAGAATTTATTCATTTGAAAGCTGTCTATTAATACTGTTTGAGCATTCATCTATTAGGAATGGCTGTTTTTCTCATAAAATCTCCCAGCAGTTTTTGTTAAAGACTAGTCCTTACTTTGATAGCCAGGATCTTTGGGCATATAGAACACTAAGCTACTGGGTTCATTTACTTCTGTTATGTTGTGTAACTAGTCTGTTCCACTGATCAATCTTTCTAGCTTTTTTAACTAGTACCAAATAGTTTTAGTAATTAATACTTTGTAATATAGTTTGAGATCTAATGCTGGTAAGCCACCTTCTTTCCTATGTTTTTTTATTAATTTCCTTCAGATTCTTAATATTTTGCTCCTTCAGATGAATTTCATTGTGGTTTTTTTTCTAGCTGTGTAAAATAATCCTTTGGTAGTTTAATTAGTGTGGCATTGAAAAAGGTAAATTAATTTCGGTGGTATTGTTATTTTTATTACATTGGATGACTTACCCATGAACACTTACTATTTCTCCAATTATTAGTTCCATCCTTACTTTTGCAATGCTATTTTCATATAGTTTCCAAGTGCTTCTTGGTAGCTAGACTCCCAAGTATTTTGCGTATTCATTAGCCATTATGAATGAAATTTCACTTTCTATCTTTTCTTGCTAGATTTTGTTGGTAATGCACAGAAATGCTGATGATTTATGTGGATTTATTTTATATCTCACACTTTGCTGAATTTGTTATTTCAATTAATTGTGGTTGAACCTTTGGAGTTCTTTAGATAGACCATTATATCATCTGCAAAAAATGCTAATTTTGTTTCTTCTTTGCCTATATCTATTCCTTGATTTCTTCTTGTTCTCATTACAATAGCTAGCATTTCTACCATTACATTACACAGTAAGGTCATAATAAGCATTCTTGGTTTACGCCTGCCTGATCTTACTGGAAATTCCAAACATTTCCTTTACATAAAACATTTACTGTTAGTTTTAGATAGATACTACTTACTATATAAAGGAAAATCTATTTATTCCTATGTTTCTAGTGTTGTTAACAGAAATGGGTATTGGATTTTGTCAAAAGCCTTCTCAAGATCTATTGATGTAATCATATGACTTGTTATCTTGCTATTAATATGGCGTGTTTTCTTTATATTTCTCCTTATGTTGAACCATCCCTTCATTCTTGATACAAATCCAACCTAGTCATGATCTCTGATCTTTTTAATATTTTATTATAGCCTATTTCCTAATATTTCATTTAATGATTTTTATTAACGTTCTTTTTTTGGCTGTATACTTTATTTCTTCATTTAATATTTTTTAGTTTTCAACATTGATTTCCACAAGATTTTGAGTTACAAATTTTCTCCCCATTTCCACCCTCCCCCTCCCCAAGATGGCATATATTCTGATTGCCCCTTTCCCCAGTCTGCCCTCCCTTCTGTTACCTTACGCCCCACCCTATCCCCTATCCCCTTACTTTCTTGTAGAGCAAGATAGATTTCTATACCCCATAGCTTGTATATCTTATTTCCCAGTTGCATGTAAAAAACAATTTTTTTGAGCATTTGTTTTTTAGAACTTTGAGTTCCAAATTTTCTCCCTTCTTCCCTCCCCACCCACACTCATTGAGAAGGCAAGCAATTCAACATAGACCACATATGTATCATTACGCAAAACACTTCCATAACAGTCATGTTGTGAAAGACTATGTTTCCCTCCATCCTATCCTATCCCCCTTTATTCAATTTTTTCCCCTTGACCCTGTCCCTTTTCAAAAGTGTTTGCTTTTGATTACCTCCTCCCCCACTCTGCTCTCCCTTCTATCATCCCCCATCTCTTATCCCCCTACTTTCTTGTAGGGTAAGATACCCAATTGAGTGTGTACATTATTCCTTCCTTAAGTCAAATCTGATGAGAGCAAGATTCACTCATTCCCTTTCACCTACCCCCTTTTCCCTTCCAAAAGAACTGCTTTTTCTTGCCACTTTTATGAGACAATTTACCCCATTCTATCTCTCCCTTTCTCCTTCTCCCAATATATTTCTCTCTCATCCCTTAATTGTATTTATTTATTTATTTTTAGATATCATCCCTTCATATTCAACTCACCCTGTGCCCTTTGTCTATATATATATATGTATACTCCCTTCAACTACCCTAATACTTAGAAAGGTTTCATGACTTACAAATATCATCTTTCCATGTAGGAATGTAAACAAAACAGTTCAACTTTAGTAAGTCCCTTATGATTTCTCTTTCCTGTTTATCTTTTCATGCTTCTCTTGATTCTTGTATTTGAAAGTCAGATTTTCTCTTCAGCTCTGGTCTTTTCTTCAAGAATTCTTGAAAGTCCTCTGTTTTATTGAAAATCCATATTTTGTCCTGGAATATTATACTCAGTTTTGCTGGGTAGGTGTTTTATTAATATTCTTTAGGAATATTGGTCTACAGGACTTTATTTCCTGCTTTGTCTTGCCTTGGTTTGTGCATCAAAACTATATTTATACCATTGAAATAGTTTGCAAAGTTCCCTTCTTTTCCTATTTTGCAAACAAAATATATAGTAGTGGAAGTAATTATAGCTATTCTTCAAATATTTGATATAATTCACTTGTGAATCCTCAGTCTTTTTTCTTTGGGAGTTCATTTGCGATTTATTCAATTTGTTTTTCTGAAAGCTATGTAAATAATCCATTTCTTCCATTAATCTGGGTATTTTGTATTTTTACAGTATTCATGTATTTCATTTAAGTTGACAGTTTTGGGAATATAGTTAGGAAAAATAATCTATATTTTTTCTTTTTCTCATTTGTTGTGAATTCTTTTTCATTTTATGCATTTTTCTCTCTTTTTAAAATCAGATTAGTTAACTGTTTATCTGCTTATTAGTTTTTCCCTAAAAAATAATTCCTAGTTTTTTCAATTCAACATTGTCATTTTTTCTTTCAATTTTGGTGATCTCTTCTTTGACTTTCAAAATTTCTATTTTGAGATGGATTTTTTTATTTATTGATTTTCTAGGGTTTTTTTTTAGTTTCATGCTCCATTCATTTGCTCTTTCTTTTGTTCATTAAAATATTTAAAGATTTAAATTTTCCCTAATAATTGTTTTAGCTGAGTCTCATAAATTTGGTGTATTGTCTCGTTGCAGTGATTTTCTTTGATAAAATTTTCTATTCTTCCTATGATTTCTTTTTTGACCCACTAATTCTCCAGGATTAAGTTATTTAGTCTTCAATTTATTTTAAATTCTTTCTTCAAAGGCCCTTTATCAAATATAACTTTATTGCACTGTGGTCAGTAACATAGGTATTTCACACTTCTCCTTTTCTGCATTTGTTTGTGAGATTTCAATGCCCCCAAAATGGCTGGTTTTTGTAAAGGTTCCATGAAATGCTGAAAAATATGTATGTTCTTTTCTGTCCCCAATCAGTTATTACCAGAGAGCTATTATCTTTAATTTTTCTATTTTAATATGTTAATTCTCCTTGCTGTTTTTTCCCTCAATAGCAACTCCATTTTGTATCTCTTATGTCATTCCTTCTAGATACTTTTGTAATTCTTATACATAAGACATTCTATTTTCTGAGGCTTTACATAAAACTGCTATGGACTTACTCACTTCTTTTGGCTTCATCTTTTGTGCTTGTCTCATAAGCTATTTCTTTACTGCATTAGCCTTTTTTGCCATTTGCTTATATCTGCAGCCTCAGTTTCTAGATTAGTAGCTTGTATTTGAGTCAATTCCTGTACTACGGGATGGTATGGTGTAATGGTAATGGAATAGGAAGATCTTCCCCATCCATTAATAGGCTAATGTACCACATGTGTCCAATCATTATGTTTTGCTGCTTTAAAACTCCAGCTCATAGCTGATACATCCTGAGTCATGTGGAGCCCATTGGGAGAGGAACTTGCTTAAAGGGAAAATTTGCTTAAGGGGAGGATTGCTTGCTTGAAGGCTTTCACACCTTTTGATAATTAGGCACTGAAGCAAATGGATTGTGATGCCTTCTGGCTGTATACATATTCTGAGGTTAGCTTTTTACTTTGTGGCTCACTTATTGGAAGAATGTTCATGTGATTTGACAAGAAGAGACTCTGGGTAGCTGTTAAGGAGCCCCCCAGCTTTGAACACCCAGATGTTGGTGCTTCTCTCTCTGGTAACTATGTATGTATTGCTTTGGTCAGACATTTGGATCTGTCTGTTGATCTGTGCTAATTTCTCAGACAGTTAGAAACCTGTCTGTTGATTTGTCCTATTTTCTCCATTTGTAATTTCTCTGCTTGTATTTTCTCTATGTTCAGGGTGCTGACTTTTCTCCTGAACTAAGTGAATGATATATGTTTAATTAAAGTAAGATTGTTGATGCTTTTAAAAGCAGATCAAAGAACCAGTGCTAGCAGGCCATCCTGGGTATGCTAGGGTGCTTGCTGCTACATATTGGTAGACACTGTTTGATCCCAAGTTTGGTAGCTTAGAGTAGTCCCCACAATTGTCTAGCCTTGCCACTTGCCATGGATCAGGTCCAGGCAGCCTGGATGCTGGTCTGGCCCTGCTTTCTGCTGGGGATGGAGAGGAGATCTCTGGTACTATTGAATGACGATCTGGACCTGTGCTCTTCTTAGGGACTGGGCTGCTTTGTACTTCACCTACTACCTACTCCAGCTTATCTCCATTGCAGCATTCTGGTAGTCTTTGGTGCAATCCTAGACTGGATGGAGGAGTTTATAGCTAATTCTCTTTGGTTTCTTTATCATTATTTCTTCCGGTACATGTTTAGAGCTTTACTAGGCTATTTGTGAGGAAACTGGGATCCTAGAGACCCTAACATGGCATTATCTTCCTACTTTCCTCTTGAGAATAACAAACATCTTTAAGTGCCTACTATACGGAGAGCACTGTACTATGTCCTAGCACATTTACTTGCTTAATGTAATGTTTTAATATTACAGATCTCATCATGAGTAAATATGTTGATCACCAAACCATGTGCACATTTGTTTGAAGCTCCCTGTATGCTTAATCGACAGACAGTTATTTGGAGCAAACCTGCTATATGAGGTCAGTGGCTGGAGGAACATTGCCTGTTGAAACCAGTGACCAAGAAAAAAGTCAGCAACCAAAGTGAAAGAGGGTTGGGGGTGAGTGGGAAGATGTGCACAGCAATTCCCTGCTACATCTGAGTGGGCATCTATGACTCCAGCATTGGATAATTTTTACATAAGAAGAACTATCCATGCGATGCAACCCAACCTATTATAAATTAAATAAAACCTTGAATATTTTATTTTCTATTATTTTTATCCATTCTTGACTAATAAGCAGTGGAGCTATATGTTAATTAAATATCCCTATAATCAGATTTAGTGAAAGCCCTTCTCTATCCTAGAATAACAAGTTACATAGAGTTTAATTCAAGAAATATATAGAGTTCAATAGTGGAATGAATGCTAAACATCTTGTAGTTCGTAGTTAGCATGAACAACTGTGGAATTTTTATTAGTATCTCCCACTATTATAATGCTTATTATAAAATGTGACCACTATCTTCTACTGACCTTTCTGAGATTTTTTTTTTAAGTTGGGGAATGCACCTTGAAAGGTAATTCCCAGTTAAAAAGAAAATCCAGAAATCTGAGAACCATTTCTACCTTGTGAAATAAGAAACTTAAAGCTATGTCAGGCAATTGTATCACTAATTTAGTTTTATATCAAATAATGTAATATGCAACTGATCTTGAAGACATTTTTATCTTTATATACCCTGTGTCTAGTATAATGTTTTATAAAGTGAATTAAATTAATATTGTCATAGAATCATAAAACTTATTTTCTCTTTTTGCATTTCTATACATTTCTATTACAATTTTTTTAGTTTCCTCCCTATACAAAGCTTCCAGAATAAATTATGTCTATCATTTCACCTGTTAACAATTGTTTTCTATTTCTAATAACAGTATATAAGATAGTAGAAAACTCCTATCAGTACCCATTATTAACTCTTCTCTTTTTTAAGATTGAGGTACTATAGCCATGCAGCAGAATTTGCTTTTCTTTCACCGTTTTTGGCCTCCTCTTTACAGCAGCTGTGCTTGCTTGTTTTCAACTGATTTTATGAATCATCAAATTACTTTCCCATTTTCACACAGTGAAATCTCTAACATGCTTGGAAACGTGGTCTCAGACTCCTTTTAACTAGAACATACTGTTTATATGTAAGAAGATAAAAGTAACCTCCACACTGAGAGAACTAGAAGTCTGTGAACAAATATAATGCCCATTTTTAATGTTCAAAGCGAAATGACAAAACAGTATTTGTGACTTCATTAAACTCCTATCAATAAGTGTTACTCCTTACAAAGGGAGAAGTCTTGAACGAGAGATTCGGAGACTCAACCCAAATTGCAGGGAGTAGAGGGGATATTTCAGGGTCATAATGAAAAGGAATCCTTCCTAACTAGGCCTGCACCCAAGCCGTATTTTCTAGCCTGTAATTTAAAATCTATTTTAAAAAATTAAACATTATCAAGTGAACCACTTACTAACAGTGCTAACAGTCTTTGAAGTCATAAACTTAAAACAGACTGCACATTTACTGATGTTATAGTCCCTTTGAAGAAACCACATGGGCTCTTACACAATTAAATGAAAATGTAAGAAAATTTAAAAACTGATGGCCAAATTATTCAACTGCTCAATCTGCCCTCTTCCCCCCTCTACCCACCCACCATAGCTAATACTAATTACTATAAACACTATTGGAGTTCTGATCCCACAATGAAAATAAAGAGTTTCCACTATGGACTAGTCATGGAGAGCTGCCTTTGCTTACAGTTGACACTGAAGGATAACAGACCCTGGCAAGCCATGAAGGGAAGGAGGCAAATTTCAAAGGAAATTTCAAAGGGCCCTACCCTGGAAATCAATACTGAGAACATCATAAACAGTGGGAGCTAATGGAAATATAAACAAGACAAAATTCTTCTGCTCTACATACTCCCTTGACATTAGTCAAGTGGTCCTGACCCCATGACAGCCTACATACTTCTGCCCTTCCCAACCCCTATATACACATACAGGCATAATTTGGATATATGGCAGGTTCAGTTTGAGACCATGCAATAAAATGAATGTCATGATAAAGCAAGTCACATCAATTTTTTGGTTTCCCAGTACATATAGGGTAATCTATTAAGTGTGCAAATGCATTATGTCTTAAAAAATGTATATAACTTAATTTAAAAAAATTATTGCTAAAAATTGCTAACCATCATCATCTGAGCCTTCAGTGAGTCACAACCTTTTTGTTGGTGGCAGGTCTTGCCTCAGTGTTGATGACTGCTGACTGATCAGGATGGTGCTTGTTGAAGGTTGGGATGGCTATGGAAATTTCTTAAAATAAGACAACAATGAAGTTTGCCCACACTTACTGACTTTTCCTTTCATTTGAACACTTACGGGCCATTGTAGGATTATTAATTGGCCTAATGTCAATATTGTTTTCTTAGAAAATAGAAAGACCTGAGGAGAGGGAGAGAGACTGGAATGGTCAGTCAGTAGAACAATCAAAACACACACAACATTTATCAATTAAGTTTGTCATCTTATATGGGTGTCTTTAATAGCACCCCAAAACAATTACAATAGTGATATCAAAAATGACTGATCACAGATCACCTAACATATAGTAACAATGAACAAGTCTAAAATATTACGAGAATTATGTGACACAGAGACACATGAGCACGTGCTATTGGAAAAATGGCATTGATAAACTTGCTCAAAGCAGAGTTGTCACAAACCTTTAATTTGTTAAAAAAAAAATACATGATTTGTGAAGTACAATAAGATGAGGTATGCCTATACACATGTTATACCAAGCTATTTCAATCTCCACACATAAGTATCCTAAATTCTTCTAAGCCAATAAAGCTTTTGGGACACTGTATTTGTTGAGTACCTACAATAATATTAATAATAATGCAATACTTAAAGTTTCCAAAATACTTTTCAATCATTACTGCACTTGATTCTTATGACAATCTTATAAGATAGGTACTAGAGATACTTTTATCCTCAATTTACAGGTGAGAAAACTGAGACCCACAGAGCTTCAGTGACTTTGCTGAGGATCACATGGCTAGTCACTGTCAGAAGTGGAATATAAACCCAGGTTGTCCTAGCTCCAAATTCAGCATTCTATCTATGATATCTCAATGCAGAAAACTATAAAAGAGTAACTGGTATATTTCTAGGCATGCCCAGTTTGCCTAACATAGAAAGCCCTACTACATGGGTAGGGGTAGGTGGTCTCCCCTGATTGGCTGCCTACATCTTCAAAATGGCTAAATGAAGCTAGTAGATCATTTCCATCTCTCATTTCTGCCTCATTCTTTTCAACTACTTTTATCTGCTACATCCAAATGGTAAACCCATAGCATGTACATCAAACTGGTAAAAAAGGAAGGACTTTCCTTTCCCTGCTCCCTCTTTTGCTTCAGCTCCTGAGAAATAGGCCTGGGGTGTTTGTTTCTGTACTATGTTATTTGCCCTCTTAAGTTTCAGGAGACAGAGTTGATCCGTACAGGACCCGGTAATTCAAATCACGATGAACTTGGAGCCAAGATTGCAGGCTGGGTGATATAGCCAGCCTGCCAGGAATGGATACCCTGAGAAAACTCAAAGTGTTGGAAACTTGAACCCAAAGGGAGTTATTGGACTCGGAACTGGGACTGTATTCTATGCAAACCTGGCAAGCTATGAACTTAATCTTCTTCCCCTCCCCAGAGTATGAAGTGGTACATCAAAAAGAAGAGGATTACTTTTGCATATTTGTGATTATGCCTTTGGAAGTAAGTATTGTCTATGTAAAAGCTAATCTGACTGCTAATGGCTAAATGGAACTGGGGCACTGGGGACCATCAATTAGGCAATTATTACAAGTAGGGAACAACACTGATGGGGGCTAGAAACATTCGTGAGAATTTAGACACCCATAGAGAATCCTGAGGAGAAGGGTAAAATCTAACCTAACAGATCTTCAGGTGATAGGGGCCAGAGTAGGTTGTGTTATACTAGGAACAGAGAGAAATAAGCACTAGCTCTCATGAAGTTCACAATCTATCAACAAATATGTACATACCTTGTTCTTTCATACCAACCCCCTTCTTGAATACATTTCCATGCACACATAATTCTACCTTCTTTTGCCAAAACCCTTTTCTTATTTTCATTTTTGTTTTTATTTTTTCTTATTAACTATGTGTCACAAACACAGATTTTAACTCCAATATTGGGCCACCATCTTGTAAATGCATGGCCACAAGAGGGATCAAATGAGAATAATTGGATGGAGCCATAAATATGTACTATCAATAATAGCAAAATTATTCAACACATGGAGAGGGGGGCAGTGTCAGTAGTTTTTCGGTATACAAAAGAAATAATTATTTTTTATTCCTGAGCAGGACCATAACTACATTGGGCCACTTGAAGGCAATGCTGCATTTTAGGATGCCAGATAGAAGTTCTTCTCTTTTCCTTTTTTCTCTATCCCCTCAGAATTCTAAGTCTTCAGCTAGTGTCTACCATTGCTTCTAACATTTCTGATGGCAGGGCACACATCCCTGGATTGATACCCAAACCTTTGTGTATTGAATTGTAGAAGAGAGATGGAAGACATTCTTGTGTTTTTCAGTATATGCTCTGACACTAACTGGCTGAGATATTGATCAATCAAGTTTGGCTGATCCATATTGTAACCAATTAAAATCATCAATGCCTAATTCCAATGGCATTTGTGGAAAAGGAAGGCAAAGGAGCTTCTCCTCCTTACGTTTTGACATACTCTATAACTATATCTGGTATCTTTTGTATACAAAATTTCTACATATGATCTCGACTATGTGTGGTTTCAGGCAGGGGTTGTTATATAGTAACACAAATTCTCATGAGTATGAATTCAATTCAATTCAACAAACTATTTGACAAAGGAAATGCAAAATAAATACATCTACAGTATGCTAGGTGCTAGAAATACAAATGTATAAGGAACTCAAGATACAATTATAAGATGCATTAAGAGACTAAGAGAAAACCATGAATAATCACAAAATTTCAGATTTGGAAGGGACCTCAGTGCCATCTACTTGAACCTATGCCTAAAATAGTTTCCCCTCCATAACATTCATAAGTGGTCATCTGGCCTCTGCTTAAAGACCTCAAAAGAAAAGAAATTCACCTCCTCCTGAGGCAGTCCATTCCACTTTGGACAGATATAATTGTTAGACAGATTTCCCCACCATTAAGCCTAAATTTGCCCCTTTGCAATTTCCTCTTACTGCTCTTGGTGTTGCCTTCTTGGGCTAAATAAAACAAGTTTTACCCTCATTCATCTAAGAGCTCTTCAAATACTTGAAGAGAGGTACCACCACATACACCCTGATTCTTCTCTTCTCCAGGCTAACCATCCTCAGGCACTTCAAAAACTTCCTATGATTACATCATCATCATAATGTAATAGCTATTATATAGGGCTTTAAGATTTGCAAATCCATTTATTTATGTTATCTCATTTGATTCTCCAATGATGTGGGTGCTTTTTTCCCCCTTATTTTACAGATGAGGAAACTAAAGCAAGGGAAAGGTTCAGCGACTTGCCCAGCATCACATCATTAGTACATGTCTAAGGTGGGTTTTGAACTCAAGTTGTCCTGACTCTATGTCCAGCACACTATCCACTGTCCTACCTAGCTGCCTGAAAAATACTAAATAACTAGTCTTTTCTTATGAAAATATGAAATGAATTCAAGACCCTTCACCAGGAAGGTTGATCTTTTCTAAATAAAAACTGTGCAATAGAACTGAGCGCTATAATCAATATTCAGATTGTCTGGAGCAGAGTACATAGACACTGTTGCCTCCCTATTCCTGGAAGCTATAATTCTGTTAAGATCACATTAGTTTTCCTGGCTGCCACACCACAATGCTCATTCATATTGAACTTCCAGTCTGCTGAAAACCCAAGATCTCTTTCAGGCAAACTGATGTCTTACCACATCTCCCCTATCCTGTACTTGGGAAGTTGGCTTTTAAGACTTGACATTTATTTCCATTGAATTATATTGTATTAGAGTCATCCCAGTGTTCTAGCCTGTCAGGTTCTTTTTGGATCCTCATTTTTTTATCCAGTGTATTAACTATCCCTCCCAGCTTTGTGTCATTTCCCAGTTTGAGAATGTCACCTTTCTTTTTATCTAGCTCACTGATAGAAATTTTAAAGAGTACAGGGCCAAGCACAGTTCCCAGGGGGCACGATCTCCTTCCAAGTTGGCACTAAACACTGAACCATTAATAACTACTTAAGTCTGGCCAATCAACCAGTGCCATCTAATCATATTATTTTCTAATCAATCAATCAACGAGTACTTATTAAATGCTTACTACGTGCCAGGCACTGTCAGGTGCTACAGATACAAAGGCAAAAATGAAACTTTCCTTACTGTGAACCTCACAACCTATTTGAAGAATACACACATATAACATATATGCTAAGTAATACAAAATAATTAGTTGGAAAGGAGGGATACTAGAGTTTCCTCCCACCCCACTCTCAGGGAAAGAACCTGAGCTGGACTTTGAAGGAAGATAGGAATTCTAAAAAGGAGAGGTGAAGTAGGAGTGCATTCCAGGATATCCTCTGCAAAGACAAATAGGGACGGGATGCCATATATAAGGAAACACCATGTAGGCCAGTTTGGCTGGGTCATAGAGTGAGTGAAGGGAAGTAATGAGTAATAAGACTGGACAAGTAAGATGGAGAAAGGCTATGAAGGGTTTGAAAAGCCAAGCAATGGAGTTATTTTTTATTCTGGAGGCAAGAAGAATCAGTGGAGCTTTCTGAGTGGGGGAGAAACATGGTCGGATGTCTGCCTTAGAAATACCACTTCGGCAGCATTGTCGAGTATAGAATGAGAAGAGAGAAATTGAAGGCTGGGAGGCCAAGTAAAAGGTGAGAGCCCTAGTCCAGGTAAAAGGTGACAACAAGGGCCTGAACTACAGTGGTGACTATGTGAGAGGAGAGAAGGGCGTGGATGAGAGAGACATTGTAGAAGTAGAATTGAGCAAAATTGACAGCTGATTAAATATGGGGGGATGAGGGAGAAAAGAGAGCTAAAGATTACTTTGAATTTATGATCTTGGGTGACTAAAATGTTGGCATTACCCTCAATAGAAAGAGTAAACCTCAGAAGAGGAGTGGGTATGGAGGAAGGGACAATGGACTTTGTCTTGGACATGTTGAGTTTGAGATGTCTATAGGACAACTAATTATAGCTCAGGAGAAAGACTATATATATCTACATACACATACATCTTACACACACACACACACACACACATACACACATGTATATAAATGCATATATATACATACACCCACATACATATATGTTATATATAATATGTACACATGTGTGTCTATATCTGGGAAGCACTATGCTAACTGTAACGGAAACAAATAGAAAACTAAGGTGGTCTATGCTTTAAAAGAGCTCACATTCCAATGGGGGAGAAAACCCATATGGATGGATTCAGCTGCAAGTCAGATGGACAATTCCCATGGACCTTAGGTTGCTGCAGATGTTAATGACGTTGTTGTTCGGTCATTTTTCAGTCGTGTTCAACTCTTTGTGACTCCATTGGGGGTTTTCTTTGCAAAGATACTGGAGTCATTTTGCCATTTCCTTCTCCAGCTCATTTTACAGATGAGAAAACCGAAGCAAACAAGGTCAAGTGACTTGCCCAGAGTCACACAGCTAGTAAGTGTCTGAGGCCAGATTTTAACTCAAGAAGATGATTCTTCCTGACTCTAAGCCCAGCATTCTATCTACTGTGCCACTTAGCTGCCCAGATGTTAATGACTCTTCTTTAATGTCATTTTCACTGATAAAATCACATCAATTTCTGATATTGAACCATCTGATGGTACCAAAATCCATGGTAGTGAGAACTCTGTTTTCTGGGTCTTCAGTAGCTATGGATATAGCACCTGCAGGAGCAGTTGTCAGGCTACACTGCTGGAGGGTTGCTTCTTAGGATGATGGCTGGAAGCATTGCTATTCTCAAGACTCAAGGGTTCAGGGCCCTGGGCTATGTCCATCAAGGTCTGAGGAGAAATGGTGGTCAAGGAGGTGATAATGGACTTGCCTGGCACATGCTGCTTCCTGTCTCCCCCTTAGGGTGACTGTCAATTAGGTTGGCTTGGCTACTCTTTGTGTGGCAGTAGAGTAGTATGTGTATACACACACACATACACACATATATGTGAGTGTATGTGCATACGCATATGTATATATGTAGATATATGAAATGATAATTGAACCCGTGGTAGTTAACGAGATTCATCAAGGGAGAGAGCAAGAGAGGAAAGAGAAGACAGACCATGAAGAGCCCTGGAATACAACCACAAATGGAACCTGGGACAGCAAAGGAAACTGAGAAAGAATGGTCACATAGTAGGTAGGAGGAGAACCATGAGAAAGCAGCGTCCAAAAAAAAACCACAACCCAGAGACAAAAGTGTCCAGGAGGTGAGGGAGGTAAGCAGTGACAAATGCTGCAGAAAGATCCAAAAGGATGAGGACTGAGAAAAAGCCATTAGACCGGGCAAGGAAGAGATCACTGGTGACTTTGGAGAAATGGTTTTAATTGAATGATAAAGTAGGAAGCCAAATTGCATGGGACTGAAAAACGAGTGAGAGAGGAAGAAGTAGAGGTGACAAATATGGACAATTTTTTCTAGAAGTTTGGCTGAGAAAATGAGGAGGCATATACAGTGATAGCTTGAAAGGATGATAAGAAAAAGTGGTTTTTGTAAGTCCACATCTCTCCATGTTTTCCAACAGAGTAATAACATATTCTCAAATTCTTTGCTAAAATCTAGCTAAACTATGTATTTGTTTAGTAACCCTGTCAAAAAAAAAAAGGAAGTGAGGTTAGTCTAGCATGACTTATTTTTGAAGAAGCCTATTTGAAATCTCCAGTATGTTTTGTAGATTTTCACTAACAATATCTCTAATGACATATTCAAAGTCAAACTCACTGACCTCTCATTTGCAAACTCTATTCTCATCCCCGTTTTGAAAATAAGGACTAGTTAGAAAGTACCTCAAAGATGAAAAAAATTGGTTAATTCCTTTGTGGAATCCTAATTTTTGGAATTGATATTTACTACTAAACAAATCCTAGATCAAATTGGAAAGAAATGCCAATTTCCAATCATTTAAACTACATCCATAAGAACAGAAACTCAATGAAATAATCTTTGAAGTAATACGGTAATAACTTAGGTAGAGTGTATTACCAGAAATTGATGAAAGCTTGTCAGCATCCAAGTAATATAGGACTAATTTGGACCTGTCTGAAATCTTCAGACAAAAAGAAAAAAAGAATATCTGGAAATAACTTTGAAAGATTTTACCTGTGTTAACTATGGTCATCGAAGTCCATAAAAAGAGGGAATGAAAAAGTTCACCTCTACTTAGGGCAAAAAAAAAATCATTTGGGGCAAATTTATATTTGGGGATTTAAATAAATTTATTCTCCAAATATTATTTTATATAATTTCTATTTGGGGAAATCAGTTTGGTTGGCCGAAGGTTATACTTAACAATGTAACTCCATACCATAAACAGGTCACCACAGAACAATTACAGAAGTTCTGAGAAAGATCAATAGCAGGACTGTAAATAAGACTTCCTGGATCACATAGCCAATGTAGGGGAAAGCACAGCCCATCCCACAGAAGCAACAGAATCAAGGAGCCAAGAATGAGAGTAGGAATAGAGCGCTGTGCCCCAAGCACTACTAATTCAATGCAATTCAGCAAGCATTTGTTAAGTGTATCCTACATTCAAGGAACTGTGCAGGAGCAGAAGGTAAAATTCATTGTTCAGCCATTTTTCAGTTGTGTCCGACTCTTTGTGACCCCATTTAGGATTTTCTTGGCAAAGATACTGCAGTGGTTTGCCATGTCCTTCTCCAGCTCATTTTATAGATGAAGAAATGGAGGTAAACAGGGTTAAGTGACTTGCTCAGGGACACACAACTAGGAAATGTCTGGGGCCAGATTTGAACTCGGAAAGATGAGTTTTCCTGACTCTAAGGCTTGGCACTTTATCCACCTAGATGCCCTGAGAAGATACAAAGACCTTGCCTTCAGGGAGATTACCTTTTACTTGGGGAAAACAATTTGTACACAGATAAGTCAGTGGAATTTCAGCAGGGTTGCGGGTAGATGGAATCAGGAAAGGCCTCATGTAGTTAAAGGCTCCTTGAGCTGATCCCTAAAGTGAGCTAGGATGTTCAAGTAGAGGGAGGATACAAGAGAATTCCAGGCATGACAGACAGCCTGTGCGAATGTCCAGCAGGAAATGGAGTATCCTGTATGTATGGGAAACATCGACTAGAACACTGCCTGCAGCATAGAGGGTGTGAGAGGGAGTGCTGTGAAATCAGCCTAGCTGGCTGGCACCAGACTGTGAAAGGGGTTAACGTGTCAAACAGCAGAGTCTGTTTTTTTCTTTCTAGAGGTAAAAGGAGACACTGAAGTCTGAACCCAGGAGTGACATGGTCCAACCTCGCTTACCTGTCATTTCCCAAGAAATTCAGTTGTTCTTATCTGAGAACCTTAGACTTATAGAAACTTCAGTTGTCATCAGAGAGAATAATTTCTAACCAAGCTTTAAAAAAATCCCTAATTTCTCATGACTTTTGAATCTCTTTTCGTTAACCCAGTGATCCTACTACTGGGCATATATCCCAAGGAGGATAAAGATGGGAAGATAATTTACATATGTAGCAAAATAGTCATAGAAGCACTTTTTGTAGTAACAAAAAAAATGAAAGAAAGTGGCTGTGTGTCAATTAAGGAATGGTTGAACAAACTGCGGTATATGAGTGTAATGAAATTACCAAGCCTTAAGAAGTTACAAATATCAAGCATTCAAAGAAACATGGAAAGACTTGCATGAAAAGATTTGAAACGAAGAAAACAAAACCAGAACAACATACACACCAAAAAAAAAAGAAAGAAAATGCTAAAATTGACGCTCAATCCAATGACAGATCTTGGTTGCAGGGGACATATGAGTAAACAAACTTCATTTTTGTAAAGAGGCCTAGAGGGAGGGAAGAAAAGAATAAGAATTTATTAAGCCAGGCACTGTGATAAGAGCCTTACAAATTTTGTCTCATTTGATCCTCACAAAAGCCTGGGAGGTAGATATTATTATTATCCCCATTTTACAGTTGAGGAAAATGAGACAGAGGTTAAGTGACTTGTCCAGGGTCACACAGCTAGTAAGTGTCTAAGGCTGGATTTGAACTCAGGTCTTCCTGAGTCCAGGCCCAGTACTCTAACCACTATGTCACCTAGCTGCTTCCACTAGGGATGTGGAATATTGTACATATTATCAAGTATGATCACTGCGTTGGTCAGTTTTGCCTGACTGTTTCCCATCGTAAAAGGGAAGATTTAGAGGAGAAAGCTTTATTGGACTGTGGTATAAAAAACAAACAGCACGAATAAAACTTTTTAAAATAAAGAAAATTTTAATAACCACAATGCCATTTTAATAACCTAAGACATAAACTAATACAATTGGACAAATGCTAAATAAAGTTCCAATGGTAGGAGCTACATCCCACAGGTCCCTTTTCCTAAGAAGGAACATCACCCATACTAGGTACAGATGTTACTGTACCAGGATGTTTAATCGGATGTTTGGTTCACTAAGGGATATTCTTTTAAAGGTGATTGGTTTATCTACCACAGACCTAATCTGATGCCTCATCAGAACATGGTGGTGACTCTAGATCTTCAAGGCGATTCTGCCAAATCAATTATTTAAAAAAAAAAATTAAATCAAACACCTACTAAGCCCCAGGCATTATGCTAAGCTCTTGGCAATACAAAGACAAAAGATGACTCAAAAACTCCTTGATGAGTTTCCATTCTCATGGGGAAGACAACATGCACTATGAGTGTATGTGTGTGTGTGTTCAAAAGATATACAAAGCAAATATAGTAACCTTGGGGGTAAGGAGTTTAGGGACCCAGGAAAAGCCTCACTGTAGAAGGCAGTATCTAAACTGACTCAAAGGAAGTGAGGAGTTCTAAGAGGCAGATGGAATACCCTAGAGGCATGAAGGACAACCAGTGCAAACATATGGAGACTGGAAATGGAGCATCCTGTGTAAGGAGAAGCAAGAGGGTGAATTTCACTGGATCATAGGTTAATGTGTAATAAGGCTGGAATGGGGTCAAGTTGTAAAGAAATTTAAATGCCAAACAAAGGACTTTATATTTGATCCTAGGGATCTGTCAGAAGTCACTGGAGTTTACTGAGTAGGGGAATGACTGTCCATCCTGTACTTTAGAAAAATCCCTTTGGCACCAGTGTGGAGAATGTATTAGTTTGTTGAGAGACTTGAAGGAGGGAGACCAATTAAGAGGCTATTGCATTAGTCTAAGTGAGAAATGAAGAGGGTTTGATCTAGGAAGGTGGTTGATTGAGTGGACAGAAGAGACTGTGTGCAAGAGACATTATGGAGATAAAAACAACTGATTGGATATGTGGGATGCGTGAGAGTACAGACAATACTGAGGTTATGAACCTTGCTGGCTGGGAGGATAGCAGAGCCCTTGATAGAAATAAAGACAGAGTTAGGTGTTGCAGAGAAGATAATGAGTTCTGGTTTAGACATGTTGATTTTTAGATGGCTTGTTGTTTCAGTCCTGTCTGACTCTTCATGACCTCATTTGGGGTTTTCTTGGAGTGGTTTGCCATTTCCTTCTCCAGCTTATTTTATAGTTGAGGAAATTGAGGCAAACAGGGCTAAATGCCTTGCCCAGGGTCACACAACTAGAAAGTGCCTGAGGTCAAAGTTTTGAACCCAGGAAAATAAATCTTCCTGACAACAGGCCCAGTACTCTATGCGCTATGGTGCCACCTAGCCTCCTCTTCGAAATGTCTATAATGTCAGTTTGAAATGTTCAACAAGTAGTTTGGGAAACTGGAACTAAGGGGAGAGGCTAATGGTTGATACATTGGTCTAGGGTTCACGCGCGCAGAAAGGATAATTAAACTCATGGAAGCTGATGAATTCACCAAATGAGTGAACCAGAGAGAAAAAGAAGAGTGCCCAGGACAGAGCCTTAGGACAAAGTTCAAGCTCTAAAAATGTCCTGAGCGTGTGTCCAGAAATGGAGTTTGTGTTTGTCAATTCAATTCAACAATTTATTAATTACCATTGTGCCAAGCACCGGGCTAATTATGCAAGGGAAGGGAGAAGGAATACAAAGATAAAGGAGAAGGTAGATGGCACAGTGGATAGAGTGCTGGGCCTGGAGCCGGGAAGACTCAAGTGCAAATTTGATGTCAGACACTAACTAGCTGTGTGACCCTGGGCAAATCATTTAACCCTATTTGCCTCAGTTTCCTCATCTATCAAATGAGCTGGAGAAGGAAATGGCAAAGCACTCCAGTTTCTGTGCCAAGAGAACCCCAAATGGAGTAGGGTGAGATACCACTGAAAGGACTGAACAACAACAAAAATAAAACAAAACAGCCCCTGTCCTCAAGGTGTTTATGCTCTAATTGGGGGAATACACTCAAAATACACTGATAAACAAAAAATAAATACAAAGTGAATAGGAAGGAGGTGACTCCCTCCTAAACTAAATTAACTGGAAGTTTAAGGAAAGACAATTGTTGAAAGGAGCTAGGAATCCCAAAAGGAGGGAAGGTATGTCATGGGAGCTGACCCAGCTAAGTCCAGAGAAACTCAATGATCAAAGCATGACCACCAGATAATGATTTTCTGCCCCCTGCCCCAGCAACCCATGAAATGGGGGCTATATGGTATAGTAGAAACATTGTATTGTAATTGGAAACAACTGGAGAGAGAGGATGAAAATTTATACCAGAAAATACAAAGGGCTCTGGAAAGACACACTTCCTCATTTCTTCCAACTGCCTTCTTTATTCCATAAGAATTCATCCTGTTTGCTTTGAACTGAATTTCATGACATTTACCTCTCCTTCAGTACATAAAGAACTTTAGTCAGACAATGGGAAAGAAATTACATGTTGATTAGATTTAGCAGGGAAAAAGAATATCATCTGTAAATTAATCAGCATGCAAATTATTTGATTCATGCATCCCCATGATTTTTTGATCTACCGAACAAATGGAATGATGCATTAACAGGAGTCCTAATCAATCTTTGAGACTTTGCACTGGGAAAAGGAAGAGCAAAATGATCATGGGGACAATTCAAAGCACTTGAAAGCAAAGATTTTTGATATACCTGATCAAATAAAAATGGGTCATCCTTTCCTTTGTTCACTGCTAGAACCAAGTCAAAATTCCAAATCCAGATCAGATATCATTAGGAAAATGAATACATATCATTCAGACCTGACCATAGGTTCTTGAAGACTATGCCAGCAAATTAATTATTGTTCCATTCCCTGAATTGGATCATTTTCTCTAGAAGAAAGCTGGTGGTAAAAAATAGTTTCTGGGGACTTTTTTCAGAGTGACTAGTCTACAAGGTCTCCATAGCCAGAATGAAGCCAGAGAATATGCAATTGATTTTTGATTTACTTATTAATGTAGATAACCAATCCAAATAATTTACAAGCTACTTAAGCTCCAATAAATCATGGTTTTAAGAATTTTTTTTTGTAAAAATCCAAATAACTAAAAGTGGGCTTTAAAGAATTTATCTACCTTGGCTGTCTACACTGAATGAATTTACTGAATCCCCTAATGTGCTTTGGCCTAGTAGAATTGTCCTAAGGGAGTTGAGAGTAATACTGTCTTTCAAACTATCAATGGGCCTATAGTTCAATTTCTGATATTTACCATGATGGGGAAAAGTCAGTCTAAGAGACTTCTCACAGTGTCATTATTCTATAAAAGGGAAAAGTTCTTCATACTGGGCTTTAAATCATCCAGAGCAAAATTATGTGACATGGAAATGGCAATTATCATCAATTTATAGAACCTTTGTTCAATTACTAAAATCTATAAGCTTAATAATAAAAACAGAGGCATATAGAGGAAGCTAATAGTATAGTTTACACATAAATTCTTTTTTTATTTTATTATTTTTTGGAGAGGGGAAGGCAGGGCAATTGGGGTTAAGTGACTTGCCCAATGTCACACACAGCTAGTAAGTGTGTCAAATGTCTGAGGCTGGATTTGTTACATATCAATTCTGTGATTCAATTCAGTAAACATAGAATGTCTACTGTGTGTAAGACACTACACCACAGGCTGAGAGAAATAAAAACATACATAAACCCAAACTCTTTATTCTGAAAGAGATCATCACCTAGACTATGGGAGCTAAGATACGCATACAAATATATACATATATATATATATAATGCCAAATAGAATGTGATAAAAGTATAAAGAAGTATGTACATAGTTCTGTGAACATCATTTACAGCTAAGTAGACCACAGAAGGCAGAATCCAAGCTGGGCCCTGAAAATGATTAGGATTTCAATAGAGGGGGAAAGGAAGAAATAAGCATTTATATAACACCTACTATGTGCCAGCACTGTGCTAAGCATCTTGCAAATAGTAATCTCATTTGAGCCTCACAATAATCCTGTAAGGTAGGTGCTATTATTATCCCCATTTTACAGACTGAAGCAAACAGAGGTTAAGTAACTTGTCCAGGGTCACACAGCCAGTAAATGTATGAAGCTGGATTTCAACCTAATTCTTCCTACCTTCAGGTACAGAGCTCTATCCACTGTGCCCCCTAGCTGCCCCTAATGGCTGGCACCTAGTCTACCAGGTCTCCACAGCCAGAATGAAGAAAAAGAATAGGTAAAGATGAGAAAGCTGAGTATACCAGATATATAGAATGGCATGAGGCATTAAGCTCAGGATTTGCTTGGAAAAGGGCAAAAAGTACTGTTTTACATGTGCTATATAGAGGGGAGGCTGAAAAGTTTAGGTACAGATTATGAAGCTCATTGAATGCTATACTAAGGACTTTATCTGGAATGCACTAGGAAGCCACTCAAAGTCTCAGAGAAGAAAAATGACTTGAACAGAGTAGTATTTTAGCTAGTTTAGTCATCTGTGAAGAATAGATAGAATCTTCTCTCACTGGAAGCCTTCAAGTAGAGGGTGTGTGACACCTGTTGGTTGCTATGTAATTGACTTCTGAGACCCAGCAGTATTTTTATTCTCTTCCCTTGTCTCTTGCCTGGCTCCTTCTCCAGTTCCATCTCCTCCTTTTATTCTCTAAAGGTGGGTGTTTGTCAAAGGTTAACATCAACCCTCTTCTCTTCTTAAAGATCTCATCCATAACAACGGCTTCAAATAATTGTGCAGACGATTCCCAAATCCACAGATCTGGTCCCCAAATTCTTTCAAGCTCCTGTCCTTTCTGCTAAAGATTTCTTCCCAGATGCCTTACTAGAACCTAAAATTCAACATGCTCAAAACTGAAATCACCTACTCGCCCTCAAATCAGCTTCTTGTCCTGACTTCTCAATGTCTGTGAATGGCAGACACTACCATCATCATAGCCATACAAGCTTAAAATCCTGAAAGAGAATCATAGAATTTGAGTGTTGAAAGAGTATCCAGTAGCCTTTGACTCTAAATCACACACAAAAGGATTCTCCATCATGACATTCCTGACAAGTGAACACCACAGCCTTTGCTTGAACATCTCCAAGGAAGAGGAACCACTCCCTGAAGCAGCCCATTCCATTTTTGGACTAATCACTAGGAAAATTTCACTGACATTAAGCCTAAATTGATTTCTTTGCAACTTTCACCCAATGTTCTGATTTTGCCTTCTGGGACCAAATAGCACAAGTCTAATATTGACTAAACTGAGACTTGAATAAACCTCAGTTTCCTCATCTGTAAAACTGAGATCACAGAAGCACCTACCAGATGATGTCTTTGTGAGAATCAAATACTTAAAGACAAATAATGTCCCCTTCCTTCCTGTCCCCCCCACCAGCCTTCTCTTCTCCAGACTAATCATGCCATCTAAACATGCCTACTTCTTTCAACCGATATTCACCTTTAACTCTTCTTTCTCCCTCACCTCAAATCACTCAGACAAATTGAGGCCTGGGAAAGACCTTAGCTTAGCCCACTGCATCAGGGACTATCACCAGTCACCCTGACCCGTGTCTTGCTATTAGACTCAGATGACTCTGGAGGAGAGAGTGAGGCTGATGACTTTGCACAGCTCTGCCTCGCTTAAATCCAATTCATTCGCATGTCAAGATATCACCCTCTTGATGTCATTAGTCCTTTTTGAGAATGAAGGATGAACAACAACAACAAATAATGTTGCCAATGTCACCACTATTGATTCTGAATTTGCAGTGTCTGGTTAATCTGATTCTTTATTTCCATTACAACTACCACTATCATAATTGAGCCACTTCCCCCCTGGATAGATGTAATTGTCTCCTAATTGGCCTCCCTGCTTCTGGGTTCCCATCAACATTCCATCCTGTGAATAAACACCAGATTAATTTTCCTAATGTCACTTCTATACTCAAAAATCTTCAATGCATCCTGATCTCCTACTGAAAGAAATCCAAAGTCCTGAACCTACTATTCAAAACCATCTGTAATCTGGTCCTAAACTTCCTTTTTAATGTTATTATCCTTTATATGTGTATATCCACCATATGCTCCAGACAAACTGTATTACTGGGAGTTCCCTAAACACGCCCCATGCTTTTCCACCTTTGTATCTTGGCCCATGTCATTCTCTCTTCCTGGAATGGCCTTCTGGTCTCCTGCAGTGGCTTTATCCTCTCTTTGCTTACTGAAATCCTATTCATTCTTCCCAACCACTTCTTCTAGGAACCCTTCCCTGACTGATGAAACATACTTTACACATAGTAGGCACTCAATAAATATTTGTTGAATGAATAAATTCATGAAAGGAATGAATGAATGTTATGTAAACATCCGGTTTTTCTTAAAGCCTCGAACACCTGTGTTTCTGTCATCTGTCCCAGCTCACCCAACAAAACAGCTTGATTCTGTTTTTCAAATTCAAAGCCGATCAAGCACCTGTATCATCATTAACAACACTAGCAAAACAAATAGTAAAGTGCTTTTTATTAATGTTTAAAGTGCTGTGTTCTGAATACTAAGAATGCCCCGAAAGGGAACATCTGTCACTTTGAGCATGTTGACATCATTTTGAACCTCTTTAGGGCATTTTTTTATTAAGGTATGGAAAACTCCTGTTTGTTGACTGTGAGCCTAGATAGATAGATAGATAGATAGATAGATAGATAGATAGATAGATAGATAGATAGATAGATAGATGAAGGAATAAGCAAATAGACAGAGAGGCAGATGGACAGACAGTCATTCTGAACATACTAACAACAATAAATGCATTGGCTCATTTGTAGATTAGGATTTATTGTTATAGAGTACATTATTTTGCTTGTAAGTTTAAGTCTGAGCATGGTAGGTGATTGCGGAAAAGTTGTTTGTTTTTTAAAGCTGATTCTCCTAAGTACACTATCTTGAAACTATTTAGTTCAAAACCATTTAGCTCCCATTTCTAGAACTCTCAAAGACTGAGAGTGTACTCTCCTCATCAACACCCCTGTGGCACAGTGAGTGCTAAATGCTAGCCATGAAACAAGAACTGAGCCTGAATCTCTGCTCTGTCATTTGCTATCTGTGTGATATTGACCAGACTTCTGGACCAAACCTCTCTGGACCTCAGTTTGCTCATTTGCAAAATAAGGAGGGGTGTGGATTAGAATAGATGATGTCTAAGCTTTAAATCTGCTGAACTTATGAGATAGGAGAGTATCATCCCCACTTTACAGATGATAGAACTGAGTTTCTGAGAGGTTGGATTCCCCACAGTCACATAACTGCTAAGCATTACTCAGATGTAAGTTTCTTCCATTTTAATCCAGAATTCTACCCACTACTCCTCACTGCTTATTAGGCCTTAGTGGGCTTATGGTTTATTGATAAAACCTCAAATGTTTTCTTCCTCAGGGTTACCAAAAGCCATTAAAAGCAACTTCTAAAATGATTACCTTTAAATGCAGAATAGCAAATTCATAATGTTAACCTTTTAAAAATTTTAAGTGCTTTCAATTTCAAAATCGTCCTCGACTCTTCACCCTCTCTTCTTATCCAATTGGTTGTTAAGTTTGGTCAGTACTACCTGAAAAACATCTCTCTAATCCAGGGGTGGGGAACCTGTGGCCTTGAGGCCACATGTGGCAAGCCTTTTAACTGAGTCCAAGTTTTACAGAACAAACCCTTTTATGAAGGGTATTTGTTCTGTGAAGTTCTGTGAAGAATGACTTTTATTCTTATAAATTTGACTCAGTTATATATATATTTGAGAAATTAAGCTTTTAACAGAGATATTTGCTATAAAATTTTTCCCAGTTTTCTAATTTTTGGTTGCATTGGTTTTGTTTGTGCAAAAACTTTAATTTTATATAATCAAAATTATCCATTTTACATTTTATAATGTGCTATGTGTCTTGTTCACTCCTAAATTCTTCCCTTCTCCATAGATCTGACAGGTAAACTATTCCATGTTCTCTTAACTTGCTTATGGGATCACCCTGTATGTCTAAATCAGGTACCCATTTTGGCTTTATCTTGGTACATGGTGTGAGATATTGGTCTATACCTAGTGTCTGCCATACTCCACTGAGCAAATAAAAAAAAAGCCCAAGCAGGAGAAACAAGTTCTGCAACATATATTTAGATAGTCCATCAAAATAAATGTCTACATTTTGTACAAAAAAAAAATTTGTATCACTTTCTGCATTTTAAGTCTATCACCTCTCTGGCAAGAGATGAGTGGCATATTTCTTCTTCATTCTTTTGGACTCATGATTTATCATTATATTAATCAGAGTTCCTTCAAAATTCTTTCAAGCCTTTCAAAGTTGTTTTTCTCAATAATGGTGTATTATTGTATAAATTGTTCTGTTACTTCTGCTCACTTAATTCTGCATCATTTCACAAAGGTCTTACTAATTTCCTCTAAAATTTTTCATTTCACCATTTCTCATGGCACAAGAATATTCCATTACATTTATATCCCACAATTTGTTTAGCCTTTCCCTAACAGAAGGATATTCCTTTATTTTCTAATTTTTGACTATCATAAAAAAGAGTTGCTATAAATGTTTTTGTTTATGTGGATCTTTTTTTTCCTCTTTCTTTTAATTCTTTGTATAATAATACAAAGCTATTGAGTGATAGTACAACAGCCGTACCACTGTATTGCTGGGACAAGGGGTATGCACAATTTATTGAATTTGGGGGCATAGTTCCAAATTGCTTTCCAGAATGGTTGAAGCAATTCACAGATCCACTATTATACCTGTTTGCTCACAAGTTTTTTCCAGCATTTATCATTTTCTTCTTTTGTCCTCTTTGCTAGTCTGACAGATGTAAGGTAGAACCTCAAAATTGCTTGAATTTGCTTTTCTGTAATTATTAGTGATTTAGAATATTTTTTCAAAAAATTATTGACAGCTTGGATTTCTTCCTTTGGACAGTGCCTGTTTATATCCTTTGACCATTAGACTGCTGGAAAATGGCTCACAGTCTTATGGATTTAATCAGTTGAAATAAGATCTTTATCAGTGAAACTTGTTGCAAAGATTTTTTTCTTCATTATTTACTTCCCTTCTAATTTGTACTACCTTAGATTTGTTTATACAAAACCTTTTAATTTTATATATTCAAAATTGTTCATTTTATCTTATGTGATCCTTTCTTTCATTTTTGTGAAGTCATGAATGCTTCCCCCCCTCCCAAACTATAGGGAAATTGCATATGGTTATTTTTACACATGTTTTTGACTATGACATATTTGAGTTATGCTTGCTTTGCTCTTTCACTGTAAGTTGATTTGCTCATATATTTGTTTTTTATCTTTGTAATATAATAATGTCGTCCCATTCCTCAGATCTGTCTCTTAGCTTCTGTTAAACTGAGGTCAAATGTCAACTCATCATTGAAAGCAAAACATCTTGCTGATCACCACCACCACCCATAGGGGCTAGAGCTCTCCTTGGATTTATTTTGTATATATCTTATATTATTTTGTATTTTCTTGTTTTTGTTTATGTTGGTTCTCTCTAATCAGCCAAGCAGTTAGGTGGTGCGGAAGACAGAGCCATGGACCTGGAGGCAGGAAGACGTAATTTCAGATATCACCTTAGACAGTAGCTGTGTTACCCTGGGCAAATCACTTAATCTCTCTCAGACTCAATTTCCTCATATGTAAAATTGGGACAATAATAGCACCTACCTCAAAGAGTTGAGAAGGTCAAATGAAATAATATTTGGAAAGTGCTTAGCACATAGTAGGTGCATAACAAAGTTTTGTCCCTTTTTTTCGTTTCTATGAAAATAATTATATTTCTTGAGGGTAGGGACTAATTTCATTTTTATTTTTACATATTTAGTGCCTAGTACAGTGCCTGGAACATAGTAGGTGCTTAATAAATGCTTGTTGGTTGATTTCTGCTTAACTTCTCTCCTCCTCTACTTCCTCTTTCTACCCAGTAGAAGCAAAATTCTAATTATCATACAATTTAACACTGAAATTCACCAGCCAGTAACAAAAAATTAAGTGGCATAAAAAAAGCTCGCCTCCTTCAGAAACATAGAAGCCTGGCTCTTCTAAAACGAATGGAAGATTTAAATATGTCCAATAATTAAAAAAATGTCCTGAAAGGCTTGGTGCAGTTTTCAGCTATTAAAGCTAGAAAACCTTAAAACTGCACTAAGACTTTTGGGACTCTCTGTATGGAGGAGGGGGGACCAAAGGGATGTTTGGAACCAAAGTGAGTGGTTCTGCTTTTATATGAAAAGCTCAGATGGAAAATTCAAATGATTATGTACAATGTTAATCATAGCACAAACAAAACAACTGATGATACATTTAGAGGATTATTTCAGAAAGAAGAATTGGTACTATAGAGGAAATCGTAGTATCGTAGATTTAGAGTTGGAAGGAATTTTAGAGAATATTAATGCCAAACTTGTCATTTTATAGTTGAGGAAACCGAGTCCCAGAGAGGTTAAGTGTCATACTCAATGTCACATAGCTGGTAGTATTTAAGGGAATTTTAATGCCAGTCTTCCTGACTTTTTAATCATCATTATATTGGACAAGAGATAAAGAAAACATTAGAATCAGGACGGGGGTGGGGTGTTCAATACCAGAACAAAGTATTCTCAAATGTTCTCTTGCTGTCTCTCTCTGTTTCTCTCTGTCTCTGTCACACACACACACACACACACACACACACACACCCCGACATGCATATACCCAGTGAATTGGAATCCTTGATACAGCAGAAGCAAGACCAAGTTGTAGAGGTTACATTTCAAGTGCCATAGATGGAGAGTGGAAAGGAAGAGCGTGACTTGAATCCACAATAATTCTAGGACTTTAGTGAGGCCATGTTGGCAAAGGGACAGAGGATGGCTCAGGAAAGTTTCAGACTTGTTGGAATCCACTTACAAAGGAGAAAAACAAAAATAAATTGCCTAATGAAGTTAGAAAAGAAGTAGCTAGTAGGACAACATAAAAAATTAAGGAATGGAGGGAAAGTCAGAGAGATAAAAAGCAGCATTAAAAAAAAAAGACAGGCTTACAGAGAGAGCAGAGGTAGCTTTAAAAAAATAAAGGAGAGAAACCAAGAGGGCAAATAAGAAAAGAGAAGAATCCATGAGCAATAAAGACAAATAAAATGAACAGAAATTGAGATTGCTATATTCAAAACTACTATAAACAAGGTAAGAAAAGAGAGTGGCAAGGATGAATCAGAAATGGAAATTAGAAAACTGGAACATGTAGCAAAAAGCAGACAAAGCGAGGAGAAAACCATGCTTTCCTAGACTAGAAACAAAGATGAAACTGGACTTCTTTGAGTTCCTTTGCCTCCACTATCCCACTACTACCAAACAGGCCCCTAGTTCAACAGGTGTCACTGCTCTTAGAAACAGATTTCTCTCTTCCCAACCACATTTTCAAAATTTAAAAACCAAAATCCAGCATTGAGGCAAATACTGACTGCAGAATTAAAAGGAGATGAACTGAGAGCCACTGAAACCCTGAAGCTATGTTATCTCTGCCTATGGTACTCTTTTAGATTTCTTCCCCATCCTTAGACAAATAATTGATGAGCAGCCTAGGAAAACGAAGAGGAAAGAACACAATATGAGTAGTATTTATTGGATGGTAGAAAATGAATGAGCCCAGTAAGAAAAAAGGAGTACAAAAATAGGAGAAGCTCCATTAGTAAGGAATAAAAAAAAAAGGCAAAGAAAAAAAATAAGGAAGATACATTGCCGGGTTTTATTTTTGACATCAACTATTGGACAACTAATTGCTGTACAGTGAGGTGGTGCGGCAGATAGAGTGCTGGGCCTAGAGTGAGATTTATCTTTGTGAGTTCAAATCTGGCCCCAGTCACTTAGTAGCTGTGTGACCCTGGGCAAGTCACTTAACCCTGTTTGTCTTAGTTTTCTCATCTGTCAAATGAGCTAGAGAAGGAAATGGTAAATCATTTCAGTATTCTTGCCAAGAAAACCCGAGAAAACAAACCATCAGACACAACTGAAATGACTCAACAAAAAAACATCAACTATTTGACATGCACAGCTGGATGCAATTTTTGTGGCTATTAAAAAGCAAACCGAGTATACGGGAGGACTTGGGTAAAATGCTAGCAACAGAAAAATAAAGAGAACTTTTTGAATATCTACTTCTCTTGGATACATCCAAGATTTTGTAAAGTTTTGTATGACAGGAGCCCTGGAGTTATATTTAGTATTCTAGTGGAGTGCACACTTGTTGAATCAAAATAACATCTTCCAGCAAATTGCAGCTTGATGTGAAACCATTTGATTTTTCCTGAGAGAAGAAAATGAAGAACAACATACTCACCTTTATTTTAATCTTTTGTTTATGGACCTGGTTTATCCTTAATGTGGGGAACTCCTGGTTTGGAAATTCCCTACACTGAGGCAGGTTAGCAAGTCATCTGTAATTTATGGTCTTGGGATCTCCCACTGTATCTGGGGACATTTCTAGTTGTCCTGATCTATATCTTGCCACTAGACCTAGAAGGCTCCAGAGGACAAAGTAAGACTGATGACTTTGCACAGCCCTCCCTTGCTTAAATCCACTTCACTTGTATGTCACGGCATCACCTTCCTGATGTCGTAGTCCTCTTCAAGAATGGAGGACAAACACCAACCTCTATGAGTAAAAATAGGAGCTGCCCCACTGGGGACCCAAATAGAACCGGCCAATTGGGCAACAAAGTGCTCTCTCTCTCTCTCTCTCTCTCTCTCTCTCTCTCTCTCTCTCTCTCTCTTTCTCTCTCTCTTCTCTTCTCTTCTCTTCTCTTCTCTTCTCTTCTCTTCTCTTCTCTTCTCTTCTCTTCTCTTCTCTTCTCTTCTCTTCTCTTCTCTTCTCTTCTCTGTCCATATAGGATATCATACTTTTACCTGTGGGCACTCTGTCCAAAGGAATGTAAATTTTGATCACTGAAACCTTTTTTTTCTTGAGGACCACACGTTAAACCCAAATC
>CM053622.1:625709817-625725079 GCA_028646595.1 Phalanger gymnotis | reverse complement strand
AGGAAAAAGTGAGGCTGGTGACTTTGCACAGCCTTCCCTCACTTAAATCCAATTCACTTACTTCTGTCGGAATCACCTCCCTGATGTCATGGTCCTCTTCAAGAATGAAGGGCAAACAAAAATAACAATGGTCTTAGGGAATTGCCAGGGCTCTCTGAAACATTAAGTGACTTACTCAGAGTCATGCAGATATTATGTGTCTGAGGGGCAGCTAGGTGGTACAGTGGATAGAGCACCAGCCCTTGAGGCAGGAGGACCTAAGTTCAGATATTATGTACCTGCATCAGGACTAGACCTAGACCTGCATAGATCATCGGGCAAGTGTGCCAGGGTACCTAGGCCTGCCTACCATACTGCCTGTGCCTACCTATTAACCCAGACTTCCCTTATGCTACCATTGGCCTCCTCTTTCCCCTTTGCCACATTGGCTGTCAAGCTGAGTTTGTTACTGACAAATTGTTAATAAAGCTGATGTTTGGGGTGGGCATTCTATGACATAACTGATCTGTAAAGTAAGGACATAGAAAACCCATACTAGAGATCAGATTGATCTATATTGTAATCTTTCAGATGAGGTTAAAAAAAGATAATTTTTTTTCCCCGTTTCTTTCCTGCTCTGAAAATCCATTCTGGTTAAATGAGTATTAGACCTATATGCAGCTGAATGGGACAGCTGGAAGGCTAGTTCACAGAATGACTACAAAACTTTCATGACTAAGGAAGTATATTTGCATTTCTTGTGAATCCTAAAAATACAATGGAAAATTATATACAATATTAGCATTTTCAGTCAATGAACTCTGACAATTACAAGTGATTGACTCTCAAAGCCTTGGTACCTGGATACCAAAGCTTAAGTCACTGTTTAAAAAAATCAAAGTAGCTAGTGACCACATGGGTACAGTGGTTAGAGTGCTGGGCTCAGGGTCAGAAAGACTTATCTTTCTGAGTTCAAATCTGGCCCTATTCACTTAGCTGTGTGGCCCCAGGGCATGTCACTTAACCCTGTTTGCCTCAGCTTCCTCATCTGTAAAATAAGCTGGAGAAGGAAATGGCAAACCATTCCAGTATCTTTGCCAAGAAAACCCCATATGGGGTCACCAACAATCGGACATGATTGAAAAATGAGTGAACAGCAAAAGTGACTTCACAGTATGCAGAATATTGTTTTTCCTTTCCCAACTCTGCAAGCATTTAAAAGTCATCTTTTTCCCAAGTATTTACCTTTAAATCTAGTTATCACTTTAACTAAGTCTTCTCACAAATATAAAACATACTCAATAAGCAGTTAATCACTCTGTTAATTAGAAGTTAAAAATAAGTTAAATACACACTCCAAGAAGTTAATTATTAAAAGCTTTTTCTTCTGTCTGAGCCTAATGATAACCAACTACCAGCCCATTTGGTCAAAACTCAGCAGTCAAGAATAATTTAATGTAGTGCTTTACAGTTGTTTTTTTTAAATCATTCTCATAAAAATCTTCTAAGTTAGAAGCACAATTAACATAGGTATTAAGAGGACCTAGAGAGGCAGTGTGGGGCAGGGGCTAGAGTGGCACTGACCTATGGGTCAGGATGAACATGACCTCGGACCAGTGACTTAACCTCTTGGTCTCCCTGGGCAGCTATCTAAGAATACAATTTAAGGATGATTTGCCAATTTAAGATTTGCCGATTCTTTCTCTGGTTTCACTCTTCTGTTTCTCTCCCTTTTCTGTCAATATAGCATTGTGCAATCATGTCAGTAAAGTGATTAGCATCTTTATTGTCAAGCTATCTGAAGACTACAAACAAAAACGTTGCCAACTTTATACTGCAAAAACTATGAGAACTACATACTTGAACTAAAATCACAGGAGAATGTCAATATAAATATAAGAAGTAAATAATACCCTTGGAAAATAAAAATTCACCTAAGAAGTTATTGACTCCTCCCCACAGGGGTGGGGTCTAAGTTAGGCCCTTTGCCAGACACTGAGCTAGGGAACTAAAAAGTCCTTTGCAGTAAAGGGTCTAAATTAGGACTGGATTGTTATTGTTATTAAGATATATTCTGAAAACTCATATGCCTTGTTAATCTTGAATACATACTGGTATTTTTTTTTTTAGATAGAGATCTAGATAGCCCTTGGAGTCTGGGTTCCCAGTAAATCACTATGTTGGGAAGTTCCCAGTAATGTTAGAGTTGTAGTAGATAAATTCAGATTTATGGAAGCACATGAAGGACCTCACATAACAAGTT
Organism: Phalanger gymnotis; assembly: GCA_028646595.1. Taxonomy (NCBI): domain Eukaryota; kingdom Metazoa; phylum Chordata; class Mammalia; order Diprotodontia; family Phalangeridae; genus Phalanger; species Phalanger gymnotis. Next base: position 625,722,837 of record CM053622.1, on the reverse strand, counting down.
TCATATTAGACATGACTTTATGTTGAGAGTACTGAAGGGCATTCAATTGGAATGTCTCCAGTGGCTACTGAATGGGGGGGGGCGGGCTTCCTAGCTGGGACACTGAAATGGTCCTACCTTGTAAGCATCGGGAATGTTGACTGTCTCCCCATGTTCCCCAACATAGCCAATGATGCCTTTTCCCCAAGGCACCTGCACCTCATTAGAGTTCTCAGTGCTGCTGCAGGGAAGGAATGGGGTTCCAGCATGCACATCAAAGAATTTAGAGACCAGGCTCTTCTTTCCTGAGGCTGTCCCCTCCACCAAGAACAGGGAGCATCGGTCAGCATCCACCATGAGGCAGACAAAGATGAGGATCTTGTAGCTGAGACTGGTGAGGTCCAGGTCATTGGAAATCTCCTTGACCAGCTCCAGGAAGAACTGGCGCTCGTTGTTCTGCTTGAGGTGGCACTTATAGTCAATAGCCGTTGGGGGATATTGGGGTAAGTTGACTCGAGACTCCAGGAGGGCGCTGAGAATGTGGGCAGTAGTTGGAGGCAGGGAGCTGGCCTTTCGGAGCAGGGCCCTCCGCCTCACGCTGCTCAGTGGTTCTTGGGCCCTGGATGTCACTTGCTCATCATAGGTCCTATTCATATGAATGGCTTTGGACCTGGCAAAACTCTTTCTCAGCTCTTTCTGGGAAGCCCTCCTCTGTAAGCCTCCATCACCGCCACGGCTACTACTGGTCCAGTTGGGACTCATGGGAACGTTGCCATAGTCTCCCACACCTGGACTGAGTTGACTGTTCCCAGACCCCTGCTGGACAGGGACACCACAAGTACCACCAGCAGCCGCAACAGCAGCAGGAGTAGCACCGCTCTCTAGGGTCTTGCCCTCGGAAGCAAAGTGGTCTGCGGCTGAGACCCCCTGATTTGGGCCATGCTTCTTCAGCCACTTCTGCACCAGCTCCTGCCTCCCCTTCCTCATCAAATAGTCTTCGAAAAGCTCTGGGTGCCTGTCCAGGAAACTTTCCACCTCCCCAAAGTCTAAGCAAGGAGCTGACATGGTCCCAGCTGTAATAGCAGACACCTCTGTGGCACTTGGGCACAAATTTTTACCTCCTGCCAGTCAACTCTCTCTTTTCCTCAACATGTTCTACCCCAGTCAAGCACCACCAACTCCAATAGGACCCTCCTTTGCCAGCTTGTGAGTCATGTGGAGCAGAGGAATGCCAGCATGCAGGTTTCCTCGCCTTCCTCCAGCTCAAAGGGTGGGTCGCATAGTCCTTCTTCCCCTGCACTCTAGGCACCGGACTCACAGGTGCCCGGAGCCGTGATGCTGCCGCAGCTGCTGTTTGCTTCTGATCTTTAAAAAAAAAAAAAAAGTGCGGAGCCAGCTAGTTGCTGCTGCCGCCGCTGTTGCTGCTGCCCTTGCTTCTGTTTCTGCTGTTGCTGAAATCGATGAGTGGACCACGGTGAAAGCAGTAAGGGGACTTGGATGCCTGGATGTTTGGGGAGTGGAGGCGAGGGGGGGGGGGAGGAAAGACACGCCCCTGAGTGAGGGACAGGGACTGGAGGGAGGGAGCAAGGGAGAAGGTGAGGAGAAGGATGAAGAGCTCAAGCCAACAAGGCAGAGATTATGGCAGGCTGTCGCTCCATGGGAAGGAGTCAGTATCCACTGAGAAAAAAACTAGGGGGATTGGGGTGGACTTTCTGCTCCGAATGGAACTAGAGGGGAGAGGAAAGGAAGAAGAGTCTTATTCCTATCTCCTTCTCTCCTCTTCTCGCCTTCCCTCTCCATCCTCCCCCACTGGTTATTCAGCAGTATTTTTTGCAAAGGATCCCAGCAGGATCACAGCTGGGACCTTAAGAGGAAGTGTTTGTGTTTTACAAGGAAATCAGAACCCAGAGGTTAGCTCCTGTGGAAATGAAGATGGACAAGGAGAGGTAGGGCTATTTTTTTTGTTTGTTTATTTGTTTTGCTTTGCTTTTGGAGGGCGGGGGTGATTAGAGGTTATTTACTTGCCAGATTAGATAGTGTCCTGTACCTCCCGAGAACTCAAGAAATATTAATTGAATTAAATTTTCCCCAAAGTAGCAGATAAAGTTCTTTGTGCAAGCTGTTCCGCGTAGCTTGTAGAAATTCATTTTCCTTGAAGTAAAAGGGAAACACTATTTGCCAGGTAAACCCATTAGGGGAAGCTTAGCTCAAGGCAGGATAATATACTCACTGGCCTAGAGAGGAGGGGTCTGGGGAGGAGAGATGAGAAGGAGGGGAGATAGAGGGCAGGAAGGTTCCCCTCACCCCACCCAATCCTCTCTATTTCTGATTTCTTTCTTCTTCCTTCATGAATGACTTGCCCTGTACTCTTCCCTTTTCATCCCCAAGCCCATAGTCAGATATGCTTTCTCTCCCTATGAATTTCTAGTGCTTTTCTGTAATCAATTAGATTATTCTTTCTCCAGCCTCGAAGTTCCCTGAACCTGGCTTCTCTCTGCACAGTTAGGTATCTCATTTAGAAAGGGTTTTCCTTTTTTAAATATAGCTAGTAAGGCTTAAGAAATTCATGTCAGAGTAGTGGATCTTTGCAGACAAGTGATTCTTGCTCCCAGCACAGGGAGCAGATCAGCTCTGACCTTACATGGGAGGGGCGGGTGGTGGGGGGGGGCGGCGGGGAAGCAGACAGGAACAGGACTACTGAGATCTACTCTTATGTGATCCCAGCGAATGAATTAAGGGATACGATCAATATCCAAGAAATGGAAGATACATGTACAATGGTGTGCAAGTAGTAAGAATTCAATCAATAGTTATTGTATTGATCTGCCTCCTGCTCCTCCCTGAAGAATTCTAAGTAGTCAAAATTGAGGCCCACTAGAACCATCTTGGGGGCCTGAAAGTGGGATCCAGTAACTGACTACTTTGAAGTTCTATATTTGTTTCTCTTGGACCATTAGCAGGGTCCAAGACGATAAAGAGTGTCACTTGTTTAAAAACCTCTCTATTTTGGAGTTTTCTTGGGAAAAGGAGAGAAGAGAGATGGATACAGATTGGGAGAGGCCAGTCGGGGAATGCCCGTCTTATAAGAGCGCTGGGTTTGAAATCAGGAGATTCAGATTCAAATCCCAGCTCTAGCTAACTGCATAATTGAAGAACTCATTTAGCCACTCTGTGCCTCAGTTTCTTCAACTGTAAAATGAAAACACTGGACCAGATGATCTCTAAGATTCCTTCCACTGTTAAATTCTATGATGTTAAAGGCAATAGGCAATTTGGAGCCGCAGAGCTAATTGGATAAAACTTCTCCCTGATTCAGTTCTTAGTCTCAATGGTGTTGTTAATTAAGAAAGAGTGAGGTGAGAGACCTGGGGCAGATTGAGGGAAATCAACTTAATAGTATTTTGATGGCTATGGTCTGCTAAATCCCTTGCTTATGGCCTCCTGTGCAAGAGAGAAGGCTTCCAAACTGCTTTGGCTGCTAATTTGATTTTCACTGAAAAATGCCCATTTTTGGTGGGGGAGATGGGGAAGACATAGAGGCCTGCAATGAAGGCTGCTCCTTACCTAAGTGGGTGATTGATGGCATTGCTTCAATTGACATTTACACTTTATTCTCAGGTTCTTGAATGAAATCTAAGCCAAGCAGATCAGCTCTTGGGACTCAGAAGATGCTGCCTTGGCTGTCATAGCTGCTGCTGTTGTTGCTGGTTTTTTACTGCTAAGTACTGTCCTTACCTCTGCTCTGCCATTTTCCTGCCCTGGATAATTTTGATGGTTGTACATACATTTACCCTCAGATGTTAGAGGGATTTCAGTCATGTATAGGTCCTACAAGTAATTCAGAAACAAGTATTTGTTAGGTACTTATTATGTGCCTGGAACTGGGCTAAGCAGGATAAAAAGAAAAAGCTAAAAAAAAAAAAAGACCCTGCCCTCACATTCTAGTGAAGGAGATAGCACACATATAAATGTGTATACACAAAATATAGAGAGAGTAGGGACAAAGTGACCTAAGAGAGGAGGGCATTAGCAGGAGGTATAAGACAGGAACCAGGAAGGAGGCCAACCTGCCAAGGTTGTGGAAAGGATAAAATAAGATAATATTGCCTAGGATCACACAGCCAGTAAGTATCTAAAGGCAAATTTGAATTCAGGTCTTTCCAACTCCAGGTCCAGTGCACTAGCCAATGTACCACCTAGCAACATCTCATCCTCATATCTGCTACTGTTTCCACTACAACTTCTAATTTCATTGTTAATTTTAAAAGATATCATTTTCCTTTGAACAAAGGATAACCCTACATATGTCACACTTTTAAGATAAGATCTCTTTGAAAGGAAAGAATATCTAGATATGTACTAAAAATACATAAAATTCAATGTAAAACTCATTGTGAAAGTTATTTTTAAATTTTCTTTCCATTCTAATAAAAATATTTTATTCATTTTTATCATCATTTCTCTTTTTGTCACCAGAAAGAGAGCAATGATGATAAAAATGAATAAAATTAAAAGTATGATTAACAAGCCACCCAGGCTTGCCACAAGTCATATTTTAGGGAGAATTATCACTTCTTTCTTGTTCAGTTGTTCTAGTTGTGTCCAACTCTTCATGACCTCATTTGGGGTTTTCTTGACAAAGATACTTGAGTGATTTGCCATATGGCTGAGGTAACTGAGGTAAACAGGATTAAGTGACTTACCCAGGGTCACACAGCTTGTAAGTGTCTGAAGCTGTATTTAAACTCAAAAAGATGAGTCTTCCTCACTCCAGGACTGGCACTCAATCTACTGCACTACCTAGCTGCCCTATTATCACCTCTTTTTGAACCAAAATCCCAAAAAAAATCACAGAATCTCAGAGTTAGACAGAAGCACAGAGGAAATATAGACCAATTCATAACTGAACAAGACTCCTCTCTATAATATTCCCAAAGTGGCTGTCTAATTTTTTTTAAGATCTCCTGCAATTAAGAACTCAATACCTTTTAAGGTAGCCCATCCTAAGTTTAGATAGCAGCAATTATTAGGAAATATGTCCTTATATTCAAGCACTTTATGAGACTCAAATAAGATAATAATGCAAAGCATTACGTAAGCCTTCAATTGATGAGGGGTGGGGGAGCGAGAGGAGAGAAAGAGGGGAGAGAGAGAGAGAGAGAGACAGAGACAGAGACAGAGAGAGAGAGAGAGAGAGAGAGAGAGAGAGAGAGAGAGAAAGAAAAGGGAGAAAGAGAGACAGAGAGAGAAAGGAGAGAAAGAGGGGAGAGAGATACAGAGACAGAGAGAGAGATTGCCTGTTCTTATTATTCTCCAGCCTCCATGCCTTCAGCGTGGTGATGACTTCATTCCCTGAGCCTTCTGAACTTCTATTGAGCTCAAGCAAATGTCTATTGAGCAATACAAGGGAGTGTGCCAATAAACGGTTTCATAACCACTCTGGAAATAAAAATGTATGCAGAGACATTTAAGTTTAAACTGCATTATTAACACTTTCTAAGTCTAACAGTCAACAAAATCAAGCCCTAATTTGTAGTGATTTGTGAATTTCTGTGATGTAAATACTCACAGTCAAAGTTTAACAGTAGGCTCTCCAAGCCTATCAGAGCAGACACCAGCCTGCCTTGGCTTATACTGAGCTTGATCCCCCTTTCTTTGAATTTCACCCGCTGCTCCTGGAACACCCTTTAGACTTAAGCAAAACAGTGTGGAGTAGTGGGGGAAGAATTTGATTTGAAGTCAAAGGACTCCCACATTCAAATCCTGGTCCTACAATTTATGCAGTATTTTGGTGATCTTTAGCCACGTAGGTCATGTGTCTGGGTCTTAGTTTCCTTATTGGCAAAAAGGATTTTGGCTAAATGATTTCTAAGGCCCTTTCTAGCTCTAAGTCCTATGAACTATATGTAAAATTCCTTTTTCACATAATAGCCCTTTAAATATATATCATTTCCTCCCTCCTTCCTAAGATTTTTCTTCTCCTGCCTAAATATACCTTGTTCCTTCCACTGACCCTCCTTAGATGTGCTTTTGAGTGTGCACACCACTCTCTGGCTTGTTAGAATCCTTATTAAAAGATGATCTCCAAACTTAACACAATTCTCCAAATCTAGTCTAAGGCAAAATGCAGTAGGGCAATCATTGCCGTCAGTCTAAAAATCTATGCTTCTGTTAATTGTATTGCCTTTTTGGCTTCCATGCCATACTTCCTGATCTCAAATTAATTCATATTGAGCTGGTCTGCTAATACATTCTGATGACATCACTTCTGTTTCTGTCCCCACTGATCTTTACCCAAAGGCTTTCTATTTCTTCAAATCAAGCCTCAGACAATTCCTAGCAGTGTGACCTTGGGCAAGTCACTTAAAAAAAATCTTTGCCTCAGTTTCCTCATCTGTAAAGTGGGAATAATAATAGCATTCCTTTCCAGGATTGTTGTAAGGACCAAATGAGATAATAATTGTAAAGCAATTAGTATGGTGCCTGGCACATAGTAAACGTGATATAAATGTTAGCTATTGTTATTGTTATTATGATTATCTATAACATAGCTTACCCCTCTGGTTCCAGGATTTCCTCACTTTAGTAAATCTATTTCAATTGATCAACAAGTATTTATTTAATCCTATGTTATGCCAGACACTGAAGAGACAAAGAAAAAAGTGGAACAGCCCCTCCCCTCAAGGAGCTTACATTCTATTGGCAGGGACCTCATATACATATGTAAGTACACACAAAAAATAATTGTTAAATCTACTCACCGTTCTCTCTACTCTTTAGCCTCTTTTATTCTTTTTGAATAAAGAAAATCCTTCCAGAGCCATTTTCTTATGCGAGTTCATAGGTTTCATCCAACCAAGTGTTAGCGATGTCCATGAGGTCAAATTTATTGTTGGTGGTCAGTCTTGTCCAACTCTTCGTGACCCCCCGCCCCTTTTGGAGTTTTCTTGGCAAAGACACTGGAATGATTTGCCATTTCCTTGTCCATTATTGTACAGATGACAAAACTGAGGCAAACAGGGTTAGGTGACTTGCCCAGGGTCACACAGCCAGTAAGAGTCTGAGGCCAGATTTGGACTCAGGAAGATGAGCCTTCCTGACTCCAGGCCAAGCACTCTATGCACTACGATGCCACCTAGCTGCCAAGTTCAAATTTACCCCTGTGTATTCGGATCACTTCCTTTTTATCCATTCCCTGTGCTTTTCTATTGATAACTGAGACCTGGTATTTCATTGCTATATCCTTTTTTGGAGTTGTCTCCTTTGCGCTTCTATTGCTCATTCTTTCTATTAATGTTGTTCTAAAACAACGATTTTCTTGGGGTAGGGAACCCCCAATGAGGAAACTTTCTTCACCAATGCAAATTAGCTATTGTTCTGCAACTGAGAGCATCAGGGTTGTCTGCTGTAGTGAGAAGCTAAATGACTTGCCTTGGATTACATGGCCAGCATATCAAAAAGGGACTCCACTTCAATCCAGATCTACCTGAATCTGAGGTTGTCTCTCAATCTATACAGCAATAAGAACTATTGTTTATAGAATAAGGGTTCCAAAGACTTTCATAAATATTTCATTTTATCTCCATGACAAGCCGGAGGCATAGGTGCTGTTATTACATCCATTTTACAGGTGAGGAAACTGAGGCAAACAAGTTAAATGACTTGCCCAGGGTCACTCAGTTAAGGAATGTCTGAAAGAATATTCAAGCTCAAGTCAATTTGACTCCAGATCCAACACTCTAATATCCCACCTAGCTGCCTTTATTAAATATGTATATATGTACATATATATATACACATATATGTACACACACACACACATCAAACTGTCCTTTCTAGGTTGTAGCTACTCTCTATGTTATTTAGGTTGGTATGTGTGCATGCACACATACATGCACATACATGTGCAAATACATTCTGATAATATCACTTCTGTTTTTGTCCCCGTTGATCTTCACCCAAATGCTTTCCACTAGGGCAAATCCAGCCTCAGACACTTCTTAGCTGTGTGACTCTGTTTCTTCAGTTTCCTTATCTACAAAATGGGGATAAATAATAGCACCTATTTCCTCAGGTAGTTGTGAGGATCAAATAAGATTATCAAGTGCTTAGCACAGTTCCTGGCACATAGTAAGTGCTATATAAACATAATTACCATAGCTCACCCCTCTGGTTCCTAGATATCCTCACTTTAATAAATCTATTTTAATCAGTCAGCAATCATTTAAGTCCCTATGACATGCCAGGTACTATCTTAGGCATGTATGTATATACACATGCACACATACACATATATCTTATATGTATAGGCAATTTTCTCCCTCTCTCTTTCTTTTCCATTAAAAACCCTATTGCTTAGATGCATCCTCACCTCTCCTCTCTACCCACTGACAACTTATGCCTCCTCCAAACTTGGCTACTTCTGCTGAGGGTACCACTTTTCTTCTAGCCACCCACAACCATGAAGTTTGTTTGTTGTTGTTATTTAGCTATTTTTCAATCATGTTCGATTCTTCATGACCTCATTTGGAATTTTCTTGGCAAAGATATTAAAGTAGTTTGCTACTTTCTTCTCCAGTTCATTGTACAGATCAGGAAACTGAGGCAAACAAGGTTAAGTAATTGCCCAGGGTCACACAACTAGTAAGTGTCTGAGGCTAGATTTGAACTCAGGAAGAAGTCTTCCTGTTTCCAGACCTGGCAATCCATCCACCACCACCTAGCTGCCCCACCCTGAAGTAAGTAAATCTTTACTCTTCATTCTCCCTCACTCCCCATATCTCATCAGTTGACAAGTCTTACTGATTCTTCCTCTGTAGCATCTTTCTCATCTGGTTCCTTCTCTCTGGGTAGCTAGGTAGCACAGTGGATAGAGTGCTGGGCTAATGAATTCTTCATCGACCTCAACAAATAGTGCCTGTTATGTAAATACTTCTATGTTGGACAAAGAGTGAGAAACAAAAGTTCAGCAAGACTCAGTTCCTTCCCTTAAAAAGTTTACAATCTAATAAGAGAATATAAAATGGACACAAATAACTGTGCTACCCCATATACAGCAGGTATATAAGAGAAATTCAAACCAAGTACTCTATGAGATCTGAGATCTGATACAGGAAGGACCATTATGGAACGGGAGGACCAAGGAAGGCTTCCTGGTGGAGATAAAAGAAATGACGTCTACCAAGCCACTGAAGTTTCTCTATTACAACCTAAGGAAGGGGCAGTGATGACGATCTGTCAGCGGTGCATCTAGCTGCATGTCATCATCTGGGCAATGTGTGGTTTCTGCCATCTTTGTTTTTCTAGTGGGGATGGTTAGACTGATCTCTTATTGCTGTAGTCACTGACTTGTTGTCCAAGGATCTTTAAAAATGAAATCTTTCGGGGAAGCTAAGTGGCACAGTGAGTAGAGCACTGGAGGACCTGAGTTCAAATGTGACCTCGGACACTTGATATACTTACTAGCTGTGTGACCTTGGGCAAGTCACTTAACCCCAATTGCCCTGCCTTCCCCCCTCTAAAAAAATGAAATCTTTTAACGTGATACTTTGTAAGAGCTAAGAATGCATTTATACCATCTTCAGTAGCTTGAGGGGCAAGAAGTAAACTGTGAAGGACCCAGTTAATACAAATCTCCACTTGTGTTACAAACTACAAATGACTATATTACTTAGTTTGTACTACCATTAGTCAAAAAAAAAAATTGGTCCCCTTCTATGGTTATTTTGTTCTTGGCTGTAACAATATCCAATAAATTATTACTGGTGTAGTTAAAGAGTAAATTATTTCAAATTTTAACTTTGTTTCTTTTTTTTTAAATCATATACTTTGTATACCATTTTCCTCTCCTTCCTTCCATTTGGTTATTGTTACTGAGTTTTTACACAAATTCTCATTAAGTTAACAATACATCTTAAGTTACTGAATTTATTACATACTTTAAAAGAAAATCAAGCTCACCATAAAAGAGATTGGCAGCTACCTATACAATCCTCTTCTAGGGTCCTACTACATCTCTGGAAATGCCTCTTTTATTTGGTATTTGTTTAGTTTAGGATTAGAACAACAACAAATAAAAGAATAGATTTTAAACAAGTTATTTCCCCCTTAATCCTGTGCTGTGAAAGGAGAGGGGAGGACTAAATGAAGTCTTACAGATCTAACATTCTACGGTTCTATTATTGAAAAATTGATTAGAATTTTCCTAGTTCCCTAGACAAAGCATTTGACCATAGCAGATGACTTCACTTCCCAAGGAAATGTAATAAAGAGAAGACCATGACATGTTTCTGAAGTTAATCCATGATATCACTCCTATGGTATCCTTCCATGACTTCTGTCCTGTGCAACTCTTGCCCATGTCTTTCCACAAATCTTCCATAAAGAATCTATTTAATATGGTGGTGGCTTTTCTCTTATTCATTTTCTATATCAAGATACCAATGTGCCACCCAGATTGTTAATACATTATCTCTAATTCCTGATACGGTGATTGACCCGTTTAGTTTTCCAGTCTTACATGAACTGGGTACATTTTTATATCACTTTTCACTTACAACTGATTCTTGGTAATATACCATAATCTATTTCTGCCCATCATTTGTTCTTTCCAGCTAAGTGGTATAATGAATAGAATATCTGACTTGCTATCAAAAGATGCGAGTTTGAATCCTACTACAAGACATTTATTAGTAGAGTGACTCATAGCCAGCTAGTTTTCTCAGCTATAAAATGAAAATAATAATAGCACCTACCTCACAAAGTTGTCGTGGGGATCAAATTATATAATACAGGTAAAGTGCTTCGCAAACCTTACAATGCTATACAAATGTTAGCTATTGATAATTAATCATTATTTCAGAGGAGCAATGTTGAAGAATGCTATCCATTTCCAGAAAGAGAAGAGATAGAATAAGCATTTATATAGTGCCTACTATGTGCCTACCACAGTGCTAAGTACTTTTTACAAGTATTGTCTTATTTGATAATAGAGGGAGAAATTTCTCATTTGAAAGAGAAGTAATGGATTAAATATGCAGAAAGAGAATAACATTTTTTTAAATATGACCAATATGGGAATCTGCTTTTCTAAAACCACATATATTTGTTACAAGCAGTTCTATTTTTATTTTCAATGGGGTAGAGGTAGTAAGGGAAAATGCTTGGTAATTGAAAAAAAGATTTAATTTTAAAAATTTGAAAAATAAAAATAAATAATAGCCATTATTATTCCATTGCCCTTTGGGTTCACTGTAATTTTGATTGTTCCAAGATCATGGTGTTCTAAGATTCACAGCTATATTATATTGCCAGGAGACTATTGGTACTAAAAAGGTGAACTTCTGCAGATGGAATAGTTTGAGATCATTGAAAGCATTGTGCACCTCCTGCTATCCATCATAATATCCTCCTCAAATGTGAGCTGAGTTCATTATCTATCAGCAGGGACTACCCACAAGGTACCTGTTGTTCACCTAACTTGAAAGTTTTCCCTATCCAGTTGCATGTAATAATCTAGATACGTGGTTTTCACCATCTTTGTTTTTCCAGATGGTTAGACTTATCTCTTTCTTATTGTTGCAGATTTCATTAGGGGCTCGGAGGGAGGAGGAAACTTTGTACTATTCCAGAGCAAGCACAATTATTCATAATGTTATCTCTGACTAGAAGCATTTGGCAAGCCTTGTGATCAACAGAGATCCCTTCTGTTTGGATTTTGCAAGGGATATCTCCATATAAGTTTTCCTGTTTTATACTTTGCTTGATAAGAGTATTCATTAGATAATTGAACAAAACTAGCTCCAAAGTTGCATCAGTCAGAGTCTTATATAATTTTAGTGTATACATGGGAGATGCTTTGCCCAATGAGAACCTTCAGGGACTCATTTTTTTGCTCAAATATTTTAATTGATTTTTAAAAATTACAGAAGGATCTCATATCTTCACTGCTTCTGTCATTTGTTTGGCAATTTTAAAAATTGCCTGGTCTGCTCCAGAAAATTAAAATCTTTTTGGTTCCTTCTCTTCTATGTATAAGGCACATTCTTGATGTGTCCATAGACTATTCTCAAGGATTAAATATATAGTTGGTAACTACTAATGTCTTGTTGGATTTGATTTAGCAAAAGAAACTTTTATTTTAGCTCATGCAATAAGTACTTCTTCAGTGCCCATTATATTTGAAGAGATGGGGATACAAAGGCCAAAAGGAAAAATGGAAACAGCCCCAGCCCTCAAGAAGCTTACATTCTATTGAGGGGGGTACAAAATGTACATAGAGAATAAACACAAATCAAATCCAAAATGCTTTCTGAGGAGGGTACTGGTAGCTGAAATGATCAAGATAGACTTCTTGTAGGTAGAAGGTGATACAAGCTTACCTGTGAAGAAATTAGGGATTTCACAAGGCCAGATGCATAGACATTGAATTCCAGGGTTGTGTGACAGTCTATGCCAAAGCACAGAAGCTAGAAATAACTTAACGGACAAACATTTATTATCATACACCTATGATATGCCAGGCAAGGTTAGGCACTGACCAAATTAATAAAAGAAAGAAACAAGCCCTGCCCTCAAGGAGCTTACATTATATTATAGAATGTAGACTCATTTGGAAGGAATGTAAACTGCACGAAGGAGAGTAATGGGCAATAAGCCTGGAAAGGTAGATTGGTGCTAGGTTGTAAAAACCAGAGGAATTTTTATTTTGTCCTAAAGGAAAGAAGAAGTTGCTGAAACTTCTTGATTACTGGAGTTACCTGGTCAGATGATTTAGGAATCTCCCTTTGGTAGTTGTGGGGAGGAAGGATTAGAAAAAAATAACTTGGAAGTAGGGAGATCAATAAAGAAGGTATTGCAAGAGTGCAAACAAGAAGTGATGGGGGCCTAAAATGGGCTTTTGGAGATATAAGAGAGAAGAGGAAAGGCGTAGAGATATCATGGTGGCAAAATCTGAAAGACTTAGCAACTTATTAGATTTTGGGGATGAGGGTCACTCCAAGGTTGTGAATCTAAGTGAATGGAAAGATAGTAGCATCCTCA
>CM053622.1:625691834-625709317 GCA_028646595.1 Phalanger gymnotis | reverse complement strand
TAAAGAAGGTATTGCAAGAGTGCAAACAAGAAGTGATGGGGGCCTAAAATGGGCTTTTGGAGATATAAGAGAGAAGAGGAAAGGCGTAGAGATATCATGGTGGCAAAATCTGAAAGACTTAGCAACTTATTAGATTTTGGGGATGAGGGTCACTCCAAGGTTGTGAATCTAAGTGAATGGAAAGATAGTAGCATCCTCAGGATCTGTGATGCCTCTCAATTTAACTCCAAGGCCTGCTGGTTTCAGCAAAACTTTTGTGATACTGTTCCATGTGCCTCTCTTTCTGTCTCTTTACTCTAACTATAGTAACCAGCTTGTATCTCCAGCCCTGTTTGCTACTTTGATTCCGGTAGCCTCCATTTTTCTTATCCTGTCTCTTTTCCATGTGGCCCCAAGATGCCCTGGAATACACCCCATCTCTACCTTCCCTTTCCATGAGGCTACCATTTACGTTCTTCCTTTTCTATATTCAAACCACATGACCCTGGCCAAGCCACTTAACTACTCATTACCCTAGACAACTAAGACTATTAAGTTATAAACATGTTGTCAATATGCATCCATAAAAGGAGTTTCCACAGATAAATTCATTCATTTAAGTTCCCCTTCTCCCTCCCCAAATATATGTGTGTGCATGTGTGTGTGTGTGTATGTGTGTGTGTGTGTGTGTGTGTGTGTGTGTGTGTGTGTAGGAAAGAACATGGGATCTAAAGTCAAAGGACCTGGGTTCAAATACCAGCCGTACCACTTACTACCTGTGTAACCTTGTTGTTGTTGTTTGTCTTTTGTGAAGAGGACCAATGACATCATGGGGTGGTGTCTTGACTCATGGGTGAATTGGATTTAGGTAAAGCAGAGTTGCACAAAGTTGTCAGCCTCACTTTTTCTTCCTGAGTCATTGAAGTCCAGTGCCCTGACAGAAGTCAAGATGACTGGCAATGGCCTGGGATGCAGTGGATGACCTTGGCATCTTTGATGTCTGCCTTAAGTTCTAAGTGTCCTGCCTTCACAGCCATTGGAACAAATTCTTCTCATCCACCCATTCTGCCAGAGGAAATCTTCACATGCTTGGGGTAGACACCCCACCTAACTCACTGATGAGTTCAAGGCCTGTCAGTTACCCTCAGGCAAGTCATCTAACTTTTTCGGACTTGAGTCACCTCACCTGTAAAATGAGTGGTCTGGACTGGGTTACCCCCTGCCTGCACTAAATGTGTGATCTTGTGATTTGTGATCCTTTCTTTATTCATTCTAGCTCCTGGAAACCACTCTGACTATTCTATTTAATTGATCCAGGGGGACAAAGGAGGAGAGAAGAAATGTGTCGCTGAAATGGAGAAAAGTATCTTGGTCCAAGTAGCAGTCAACTAACTATCCTAATATGTGTTCTTTCTGTCTCTCTTTCTATCTGTCTGTCTATCTGTCTCTCTCTTTCAGCATCAGAGAAAAGGGAAAAGGAAAATGACAATTGCTGGAGGGACTTGTGAGGGTAGGCACACAATAAACTGTTGATAGAGTTGTGAATTGACCTGACCATTCTAGAAATTATTTGGAATTAAACCCCAAAAGTCACTAAATTGCATATTTTTGACACAGTAATACTAGTGCTAGGTATATATCCCAAAGAGATCAAAGAAAAAGACTCATATGTGCACAAATATTTATAGTGCATTTTTTTTATTGTAGCAAATAACTTGAAACAAAGTGGATGTCCATCCTTTGGGGAATAACCAAACAAATTATGGATGTAATAGAATATTAATGCACCATAAAATCATGAAAGTAACAGATTCAGAGGAACCTGAGAAGACTTGTATGAAAAGAACCAGGAGAATATACAATGACTACAATAATTAAAGGAAATCAACTTTGAAAGACTTAAGAACTCTGATCGATGCAATAACCAGTCACTACTCCTGAAGAGTGATGATGAAACGTCATCTCTCACCTCTTAGCAGAGAGGTGTTGGACTAGAGATGCAGAATGAGACACACATTCTCAGACATGATCAAGTATAAATTTGGTTCACCTGACTCTGTTTGTCACAAGGCAGGGCTTTTACAGTGGCAGGAAAAGTTTGGAGGAGGAGTGATAGTAATGGAAGAAAGAAAAGAGCACCAATGAAATTTTTAAAAGCACAAAGAAAAGGTCAGAAAGAAGGTCAGACAGGGACACTGGCAAGCAAGGCAGTGTTGGCATTACCTTAAATTTAGTGTAGACTTTAAAAAAACAAGCTATACAAAACAGCATTTGGAAATATCGCTGTTTGGTAATGTTTGTCCAGTTCATAATTAAAAAGAAAATTTACAGAAAAAGAAAAAGAAAAAGTCCATCTTTCTGGCTCTTTGCAGCTGACCAGCTATAAAAAATTATCAAAACTATGCTTTTCTCTGCCCCATCAATTCGTAATGACTAACATCTGTGTAGTGCTTTAACATTTATAAGCATTTTAAAATTTAGGTGGCACAGTGGATAAAGTGGTGAGGGTGGAGTCAGGAAGACCTGAGTGCAAATCCAGCTTCAGACACTTTTTTTTCTCTGTGTGATCCTAGGCAGGTCCCTTCACCTCTATTTGCCTCAGTTTCCTCAATTGTAAGATCGGGATAATAAGAGCATCTAACTTGCAGGGTGGTTGAGAGGATCAAATGAGATAATATTTGCAAAGCAATGCCTGGCACATAGTAGGTACTGTTCCCTTCTCTCCCCCTTCCTTATTATTATTATTGTGGCCACAACTTTGTGACAATTCTGCCTTGTGAGGCAAATAGTAGGGGTGTTATTATTCACACTTTATAGATGAGGAACTGAGGCTCAGGCACTTTGGATGGACAATGGCCACAGAGTAAACAGATTGCCAATGGATTACCACAACTCAGAGCAGCTTCATGGTCTGAGCTGGAGGGTCAGTGTCTGGGGCATAATATCGTTTTCTCTATGGGTCAGGCCCTCATCCCCTCTTGCTTGGATTATTGTAAAAGCCCCATAATTGTTCTTACAGCATCCAACTTCTTCTCTTCTAATCTGTCTTCCATACAACTGCCAAATCTATTAACCTCTGAGGTACTTATCCCAACTCTCACACTGACCAGTCAGGTTCCCAGAGGGCTTGTATGTGGCTGACTACACCTTCCCCTAAGGGCTCTGAGGGTACCACTGAGGGGTGAGAATAATTCTTCTTTAATGTCATTGGCTCAAGCCCCAATTCTAGTGTATTCTCCCAAATACTAAGGGCTAGTGATTAACAATTAACATTAATTAACTTTTTTACAAAGCAATATTTACTAAGAAGGTATGGAATATAAACATCACCACCTCCCCCCTTATACACAGGAACATACCCAGGAGCACACTCTTCCTTCTACTGCCTCAGTCACTAGAAAGAATGGGCTCAAATTTAAGGCAGTTTCTACATAATATTTTCCTACTAGGTACATTTCTGAATGAAGCATAATTGAGGGATGAGCTGCTGTTGTTTCCTCTTGGCTGTCCCCAATCTAGTTCTATTTTGGGACAATCAGGTCATTCAGAATTTCTCACTGGGCTGTACTATCCACAAAATCTGGCATGGAATCCAACTCCCAGACCTCTGGCAGTGCCCTCTTCTGACCTTTTGAAACAACCTAGTCCTTTATCTAAGAGCAAGAAAATGGAGAAAAAGAATAGGAGCCCATATTTGTGGGCAATGTGCCAACCAAGGTAGGCAGATTAAGGCCTGAGGCCTCTCTCCCCACCCAAAGGCTTACTGCATGATCAATAGCAGCCAGAGAGGGAAAGGGGGCCAAAATATATGGTTAATACCTTTTAGAGACGTTCTCAGTTCTGACTTAGGAGTGAATCACAAGTCAGTTTCTTCACCATATGGCTTTGTTGTTGTTCAGTCATTCCAGTTATGTCTTACTCTTTGTGACCCTATTTGGGGTTTTCTTGGCAAAGATACTGGAGAGATTTGCCATTTCCTTCTCCAGCTCATTTTACAGATGAGGAAACTGAGGCAAACAGGGTAAAATGTCTTGCCCAGAGTCACACAGCTAGGAAGTGTCTGAGGCCATGATACTCATGATAATGAATCTTCCTGATTCCAAGGCCAACTCTAGCCACTGTGCCACCTAGCTGCCTCTCACCATGCTGTTAGCAGAACAGATAATAGAACTTGGCATACTCTGAAGCCTATGTTGGGTAGTTGAAAGCCAAGTAAATGCATAATCATAAAGACTAAGTTTGAGAAATTCCTCTATTACACTTAAAGCACAGGTCTTTAGTGTCTACACTTGCTGCCTCCACTTTCCTCATCACCCATTTCCTACTCATTCTCTTATAATCTGGGGTCCAATATCCCACACTGCTAAACCTGTTTTCTCAAGAGTTACTAAAGATTCCTCACTGCCAAATCCAAAGGTCTTTTCTCAGTCCTCATTTTCCTTGACCTTTCTGTGACAATTAACATTTGACGACCCCCTTCTCCTAATTAATTTCATCCCGCCTGGATTCTGTGGCTTTTACCTATCTCTTGGTTCTTCCGTGTGTCTAAACAACACTCACATGTTTCCTTCACTGGTTCATTGCCTTCTTCATGTGCAATAAATACAAGTATCCCTCAAGGCACTGTTCTAATTGTTTTCATAGGTTTTTTTTAACCTAGAAGGGACCTTAGAAGGTCTAAGTAACACATTTTGTCTGTACCCTTCCCCTTCATTTTGTAAATAAGGAACCTAAAGCCTAGAGAGAAATTTCTTGCTGAAGATCACTCAAATAGTAAAAAATAGTAGGCCCTCCTCTCTTTGCATACTCACCCTTGACCATCTCTTTCACTCCCAAAGCTTCTATTGTCAGCTATATGAAGAAGACTCTAAAATCTATAAATCCAGCTTTAATCTCTCCAAATTCCAGTCCTGCATCTCCAACTGCATGCTAGAAGTCTCCACCTAGATGTCAATCAGACCGTCAATAAGCATTTGTAGATGTCCTGTTAGTGCTTCAAATTCAACAAATCAAAAACTGAATTTGTCTTTCTCTTCAAATGTGCCTCTTCTTCCCTATTTATTCTGATGGTGCCAGTATCCTCAGGCTCAGAACCTCAGTCATCTTTCATTCTACCCTCTCACTCACCCTTATACATCCAACTAGTCTTCAAGTCCTATCTGTTCTACCTCCAAAAAATCTCTCCTATCCATCTTTTTCATTCTCACTGTCACCACACTAGATTCTCATCACCTTCAGTCTAGGCTACTATCATATCCCTGACTATCTCTCTCTCTCCTCTCTACAATCTATTCTTCATACAGGTGCCAAAATAATCTGCCCAGTCCATAGATTCAACCACATGATTCTCCAACTCAAAAGTCTTCTGTGACTCCACAAGGCAAAATGTAAACCTCTTAGCCTAGTCTATGGATGTTTGACTCCATTCCACATTACTCTCATTTATACAATACATGTATGATTTGAGGCTAGAGAACTGGCCTCAAAAACAGGAAGACCTGAATTCAAATCCTGCCTCTGACATATACTCACCATATGACCCTGGACAAATCACTTAACTTCCAATTGCCATAGGCAACTTTACGACTATAAG
Organism: Phalanger gymnotis; assembly: GCA_028646595.1. Classification (NCBI taxonomy): domain Eukaryota; kingdom Metazoa; phylum Chordata; class Mammalia; order Diprotodontia; family Phalangeridae; genus Phalanger; species Phalanger gymnotis. The sequence continues at coordinate 625,703,745 of CM053622.1, read as the reverse complement.
TTGAAGAGACATTCCAGCCTAAACTGATAGATAAAGTTTCTTCCCCTATGAACTCTCTATACCAATGAAAACATAGATTCAGCCTCTCTTTCTCTCTCTCTCTCTCTCTCTCTCTCTCTCTCTCTCTCTCTCTCTCTCTCTTCCATTCAAACTAGATTACTAGTTGTTTCCTGAACTCAGCAGCTCAGTTTAATCTCACAATCTCCCATGCCTGGAATTCATGTCTTCCCCATGCTTTTCCAAACTGCATCTTTCAAAGCTCAGCTCAGGTTTCCTCTGCTCTATGTAGCTTTTCCTAATTCCTATAGCTGAAAGTGATCTCTACCTCTGCACATTTTCCTTGTGCACTTTATCTGAATCTCTCCTTTACCATTATCATATTCTAGTTTTCATTATACTGTGTACTGTTTTTCATCTTTTTGTACCCAGAGCCTACCTAGAAGAGTATCTTTAATATAGTATTCACTTAACAAATGTTCTTTGAAATGAATTGGTTGATTAAGATACTCTTTGGGTATGTTTGGCATATCGGTTCTATTACAGTTCATGTCCTGTTACAATAAAACCCAAATGAAGATCTTTGTATAACAACAAGTACATATATATATATATACATGTATACATATCTAATGCCTTGGTCGATGAATACCTGATTTCAAGAATTAAAATGTAAAAAAACAGTAGTTTTTTTATACATGCAATTCCCAACTTATAAACATATTGGCTCCTAAAAGTTCATTTATGAGTTGGTTGTTTAGAACTCACAATGAATTTTCCCATAATGGTCATTATGTTCTTTCACTAAAGTCCTACTTTAATGATGCATCTTGGCATGGAGTTGAACCTGGCTTCCCAAAGTCTCTGCTTGAAGAACCCAAGAAAGACAAACTGGAAAGATTTCAGATATGGCTCTGGTGATAGACTCTGGGTCCACAGTCTAGCTAAGAGTTCAGAAGTTCATTAACAGATGTCTAATTATCGTTATGCAGAAAGTTAAAACTACAATATGTGAGTTAATGAACAGAAAGTTTCAAATAGTCATTCTGAGCCTATATCTTAAAGAAATGGAAAGTATCAAAGTAGCCTGGAGGCAATCTGGCCCTGGATATTTCATTCTGAAAGAGATAACACTGGAGAGCTGGCATATGTCCAATGCAAAAGAAGCATTGCATCAGGATACCAATACAACAAAGCAAAAACTAGGACAGTGAATGTGACAAGAAAGATCACAACAGTGAACAAGTGAGCATTGAGCACCTGTGTGAAGAGAACAGTATGGTAGAGCACTAGTGGTAAATATACCAGCAGCTGATGAGGAAGTGGTCCAGAGAGAAAGAAAATCCAGTGTAGGAGCAACTTGTGAGGAACAGCAACCACAGGGAGGACAGGCTGAGGAGGAACAAAGGCCAGAGACCCAATGTGAAGAAGAGAACCTGAGTCCTTCCCTTTTGTGGAGGAGTAGTACTTTGAGTCATAAAATCTATGCAGATGCCTTTAGAGGATGAGCTCAAGCCCATAGGAAGAGCAGAAAGTCACCTGACCCACTAGCAAACTCTAAATTCTTGCACCTTTCTATGTCTTTTATTATATTCTAGGATTGATACCTTGTGAGCCTGAGTGCTTTTAAGAGGAAGATGATCCCCACCCTTGTAAAAAGTATCATAGGCTGATGTTCCCAGGTACCACGTAGGTAAGGACAAATGAACCAGAGATTTGAAAGAATCCTCACAAAGTCCTCTTGGATGCTGCACTTCAGGGCTGAGTCTGATACAAGAGTAACAGTATTAATAACACTAAATTGAGCTCCAGGTCCTTGGATCAGGAAGCTTTAAGAGTAAAGGAGGGTTTCAACCTCATCTTCTGGACACAACCTCTGAGGGTAAAGGTCAGTAGGGGAGCATGGCAGGTATGTCTATTGTATGTATGAGTTATTTGTAAGTCAGATATTAATTATATACTAAGAAAACAAAACAACTCCCTTAGAACTCACAGTATTAGAATATGACTTGTTTTAAGGTATTATCATTAATATATCTGTTTCTTTGGGTGTGAAAAGATAGAATAACTTTTAAAACTTTTTAACTTCCTAATGTATATCAGGAAATAACAATATTGTTATTAACAAGAATAACCTTATATAGCTCCTTAAGGTAATAATTTATATAGCATAAGAATCTAGTTCATTTAAATTACTTTTTGCCTTGTAATTAACATCAATATTCACCCTGTTTTGTTTAGCTAGCCAATGAATTATTGTAAACAAATGCAAATATAATTCTTAGCCTTCATGTCACATAAGGTTGTTTTCAGAAGCATGAGAAATTTGGCCTAAAGAAGACAAAAATTGATCAACATTCTAGCAAGATGCCAGACTCTGCAACGTCATGACAGCATTCCTGACCTATTGACATGCAGATGACAAAAGTTATGGAGAAACAAAACATCTTTCCAAAAAAACAAGCTTGGTTCAAATCTCCCACCTACATGAATATTCTGAAATTGAACTGAATGTTCCTAGGCAAACAAAAAATTCTCAGAATATGCTGCTTAATATACTACTTCTCACTGAACTCTAAGTTCTAAGAGATCTCCTCTTCTTAAAAATCAATGGAATATCACTACCCCACAAATCTACTAAATTTTGATTTACTCCCTGAAAGCATTTTACTCACCAGTATAAAAAAATTTCAGAAAGCATGTAAAATCTCACAGTGTACCATTGCTCTTGAAGGGTTCTCTCTGTTCCCTCTGAACCACATGTTTAATTGCCAACTTAACTCAGCTTGGTATAAATACTCTGTACAGATCTCACACTTGGATTTTAATTAAGTGAAACAACCCTTTCTTCTTCCAAAGATACTCCTTGAGAAATCTAACATATGAATTGCCTATGCTATAATTCATACAGAACTTCACAAATTAAAGACATTTCACAATAAATTTAAAATTCATTTCCATTCTTCTCGTATAGATTCTTCTGGATGTTACTCATGCCAAGTACAGCATTTTCTTGTCACTCAACGTTTTTGTCCCCCCTTATTATGCTGTTATTCAAATGATAACTAGACTCAGATTTTCATATATTGATAGTCGTAGTCAAGTCAGGTGTTTATTAAACACTTACTATGAGCCAGGCACTGTGCTAAACTCTTGGGATACAAAGAAGGGCAAAAACAGGGTCTCTGTTCTCAAGGAGCTCATGTTTTAATGAAGGAGATAACATGCAAAGAATAGTATGCATATGAAAAAGATACAGTGTAAATAAGAGATCACTTCTTTGATTTCAGTGAATCCACTTTCCTAGAACAGACATTTCATACAAGTATTATAGAAATTGTCATTTTTATAATCTAAGCTACTCTCAACAGACAGAAAATTATTTTCTCATTTGTTCCCCAAAGATACACAGAACTTAGTTTTGCTGTTATTATTCAGTCACGTCTGACTTTTTGTGATCCTATATGGGTCCTGGCAAAGATGCTGGAGTGCTTTGCCATTTCCTACAGCTCATTTTACAGATGAGGAAACTGAGGCAAACAGGATTAAGTGACTTGTCCAGGGTCACACAGCTAGTAAGTATCTGAGGTCAGATATGAACTCAGATGAGTCTTCCTGACTCCAGACCCAATACCCTTTCCACCGCGCCACCTAGCAGCCACAGAACTTAGTTTAAAGAGCACCAAGTCAGGAATATCTTTAGAGATTGTTGTCTTTCATGATGTTGGTATGTACTGTAGACAATGCTACAAGACATAGTATAGTCCTTTCAAATTCCCAAATAATGTTCAAATGAATTAACAAGAGTAGAGCATTCCTGGAGCAGCCAGATAGTGCATTGGATAGAGCACTGGCTCTGGAGTGCAGAGGACTTGATTTCAAATCTAGTCTTAGACATTTACTGGCTATATCACCATGGGCAAATCACTTATCCCCAGTTGCCTAAAAAAAATATTAAAACACTCCCTAGTGGTTCCCTTCCCCCAGGAGTCCACATTATAGTCAAGTGAATTTACTTCTCACTTCAGAGCATACATGTATACTCTCTGATTGCTTCCCATAGACCATGAGGACTCAGAGATCTGTGCTGTTTGATATCAAACCTTTTAATTAGCTAGTCTGCCAGAACTCCATGGATACTCTAAAAGGGCAATGTGCCCATCGCTTCTCTTCTTTTCCAGTTTTGATATATGAGGACTATTCAGAACTACATCCAAGAGAGCCAGGTGGGAGGAATAGGAGAAATTTTGTCCCTCCATCTAGCCCCCTACCTAGGCAAGTCTATGTCTGGGATGGAGCCATCTCTCTTTTCTCAAGTCTCCTTCCTCAACTAGGTGACTAAGCAGATGGATAACCTCAAGATGGATAGTTCCAAGTATGCTTGTGAGTTTCAAAAGGTCATGAGTGCTTGGGAAGCCAGTCAGATAGTGGCTACCATGTCTACCAGAGCAATTTTGGCTGAAACAGCAGCAGCAGTTAGCTGGTGCCAAGGGAATAATCGGCATTAGAGAGAAAGGGTGGAGTCACTGCAAAAAGATCGCACTTGGCAGCTGATCAGTCTGTGTTCAGTAGAGGTGAAATGTAAAATGAATAATTTCACATTTCACTGGCATAATTGCTAAACTATTGCAACATGTATGCTGTGGCCCCAGTCTCTCAGGGTTAGGCTTCTATGCCCTAAGGGGTTTATAGACGGCTGTTCTCTATGCTATTGGCTTGAGCCCCCAGGGACAAGTAACTATCACCCCAGTTCCATTTAGCCACTTAACATTTAGTGACGAAGGGATATTTACTTCAAAAATATGGGAAGAACAAATATAAATTTTCCCCAATAACACCTTGATTTCTAGAGGACTAGGCTCAAAACTTAGCTCCATTCTTCCATAGCAATGGTACAACAAAATTAATGTCCAAAGGTGGCATCCTCGCCAGAGGAGTCCTTGTTTCAGCATTTGCTGGCATGGATTCAGAAGATGCTCCCAAAGATTTGTCCTTGATCCTCAGGGCATTTGGTGCTACATTAGCTACAAAACCCAAACCATATTCCAACTCCTAGGTTCTTGTGTCTTGCTCTTCCTTGGTTGGAGACCACTCCCTACATATAGAATGGGAAAGAATGAATGAAAAGGTCAAGGACCCAAACCTATTTCTTAGGGGCCATAGGGCTTCAGTGGAGAAAAAGGTCCTATATCCCTTCCTCTTGCCACTTGAGATTATGAGAAAAGGAATCACCAAGGAGTTCCTTCAGATCCAAACGTACCAAAAAAGAGCAAGCCAAACCTGACTCAGGCCTTTTTGAAGATACTAAATGTTCCAGCTATGCAAACAATCAAAAGGGGGCACCTCCTGGTTAACCAGCTGGAATCATTTATACAATGCCCATTCGTGCTCCATAGTATCTCCAAGGAACTCCCCATACACATCATCACAATTCTCTGGGAACCAAGTTCTGCAGGTTCTCTAAATGGGCAATTCATATAAGACAAGCAAGTTGATAGAGTTTGCACATGAACCAGATACCCATTACATTGTTATTATATCTTGAAGGAGGTTATTGCAAGTCTCCCAGAAGATTATTACCTGGATATTCTTTGAGTTTCTGAATGCTGTGTAAGTCATTTTGTTAATGAATATTGTGGTTCTTTTATTCTTATCGCTGCTTTCTGTGTGGGATTAAAATAACCTGTCCTAATTCATATAATGCACTGGGTACCTCTTTTACTTTCACTTGGGAGCAACTATACACTAGAACCAAAAATAGAATTATCCCTTTAGTAGATGAGAGAAAGGTGATGAACCATGAAATTGAGAATCTAGGACCCAATGATTTTAGACAGCTAGGAAAAAATTAAAACAAAATTCATCTGGAGGAACAAAAGGTCTAGAATCTTAAGCGGAATAATGAAAAACATGGGAAAGAAAGTACTAAGTACCAAGTATTAACTTGGTACTTACTTAGTCCTAAGTCCTAAAATACTAAGTGCTATCTAGTACTAAGAGTACTAGATAATCACACATTCTACTATAGGTGTCCTTCAGAGTTCTGTCCTGGGCCCTCTTCTCTTCTCCCTTTATACTACTTTATCTAGTATAATAGTGATCTCATCAGTTCCCAAGGATCTAATTACCATCTCTATGCTGACAATTCTCAGATCTACCTTTCCAGCCCTTATCTCACTGCTGACCTCCAGTCTCACATCTTCTCCGCCCTCTTCTCTTCTCCCTGTATTCTACTTCACTTAATGATCTTAATAATCAGTTCCCAAGGATTTAATTACCATCTCTACGCTAACAATTCTCAGAGCTACCTTTCTAGCTTATCTCTGTTGACCTCCAATCTCACGTCTTCAAACATCTTTCAAACATCTCAAACTGGATGTGCAATAAACATCTTAAATTCAATTTATCCAAAACAGAACTCATTATCTTTTCCCCCAAAGTCTGTACCCTCCTAGACCCTTAGGCTAAGCGACATAGAAGTCATCCTGGATTTCTTACTCTCTCACCCCCCATATCAAAACTGTTACCAAGGCCTGCCAATTTCAACTTTACAACATCTCTCCAATATGCCCCCTTTTCTACTCTGACACTGCCATCATTCTTCTAGTGCAAGCCCTCATCACCTCAAGCCTTGATTACCGTAATAGCCTGCTAATGACTCTGCCTGTCTGAAGTCTCTCCCCAGGGGAAGACTACCCCCTGAAGTCTCTCCAAAATGTTCCATTTGGCATTTAAACCTTTCACAACCTAGTTCATTCCTCCCTTTCCAGTCTTCTTATTCCTTGTTCCCTTTCACGTACTCTTTGATCCAGTGACACTGGACTCCTGGCTGTTCCACAAACAAGACACTCTGTCTCTTGGCTCTGGACATTTTGTCTGATTATCTCCCATGCCTGAAATGCTCTCCCTCCTCTTTTTCAACTAAATCTCATCTTCTACAGGAAGTCTTCTCAACCTCTCTTAATTCCAATGCTTTTCCTCTTTTAATTAGTTCCTATTTGTCCTATATATAACATGCTTGGTATATATGTTTTTGCAAGCTGTCTCCCCCATAAGAATATAAGCTCCTTGAAGGCAGGGACTGTCTTTTGCCCCTTTTGGTCTCCCCAGACATTAGCACATTGCCTGGCATATAGTAGATCCTTATTAATTGTTTATCGAATGTTCCAGTCACTGTGCTAAACACTAGGAATGCTCTCAATGAACTCACAGCCTAATTGGGGATGGTGGTGATGAGGAGGACAACATATAAACAACCATGTACAAACAAGACACATGTAGGATAAATGGAAGATAATCTACAGAAAGAAGGCATTATTAGCACGTAGGACCTACTTCCTTTCCTGCAATCTTGACAATACAGAATCATTTCAATGAGGCAGTGTCTTCCATTCTTAAGTCTCTCCTTCCTTTGTTCTATCTTTCTTCGGATCCAGGTCCTCCTCATCACCATCTTCATTCTCTACTCTTCCTTCTATGTTCTGTTGCTATCTAACCTCTTCTGGGTTGTGCTACACAGCCTGCCTTTTATTCATCTATGATTGATGGACTTCTTATAATGCTTCTCTTAGAAGTTATTCCAAATCTTCTCCTATCTTCTTAAGCCTACAAGTTTTCACTTCTAAAGTCCTTTTGCAGATGATGCTGCTTCCTACTTTACTAAGATGGAAGCCACCATTGTGGACTTCCTAATCTTCCAATCTCCACAGTTCAAAACCTCTCCATGTTCTCATCCATCTTTTCCTTAGCTCCAATTTCAGAAAATGAGGCAGTCCATCTCAGTCGAAATTAACCCCTCCAGTTGTGCCCCTGATCTAATCCCAGCATATTGTTTCATTGATCTTAATAGCTAAATCCATCGGCCTCTTCTCAGTCCCGGGCCTTCTTGACTTCTTTGATGCTATCCATATTCTCCATCATCTTGGGCAGTCTCTCCTTTCTGAGTTCTCCTGAAGCTATTCTTTCTTGGGTCTACTTCTATTTGTTTGACTCCTCTTTCTCAGTCTCCTTTACTGGATCATCTTCCATACCCTGCACCATACCGTGGGTATAGTTGAAGATTTTGTCCTGATCCTTCTCTTCTTCTTCCTCCTTCTCCTTTTCCCTTTCCTCCTCCTACTCTTCTTTTTCCTTCTTCTTTATCTTCTTTTCTCTCTCTGTCTTTATTTCTGTCTCTCTCTGCATCTGAGTGTCTGTTTCTTTGTGCGCCGCCCCCCATCATTTCCCAGGGGTTCTAAGTTGTTGTCTATATTCAGATTTCTATTGGATCTATATATCTAGTCATCTGTATTGGGAATCAAGATGGGCTCTTAGCACTTATTTAACCAAGTGCCCTTGAAGAGTTTGGCCTTTGTTTCCTTGATTAAATTAGGAGTCTTCGATGACCTCCTTGCCTCAAGGGAAAGCCTAGTTTACATGGATTTGAGTGACATGTTTGTGACATCAGAGACTTTAGACCATGTGGGTTTAAGTTGCATTTTTGTGACGATTTTAGGTCACGTGGGCAAGTCACATGTACAACTCACCTTTGACCCTGAATAAAATATATAAACCTAGAGGTTGGCTTTCTCTTTTGGAGCTCTGAGCCACAGCAGGAGTGGCATGTGACTCTAGGCAAGCCATTGTTATGAGCTCTCCAGCTTTGAAGAAAACCCAGGTGTTGATGCTTCTCTGATAACTGTATATTGTGATTTTGTCAGACAGAAATCTATCTGTTGATTTGTGTTTATTTGCTCTGTTTGTATTTGCTCTGAAGCTCAGGGTGCTGGCTTTTCCCCCTGAGCTGAGTGAATGATATTTGTATGTTGGATTAAAGTAAGATTGTTAATCTCTTAACGTTGCTTTCCTTAGTAAAGCAGATCAAAAGAACCTGTGCTGGCAGCATTCTTGTTGTTGGGCTCTTGTTGGTTTCTCACCCCCACAGCAGCTGCTAGTCAAATTGTTGAAACATTATCCCTCTCCTAGGTTCCAATTCCACATCACCAACTTTCTGACATTACCAATTGGTGTCATAAGCATCTCAAACTCAACATGTCTAAACCTAAACTCTTTATTCCTGTCAGGGCTGCTACCATCTTTCTATTCATCCAGATTTGTAACTTTTGAGTTATTCTTGACTTAGTACTACCTTCTAGACTCCTCCTTTTTCCTTACCACACCAATAACCAATCAGTAGCCAAATCTTAATGATTCTTCTTCCATGTTTCTCACATCTATTCTCTTTTCTCCACTCACAAAACCACTATCCCAATTCATGATCTCATTAAATCTCACCTGGACCTACTGCCATAGTCTGTTAATTGTTTTCCTTGCCTCTAGTTCCACACCCCCCCCCCTTTTAACTCACCATCTACATAGCAAGTTGATATTACTAAAGCAAAGGTTTGGTCATATCTTTCCCCTACTGAAGAGGCTCCAGTGGCTTCCTACTGCCATTGAGATAAAATGCAAATTCCTCTGATTGGCATTTAAATCCCTTCACAATATATCTCCATCCTAATTTCCCAGGCTAATTGCTCATTATTCTCCTTCACAATTCTGTGTTCCATTTAATCTGTCCTATCTGATATCCCCACATTTAGGATTCCATAACCCATTTCCTTGCATTTGCAGAAGCTGTCACCCATGCCTAGAACATACTACTCCTTCCTCATCTTCTCCTCTTAGAACCTCCTCCTTCAAGCCCTCAGGGCTTAGCTTGAGTAACATCACTTACAGGAGTTCTATTCTGATCCACCAGTTGCTAGCACCTTTCCCATTGGAAATTATTTTATATGTATTCATCAATATAAATGTTCTTTTTCCCAAAATAGAATTTAGGTTTGTAAAGGTTATGGACATTTTTCCTTTTGTCTTCGTATCTCTGGCACCTATCATGGTTTCTGCCACTTAGTGTATGCTTAATGAATGCTTGATGCATGAAAGAATTAACTGCCAAAGGGAAGCAACAGCCAACATCACTCTAGATCATTTTACAAGCAAATTTTATCAGACATAAAATGTAAATGAAATCTTAGAAAGGCTATGGAAATATTTCCAAAATCATTCACTATGACTAATTTGAATTTATGTCAGGAATGCAGAGATGGTTTAATATTAGGAATACAATTAGCAGAACTAATTATATGAACAACAAAATCTATGTCAATAGATACATAAAAAGCATTCCTTTAACCAAAAACTTTAAAAAGCACTATTATGGAAGACTCCTTCATTAACATGATCAAAAATATATATATTGAAAACCACGAGCTAGTGTTATTTGAATGGAGAACCAGTGTAAGCTTTCCCTGAGCGCACAAGTAATGCAAGGATGCTACCTCTCCTTATTGCTATCTGACACAGTACTAGAAATACTAGTTATAACTATGAAGTATGAGAAAATATGTTATAAACATCAGCAAAGAGAAAGGTTATCCCTATTTGCAGAAAAAAAAAGATGGTTTAAAAAAAACAGAATTCAAGAAAAACCTAATTGAGATGATAATACCATAACAAAAATAGCAGGATACAAATTGAATCATCAATATGTCTATATAGTAGTGATAAATACCAGGAGAAAATTATAGAAAGATAAATTACCTTCAAAATAACTACAAAATGCATTAGATACTTTGAAATTAACTTACCAAGACACATTCAGCATTGATATAAATACAACTTCAATTCACTCAACAAAAATAAAGGAAAACTTAAATAAGACAATTGATTATATGCAATTGAGCTGTACCAATATAATAAAAATGGTAACTACCTAGATCAGTTTAGATATTTGCTACTGTACCAATCAAACTACCATGATGTTTCTTTATACAGCTAGTCAAAATAATAATGACATTCATTTAAAAGAACAAAAAGTCTAGAATCTCAAGGGAAATAATGCAAAAAAAAAAATGTCATAATGAGGGAGCCCTAGCATTATGAGATCTCAGATTATATTGTAAAGCAGTAATAATCTAGACCATTTGGAGCTGATTAAAAATAGAAAAGTAGATGAGTACAACAGTTTAGATAAGAAGAAAATGAACACAGCAATTCAATATTGAATAAAGAATAAATACTACTGGTAGAGAGGTTACTATTTAATAAGAACTCTTGGTAAAACTAGCAAGGAGTTTGAAAGAATTTATAGATTTGTAAGTAGCACCATTTACCACAATAAGCTCACACAGCATAAGCAAATAAAATGTAAAAAGTCATAAATTAATCCATCAATTAATTAGGAAACATTCATGAAGTTAGGTGCTATGCTAGGTACTGTGGGTAAAAATACAAGAATGAAACAACTGGTATTCCCAAAGAGCTTCTATCTGAATGAGATAAAAGTACATTTGTAAATATGCTCAGTTATTTCAGTCATGTCTGATTCCTGGTGATCTCATTTGGGGTTTTCTTGGCAGAAAATACTAGTGGTTCACCATTTCCTTCTCCAGCTCATTTTACAGGTGAGGAAATTGAGACAAACAGGGTTAAGTGACTTGTCCATGGTTCCACAGGTAGTAAGTTACTGAGGTCAGATTTGAACTTAGGGCCTACTGACTCCAGGCCCAGCTATCTATCTATTGCACCACCTAGCTGCCCCACATTTGTAAGAATATACCAAACAAATAAACAATGTGTAGTTTCCCAAAGTGGTTTGTGAGGGAGGGCACTTAGCAGTTGCGGTGGAAGAAAAACCAGTAATGGCTTCATACAGAAGCTTGAACTTCATGCAGGTGCTTGAACTATGCCTTAAAAGAAATGAAATCAAGATAAAGAGATGAAGGTGGGGGAAGGGAAGAGGGGAGAGAATTTGGAACTCAAGGTTTTTAAAAAATAGATGTTCAAAAGTAAAAAAGTTTTTTTTTTTTTCATGCAACTAGAAAATAAGATGCACAGGCAATGGGGCATAGAGATTTATCTTGCCCTACAAGAA
>CM053622.1:625668528-625691334 GCA_028646595.1 Phalanger gymnotis | reverse complement strand
AATTTAAAAAAAGGAAAAAAAAAAAGAAAGTGTAGTTACTGAACCAGCTCAGAAAAGCCAATTGTTAAAATTTCAGTGTAAGCATTTATAAAACCTCAGGAATCAGAAAGTGCTACAAATCAGGGCTGGATATTGTTTTGCTGATTGTATATGCTTTAAGAAAGTGAGGCAGAAAATGTTGATGATGAAGATTAAGTTTAAAAGTGGGTTGTGTCTTTCCATAATGATTCACTGCAGTAGGAATGGAGTGCTACCATTACAGAAACTGCAGCCAAGGCAGAAGGGAGAAAGTACCTAAAAATTAGAAATTTATTACTTTAGTGCATATTTATGTTTCTTTGATCAACTGATATTCTTGGTAAGGAATAGTTTTCCTGACATCAGGTCTAAATCTTCTCCTCTTTGACTACAACGCATTTCTTACTTCTGCCCTCTGGAGCCAAACAGAACAAGTCTAATTCTTCATTAGTGATGTAACTTTTTCTCCCCTTAGGCTAAATATCCTCTGCTTCTTCAAATGAAAAACACAACCCCAGGATTGTCCCCTTCCTGGTTTCTTGTCTTCATTTCTCTGTCAAGGTCCTTCCTAGTGCGTAGTGATTTATTTCTTAGTTTATTACAGTCATTCTTGTATCCTGTGAAATATAATGATCATGAGTTTGCAAAGTATGTATACTTGCTGATGGCTTTTTAAAAGAAGGGCTCAATCAGTACTTGTAAGCAACTCATCTTTTTTCCTTATGCTATCTAGCCGCCACACCACTTCCCAAGTAATCTTCATAAATTATTACTATAGTTATGTACCTTTTCTACGCAAACTTTTCAATTACTCTTAATTAAAAATAAAATGAAAAATATATTATTGCTAATAATCATATATAATTATACATATATCATATCACTGAATACAAAATTAAATTCCTGACCTTGGCATTCAAGGCCCAGTAAAACAAAACTCCAATTTCTTGGCACAGTCTTATCATATATTTATTTTTAATGCATTGTACATTCCAGGCAATGATACTACTCTCCATTCCCTACATTTATCTTACTCTTCTCTTTTTCTGTATTTTGGGCTCATGCCATTCATCCCTGTCTAGAATATATGTTCTTCTCCCACTTCTTGTTCTCCCCCTGCCACCCCAGTGGTGTATGCCTGGACTGGAAGGCCCAATTCAGAATGTTACTTTTTTATTAATTCTTCACTGAATACTCCAGGTGAAAAAGATCATTCCTTCCTCAAATTCCTCATTCTATTTTTCTATATTTTTCCTTCATACTTATCCCATTCTCCTTTGTGTCACAGGGGATCCCTATTATCATCATCCTTAATGGATTGTACGCTTTGCAAAGGCAGGACCTCTACTATATCTATGTTTTGATGTATTTTTTTTCTGTCTCCAGCACAAAGTACATAGTAACTGCTTAGTAAATGTGCATTGACCTTGTTTTTGACATCTCTAAACAAAGTACATTATACATACATAGATGAAACTGATTGTATTTTATAAATACAACTAATAAATTTGCTAATGATTGAAAAAAAGTGTGTTGTGTATACTTTTTTTTTTTTTCTGGAGAGCCAACTGATAACATTTACCAGTACGCCCCTAGATACAAATATACCCGGGCATATTTGCATCTCACACACTATTTCTCAGCTGCAATACTTAGGTCATGCCTACCTAGAAGAGATAAACATAGCTGATTTCTTCATTCACTCTTAAAGGCTTATGTTGATTGCCATACAATTGATTCAGCTTTTATTAATCCATGTCAGTTACTGAGAGTGTCTATGTGAATAGTCTGGCAAATTTAGCGAATAGATCAACATGGTCTTAAATAAGGACTTTATATTATTCAAAATTATGTGATTTCATCAGTGCAAGAAACTCTTGTTGTCAAAATTGCTTCCACCAATGTAGATCAGTAAGTCCTCTGCAACTTTTAGTCCTCTGAGAAACTGAAAGTCAGTGACTTACCAACAATCTCTCAGCTAGTATGGGCCAGAGGCAGGACATGAACACTTACTCCAAGACCAGCCCTATCTACACTGTAGGACACTGCCTCTCATTCAAGAGAATAAGGTTTGTTGTTGTCGTTGTTGTGAGGCAATCCAGGTTAAGTGACTTACCCAGAGTCACACAGCTAGTAAGTGTCTGAGGCCGGAGTTGAACTCAGGTCCTCCTGACTCCAGGGCCAGTGCTCTATCCACTGTGCCCCTAAATGTTCCAAGATTATAAGTATTTTGTTTTGTTCTGTTTTAATTTATTTGTTTTATTCTGAACTTAAGAAATAAAATAAGCATTTCCATAACAAAGTAGAATAGAAAAACCAGAGGATTGCACGTGAAACTGCAGGTCTATTATGTACAGATTTGCTAATCCTTTCAAATATGTAACAAAGTTATTATGTAACTTTCTCTGTCCCCCTCACCAGCGTCAAGATGGCTACTGTAAGACACAAATGTATGTGTGTGTGTGTGTGTGTGTGCATGTTCTTTCTCTGAATGTAAACAGCATCTTCTTTCACAGGATGCTTGTGGTTAATTTGGGCATTTATAATAGTCAGAATGACTTGGTCCCTCAAAGTTGTCTCTAAAACAATATTACTGTTATTATACACAATGTTTTCCTGGTTCCCATTTCACTCTTCATTATTTCATGGAGGTCTCTCTGTACTTTTTTTTTTAACAGTTTTTTATTTTATTTTACCAGAACACAAATACAAAATAGAGAAAAGAAACAAAAACATATCATAAACTTAAATATGAAGTAAGAAAGGAAAAAAGCATGTCATTGCATAGCAGAACGTAGGAGAGGATTCAAAATATGTAACAATGAATTTTCATTTCAAGAAAGCCTGTATGACAAATAATACACCTTGTGTTACGAATTGTCCATCTTTGTTTCTTTGTATTTTCTTTTGTTCTCTGCTGTGCACTTTTTAACTTTGTTCTTTTTCCCCTCCCCCCACCACCCCAGAAGGCTGCAATATCATTTAGATATTTCTTGATATATATATATATATATACATATACATATACACATACAGATATGTACATACACTCATACACACATACTTATGTATATAGACATACTTTCCCAAACATAATCTACTCCTGATCTTTTTTTTTATGTTTGTACATATCTTTTGTTTCCTATCCTTCCTGCCTCCTCTACTTTACTTCTACCCGATACATCACCTTCCTATTACTTGCTTACCCACCTTCTCCACCAACCACCCTGCCCTCTTATTGCCTTCCCCCCCCCACCAAGGATCTCTCCCCCATCCCTCCATTCCCATTAATCTAAACTCCCTTTACCTAGTCCCTCATTCTCCCCTCTAAAAATCTCTTCCTTGTCCTCTCCTCCCTCACTGTACCCCTGCCATTTTATTTCTTCTAAATTTAGAAGACTTTTATACTCTTCTAAATATATATATATACATATATATATGTGTGTGTGTATACATATAAATATTGTTCCCTCTTAAACCTATTCTCGATGAAAGTAGGTTACCAGAACTACGAGCCCTCCTAATTCCTCTGTATCCTTTCTTCTTCTTGCACCTCTTTTGTATAAAATAGTTAGTTTTTAGTTGTTTCTAAATGGTTTTACTTTTTAAATTCATATAGTCAGATTTATCTCTCTCTTATGAACTCAACAATTATTGATAAGAATGTTAGACATACATTTTATATTATATAAAAGGTAAGCAGTCTATTCTTATGAATCCCTTATAATCAATCTTTGGTGTGTACTTTATGTTTCTCTTGGGTCTTGTATGATGAATCTTCTATTAAGTTGAGGATTTTTTTAACAAAGTCTTGAAAGTCTGAGGGTTTGTCAAATGTCCGTTTTTTTTTCATTCAAGATAATACTGAAATTTGAAAGGTATGATATTTTCAGCCTCAGGTCTTTTGCTCTTCGATATGTTGTGTTCCAAGACCTGCGGTCCTTTATGTCTCTGCTGCTAGGTCTTGTGTAATTCTAACTGTGGCACCATCATGTTTAATTTTGTTTAATTTAATCTTGATGCTTTTAATATTTTATCCTTCAGCTGGGGGTTCCAGAATTTGACTGTGATATTCCTATGAGTTTTCCTCATAGGATCTCTTTTAAGTGATACGTGATGGATTTTTTTTTTCTAGTTCTACTTCTCTGCCTTGTTCTAAAGCTTCAGGAGAATTTTCTTTTATTATATTTCGTATTATTGAATCAAGATTTTTTTTTGATCATGACTTTCAGTTACCCCAATTATTTTTATATTTTTTCTTCTTGATCTATTCTCCAAATCTGTTGTTTTTCTTATGTTTCACTTTCTCTTCTATTTTTTCATTATTCATATTTTGTTTAATTATTTCTTGATCTCTTATAATTTCACTGCCTTCACTTTGCCCAATTATAATTTTCAAGGTGTTATTTTCCTCCTTGAGATTCTGGATCTCCTTTTCTAATTGGTTGATTTTCCTTTCATAACCTTCTTGTTTTCTTGGATTTTTATTTTTTTAGTTTTTCCTTCATCTCTGTCATTTGTTTTTTAAAGTCTTTTTTAAGATCTTCTATAAATTCTTTTTGGGCAAGTGACCATTTGATTTTGCTCTTTGGGGGTTTCTTTACTTCAACATCCTCCTCTGAAGATGAACTCCGGTCATCTCTATTTCCATAATAGGTTTCTATGGTTGGATTCCTTCTCTTTTGCCTGTGCATTGTTTTTTGTAGTAATAACTTGATTTTTGTAATCACCTCTAGCCCTGGGGTATGGGAATGCTCTCCATGCTTTTCTAAAATCATTTCTTATGGCAGCTTATCATTTCTTATGGCAGAATAATATTCCATCATGCATAGATATGCTATAATTTGTTTAGCCATTCTCCAGTTGATGGGCATCCCTGAAATTTCCAATTCTTTGCCACCACAAAGAGAGCTGATATAAAAATTTTAGAACATATAGGTTCTTTTCCTTTTCCCCTAATCATCTTGGGAAACAGACCTAATAGTAGTATTGCTGGGTCGAAGGGTAAAGGCAGTTTAATAATTCTGAGTGTAATTCCAAATCTCTCTCCAAAATGGTTTGATCAGCTCACAGATCCACCAACAATGAATTAAGGCCCCAATTTTTCAACATCCCCTCTGACATTTGTCACTTTCCCCTTTTGTCATTTTACCCAATCTGATAGATGTAAGATGATATATCAAAGTTGTTTTAATTTGCATTTCTCTAATCAATAATAATCCAGAGCATTTTTCATATGACTAAATTGTTTTGATTTCTGCATCAGAAAACTGCCTGTTCATATCCTTTAACCATTTATCAATTGGGAAATGACTTGCATTCTTATAGATTGACAATTTCTTTACATACTTGAGATATGAGACCTTTATCTGAGGAACTGTCTATAAAATATCTCCCCAGTTTTCTACTTTCCTTCTTATTTTGGCTACATTTGTCTTATTAAATGAAACCTTTTGAATTTAATGTAATCAAAATTATGTTTTAGATCTCACAACATGCTCAATCTAATTTGTTCACAAAGTGTTCACCTATCCATAAGGCTAATAGGTAATTTGTTCCATTGTTCTTCAGATTTTCTTGTAATATCTCCATTTATACACATCTAGATCCTGTCTCCATTTTGACCTTGTGTTAGTAAATGGTATAAGATATTGGTCTATGCCCAATTTCTGCCAGACTGCTTTTCAGGTTTCCCAACAATTTTTACCAAATAATGAATTCTTATCCCAAAAACTTAGGTCTTTACACTTCTGAAACACTAGGTTATTATATTCATTTGCTGCTGTAAATTGTACATCTACTCTATTTTACTGATCTACCTTTCTGGTTTTTAGCCAGTATCAGATAGTTTTGATAATTACTACCTTACAATATAGTTTAGGATCTGGTACTACTCAACTTCCTTCCTTTACATTTTTTTCCTTTAGTTCCTTTAATATGCTTGACTTTTGTTCTTCCAAATAAATTTTGTTATTTTTTTCTAGCTCAGTTAAATAATTTTTTGGTAATTTAATTGTGATGGCATTTAATGTATAGATTAATTTTGGTAAAGTTGTCATTTTTATTGTATTCGTCCTGCCTACCCATGCACAATTAATATTTCTTCACTTATTTAAATTTGACTTTGTGTACAAAATTTTTAATAATTTTGTTCATATAGTTCTTGTGTTTCTTTTGGTAGGTATGTTCCCAGTATTTTATACTGTGTAGGATTATTTGAAAAGGGGTATCTCTATCTATCTCTTCCTATAGGATCCTATTGGTAATATATAGGAATGCTGGTGATTTATGTGGGTTTACTTTGTATCCTGCTATTTTGCTGAAATTATTAATTATTTCAATTAATGTTTTAGTTGAGACTTTAGGATTTTCCAAGCTTTTCAATTAAGTTTTAATACCAAGATTAACATATATTGTTTTATTTGATTACCTATTAGAAGTACTGATTCCTCCACTAAAGTCCTACTCCAATGAGTCATTAGGGTACAGAGGTCAACATGGGTTCTTGAAAATTGCACTTGTGAAATGCAAAGTCTGGCAGATAATATGAAACTGCAGAGCTCTCTAGTACTGGTACAAAGAAGAACTGTTTGCCTGTCATCTGAGCACCAGCTTAGGGAAACACAAAGGCTGATTATTGCAAGGTTGGCTACAGCAGCTCACGAAGATGGCCTACTAAAGCATAGGAAGTTGCAATTTACATATGAAGAAAAAGAAACCATACTGATGAAATGATAGATACTTCAAGTATTAAAGCAACTGGTATTCCTTAATATTAGAGGAATGCTTTCCATCTTCCCAAGTTTCATTTTATATCAGACAAGACAAATAATTTTTGTATCTTCTCACAAAGATTCTAAAGTATAGAACAGACATTTACCCTTCATTTTCTTTTTAAGGATATCTGGCCACTGGACACAGATGGCTCTGGAGGAGAAAGTGAGGCTGGTGACTTTGCACAGCCCATCCTCACTCAAATCAAGGTCAATTGCAAGTCACGTCATCATCTCCCTGCTGTCATGGTCTTCTTCAAGAACAAAGGACAAACCAGAACCTGTGAATCATCCAAGCTGCCTGAATGGAGAGCCAGCTGGCCAATTCCAGTTAGGCAACTCAGCTTATCCTCTCTTCTCCTCTTACCTGAGAGTGTTCTGCCCAAAGGAATATCAATTTTGATGGTCAAAAGCTGCCTAGTTAACTTAGGGTTTACTGGCTAGATTTCTTTTTCAAAGACCAAGCCTTAAACCCAATTCACTCTGGATCTCATGGATTGAACGCTGGATCTCATGGTTATTGTATTATGTTACAAAACAAATAAAAATTCTGCATGGCAAACATACTTTATTGAAAATTAATACTTTTCCCCACTGTATTTACATTTAAATTTTAGAGAAATATATGTATGTAAGCTGCATCCATCATAGTGCTATTGCTAAGGTCATGTGATATTTTGTACAATTAGCTCAATAAAGAAATTTTTGGCTTTCCCTTATACCCCTACAGGGATGAAAAAAAAGATAAAATCAAATGCTGAGGGGTTGTTGTTCAATAGATTATAAACACTGACAAAGGTAAACTTTTATTTGAAATTGTTAAACAGTATGGGTTGAACAGAAGATACATTACTGAAAATGTGACTTTTCAAAACAAAAAATATTTGAAAATTGAAAAATTAGTCTTATAATTGGTACTTTAATAGCTACAACAACATGTCATTTGGATGTTACTTTTTTCAAATATGCAACAAGGGCTTCTCTCTCACTCTTCTTTCGGAGGCCAGCAAAAATCATTTTCGTCCCAGGGATATATTTTTTAGGGTTCTCCAAATATTCCATTAAATTAGTTTCATTCCAGGTAATACCTA
This sequence comes from Phalanger gymnotis, assembly GCA_028646595.1. Taxonomy (NCBI): domain Eukaryota; kingdom Metazoa; phylum Chordata; class Mammalia; order Diprotodontia; family Phalangeridae; genus Phalanger; species Phalanger gymnotis. Next base: position 625,683,452 of record CM053622.1, on the reverse strand, counting down.
GGGAGTTGAAAATAAATTTTATATGTTGTACTCCACTTACTATCTGACACATTACAAATACACGAATAAGCACCTAATGATGAATTCAAAATTGAGGCTGACATTGAGAATATTTATAAACAGGATCAATCAAAGACAAAAAAAAGTAGGGGAAATTTATCTTTGGTCATGCCATCATGGGCTTCCCCTAAAAGTAACTCAGCACTCTAGTGATCCTTGACTGCCCCAGGACCTCTGGCTACCAGGTAATTAGCCTGGACCTATTGATCTCAAGGAGCATCCCATGTTCCTGACGTCTTCCTTCCAGCCAAATTTATAGCATTTGGTGCCGTAGTCCTAATAAGGCCATGACAAGGCAAGACATGATAGATGTGATGGTGGGTAGAAAACAGAAAGGCAATTGCTAGCTAAAATATTTACAAGAAAGTCTTACATCCTTAAATAACATAAAGTCCTTGATACATTTTTGAAGTATTGTTAAGATTTTTCCAGGATCGCCATGAAGGCTAGGAATTTTAGATGATACGGCAGGCCAACTGCAGAACTTTTTTTTTTTTTGTTCAGGAAGCAATATGCTGTCTCTTAAAGGAAATCACAAAGACAACAGGCTAATACATAGATGCATAAGCCTGAGCCAGTCTATAAGCACTACAGTATCAGAAAATGTTTTAATATTTTAAATATTTGACTCGATAATAACACTTTATGTTATGCTTTATTTATGGTGATCTCTAATACACATTGCTAACCATTTTGGTCTCTAATTTCAATTTCTTCCTCCAAAACTTTATATTACCTTTAATAACACTAAGCTGAGCTGATTTGAAAGTTATTACTATTTCTCTCTCTCTTTTAATTCACCCTCTCGAGGAATGCTCAAAATGTTGGCAAAAAGAAAAAAACAAACCAGGTTACGAATAATTCAAAAGCTGGACAATCAAAATTTGATTGAACTTGCTATAGTTTTATGAGATTAAAAAGTGGAAAGTATTTTGGAAAATCTAGTACCATCCCCTCTAACATTACCTTCATCTACTTTGTATTTATCTTATATGTTCTGATATATGTTGTTTATATGTCATATGTTATGTTTCTCTTTAGCATGTAAGCTCTTTGAGAGCAGGAACCATGTTTGCTTTTTCCTTGTTTTCTAGTGCCTTTTACAAAGCATACACTTAATAAGTGTGTTGTAGATTGATTTTATCAACTAGAAATTTTTATTCACTTGAACATCAACCTATCATTAATACTGAAGTCTAGAGTTATGATTTCAAGACTCACTAATGCTTACACACCTTCTGAATCACCAAATAAAATGAAATTATGTTCTTTCAGTATTAGAGTTATATAGTTTATGACATCCTAATATTTTAAACTGGTAATCCACATTAGTAGATATTCTCAATAGTAAATAATAGCTCACATTTTTACAGCAGTTTGAAATTTAAAAAAAATACTTTTCTCACAAATTCCCCTGTGAAATAGGTGAGGTTTTATCTCCATTTGCAAATGGGGAAATCGAGACTCAGAGAAATCAAAGTAATTTGCTTGTTGTCACACAGTATATAAATATCTGGGCTAGAACTCAAAGTCAGAACTTATGATTCCAAGTCTAGTGTTCTTTCTCTTCCAATATTCTCTATCCATACATAGATCCTAAAGCCTTCTAAATCTGCTACCTGTATGCTACCGTCATGCCACTATCTCCAGAGCTTGGCTGGGATTCCCAATGAGGCAAGAGTATGGTTAGCAATGTTGCTACTGCATTCACTCTATCCTTTTTCTACACTGTTCAAGAAATTCACTGTCTGCATCCCACCTAGTGGTCTTAAGGCTTTGCAGAAAGTTTGGGTACCCTTAGTATATTCCAATAATTAGAATATTTAACCTGAATGCCCCCTTTCCCCAACCATGCCAGATAATAGTTTACAATATTATTAGTTATCTACCCTTAGTAAATGCTGTGAACGTTCATGGTTAAAAAGTCTATATTTATTTATTCCTTACTGAGGGAGTAGGCAAAGGAAATTTGGGTAACTAAAAGAAATGCATAGAAAAGGCAATGTAATTTTTAAGCCCCCTCTACCATAACATGGACTAAAGAATTCCTAATGACCCTCAAAATAAAACACACTATGTTCTATATCATATAAATATCTTGAGATATTCAATAAGCTAGCTGAGCCACTTGAAAAGAACACATAGCAGTCATATATAATAACATTCTATATTCAGAACTAAAGTAAATCCAGCCTCAGACACTTACTAGCTGTGTGACTCTGGGCAAGTCACTTAACCCTGTTTGCCTCCATTTCCTCATCTGTAAAACGAGCAGAAGAATGAAATGGCAAAGCACACTAATATCTTTGCCAAGAAAATTGCAAAAGGGGTCACAAAGAGTTGGATACAACTGAAAATGACTACATAATTTTAATTTACAAAAACATTTACCATAGCATTCTTTTAAATTTAAGGTTCTTAACCTTTTTTGTGTCATAGATCCCTTGGCAGCCTGGTGAAGCTTAGGGACCCCTTCTCAGAATAATGTTTTGAAATGCATAAAATACATGAGACACAAAGGAAAACAAACATACTGAATTACAGGCATAAAAAACTATTTCAAAAAAAGAAAAAGGTTCACAAACCCCAGGTTAAGAATCTCTGCTTCAAATATAACTTCCTCAGTACATTTAAAATTAATTGACTTGTAAAAAAAATCAACTTACATGCTTTTTCCAGGAATAGTGTGCATTAAATAAGGTATCTATGTGGCATCTAGACAAACATCATTATTTTGCTTGACATCATTAATTCCTTTTATCTAAGCAATGAAATGTTCTGATTTGTCTATTCTATACAGTAAATCAATATTATTTTAGAAGCAATTTTTAATTCAGAGTACCTGCTATGTGTAATCAAATTGAAAAGACAGAAAAAAATCAAATCATGTTCTTCTTATCACTTCAAAATATTTGGGTTTCTTGTCACTTCTTAGTTTTTACCTCTATTTTTGTTTGCTTCAGAATAAGAATATCCAGGTGCTTGTCCCGTTTTTCGACCCATCAGACCCCAGAGATTTGGGCCAGTCTTATGTTTTCCACCCTTTTCCACTGTGTGACACTGAGCACATTTTTGAACAAAGATTTTCCTGCCTGCCTCAACATCTCCCATTTTGTTCTGAAATGAAAAAGATTAAACCACAGACTAAAAAGAAAAGCATGTTCTAGAAGACACTGGAAAACTCATTTACAAATCTGAGAAAATATGCAAATCCAGTCATGACTAATGAGGAAAACGTGAAGGAAAAGTCAAGCAAGGTCAAGGAGAAAGTGGAAAAGTAGGAAAAGAAGGAAAGTGTATCCTTTTCTCACTAATATGAGTGCGGGTTTTTTTTTTCCAATTCTAAACTACAATTTTATTACTATTACCACTAAATCAATACATACATTCTTATTTCCAAACAAAATTTTAACTTAAAGAAGATTATGACTATTCATACTCTTGCGTCTTGCTTCTGACCCATAGTTTGTGGGACCCAGAACAAATGAAAGGTTCTCAGTGTCCCCAGACAAGTCTCTAGGACTCTAAGTTGCAATGAAGATAGCCATCTGCATTGTCAGAGGAAGTTCTTCACCAGGAGCTCCCTATGCAGATGAAATCACAAGTCCTCACCAAAAAAAAAAAAAACCTATTCATAAAACATACAAATATTTAAAATTCCATTTTAGAAAAATGGACAAACTTCAGTTATCAGACTTATTTGCATATTAGTACTTTCAATGGCTTCTGATCTTAAAACTGCTGCAGTGAGTGCTCTAGAGGCAAACAAGATGTTGTTTCAGTATTCACGTGAATAACAGCCACATTCTCCTTTTTTAAATTCTAAAATTGCATGCAGAAAAATAAAACAAAGTAAAACATATTTTCTCAAGCAAGTAGCCTATTTCATAGAGCATAAATTTTCCAACTTCAGAATTTTCTGTTTTTATTCAATTATTTAAAACTAAAGAAGCTAAAAGAATTTGAGAAGCGCTTAAACACCATGCTCATTGTAGACACTTTAAAATGTCCATAATACTGGTAATTTGGATATCCGGACAATAAATTTTAAAAAATTAATGAACCCAAGCAAGTTGTACACATTATTTCACATTTCCTTTGCAATTTTATCTTCGAAGAAATCTGCCAGATTAGATGCCAATGATATTGAACTAAATTAGATATGTATTCATCAACAAAATTGAGTATTGCTTAATATAGGAAAAAAAATAAAATATTAAGGAATGATTTAAATTCAGATAGTGCTATTAGAATCCTTTACAATGGTATAAAGCCTTGAGCATAGAATTTTACACATTAAAAATTTGCTTCTGTGACCATATTTATATGTAGATATTAATACCAAATAAAGTTTGCCTAAGACATTTACTTTGGTCAAGTTGCCATAAGCTCTATTATATTATAAAAATTGCTTGTCTCCTCTATTCAAATTATGCAAAAATTATAGCAATTTCAACAGTGAAAAGACAATGTTGTTGGTTGATGGCCATAATGTTGCTGCTACTTATTTCTTACTAATAAGCCTTTTGAGTACCGGGAAAGTAATAAACTAAATATATAATTTTATATTACTGAAATGTAGAAATATTTAATTTTCTAATCATGAAGCTGCATTCCAAGTTTAAAATATAAACTTCCAAGTGCTATAGAAATAAATGTAAGACAGTAACAGCAACATCGTATGATGATCAATCGTGATTGACTTAGCTTTTCTCAGCAATACAGTGATCCAAGACAATCCCAAAAGACTCATAATGGAAAATGCCATCCATATCCAGAACTGATGGAATCTGAACACAGATCAAAGCATACTACTTTCGCTTTCTTTGGGGTTTATTTGGGGTTTTTTTGTTTGGTATAGTTTTCTCCTTTTGTTCTGTTTCTTCTTTCACAATGTGGCTAATATGCAAATATATTTTACATACTTGCACATGTATAACCTATATCAAGTTGTTTGCTGGCTTGGGGAGAGGAGAGGGGAAAGAAGGAGGGAAAAAATTTGGAACTCAAGATTTTATAAGAAATGAATGTTGAAAATTGTCTTTACATATAATTGGAAAAATAAAATACTATTTACATTTTATTAAAAAGAAAGAAATGTAAGTTATTCCACATAAGTTATTAGAAAAGTATATTCTAGTCAAAAACAAAATACAGTATAGTTTCAATTAGCATTAATGCATCTATTAAGATAAAGGTTTATACTTTACTACACTGTCATGTCTAGATTTACTAAATCTTTTCAAATTCCTTAAAGTTTTGTATCAACTGTTAACAATTTCAATAATTTCAATTAGCATTCTAAGATTATAATACTTTAGGACTTTTAAAGGGACTTCAGAAATTATGTAGTTCAACCCTCTCATCTTATGGTTAAAGAAAGCAGGCCAAGCTTGCTTTTCCCCTCCCACTGACCAAAGTAAACAAAAACCACACAAATAAATGGCAGAGATAGGATTCAAACCCAAATCCTCTGACCCCACCCAGATCCAGGACTTCTTTCTTTAAGCCACTGCTGTCTTCTACAAGGCATGAACCAGTTCTATGTGCTCCGAGGCCTCTGTGAAGAATTTAATCAAATAATTTTCATGACTAAAAGTTCTTATAAAGCAAAGAACCCCTATTTTTGCCAAGAGGAAAATTTTTTCTTGAAAAAATTTAACATTTGTACTTTTCTTTTGAATTGGATTCTATTGATTTATTTAGATGACCCCAGTAATAAAAAAAAGTTATTATTATTATCAAAATGAATCCAGTCTTACTACCATTATTCTCATAAAACGATTAAGCTGGCAATTTAAGTACTAACTGCATAATCCCTACTTCCAGTGACAATGTAAAGGGCAGAATTGGCCATGCTGAAATTTTTAGATCCTTGGTGGCATTTATAATGCTTGCAGTTAGATCATTTTAAAAGGGGGGGGGGCATGTTAATTGACATGCTGGTAATTACACCTGGAAGTCCCCAAGAATATACACAATTTCCACTGTCACAACTCACCCTTCTTCAAATTACAGTGCAGACTATGTATCCATTTAAATTCTACTGCTGCCACTTTTGCTACAAGATCCAGCAGGAATTCTCTTTGAGACTTCTCAAACAGGTGAACACTGAAGTTCACAAAACTGTCTTAATATGAAAGGGACAACTTTCAAGAGAATGTATATTGATACATATCAGAAAACAAAAAAGCCAACAAAAAAGCAACTTTGTTGCTATTTTATTATAGTTAACATTTAACATTTATTCTTATATTTATTTAAATTTAACAAAAATGTTAAATTTTAATTTTAATTTAAAATATTAAATGGCCAAAGCATCTGTTTCTTCTAATATTCCAAAGCAGCATAATCTCAACACTGGTTCAGTATACTGCGTAGTATGAAGCCCGTAATATGTGATTTATGATTAGCAATAAGGTGGGAACCATGTTGCCCTGGTGGTGGACACAAGTCTACTTTGCCAGCAGAGAAAGGATAATACTGTCAGATTGGCTGTTGTGGTGATTGATTTTGTCTTTTTCTTTTTTAACAAGTAGTAGCTCACTGGTGAGGGGTGGGAATAGAGACCCATGATTTCATCGATATAGGAAACTCTCAGTGAGGAAATTAGCTCTGCCAATGCAAGGGCACTTTCTATGCAATGTATGTGGTGTTTAGAGAGTAGTGTAGAGCTATGAGGCGCCAGAGGAAGGAGAAATTCAGGTCGTCATGAGACCAAAGTCAACTCACGATACCAGACTGTCTTTAATGTTTTAATAGGAAAAAAGGAGGAAAGAATGGTACTGTCAAGAGAAGAAGCAAAGACAAAGAAAATGGAAGCTGGTTTTGAAACTTCCCAACTGGCATGTGAGGCAGTGCAGTGAAAGACTGTTGGAGCTGGAGGCAGAGGACTTAGGTTCAAATGTTGCCTCTGCCACGTTAGCTGTGTGAGCTTGGGCCAGTCACTTTTTCTCTTTAAGCCTCAGTTTATTGGGATTGAACTACATGCTCTCTAAGGTCCGTTCCAGCGCTAGATATAAGATCTTAGGACACCTTCTACATTCCGGGCCTTCGAAGGGTTGGCCATCAGCCCAAGCCAGCTCGGACTTCCCAGCCTGGCCAGACGCTTCACCGTGTTCCTCACCTACTATCACAGGAAACTCTCGGTCCCCCGCCGCCTCTATCTTAACGTCGACCTTCGGGTAGAGGGCGGACGCGGCGCAGCAGCCACCCAAGGGTTGAGAGAGGCCTGAGCCAGCGTCCCCAAGCTGTCTCGCCTCCGCGTCTGAGCCGCTTGGTCAGCCTAGACCTTCCAAGCGGCCGCAGAGCAGCGGGGGCCACGTGAACAGAATGGAGGCTTCTTCACTCCGCGAGCCACTGGCTCGTGTGACTTTCCTACCGGACCTGAGATGGGAGGAGGGCTCCGAGTGCCCGAAGATAATCCCTGAGTGACAGGATCCTAGACCTAGAAGTAGAAAAAAAAACCTTAGAAGTCCCCTTCGCAGAGCAGTGAATAGATCTGTCCAAGGTGCTTCTGACTCCAAAGGCCGCAGCACCGCCTTCGGCTCTCGCGCTACGCTGTTTATCCCCTAAACTTGAATGGGTGAGTTTCAGGGGATGCCAAGATTTGAGGCTAGGAGACCCATTTAAAACCGACCTGATCTAACTCCCTTATTTTACAGATAAGTGAGGAAACTAAGTCCCAGAGACAGAGAAATTGGGTTTTGGTTTCCTAATCTGTAAAATGATAGGTGACTTTTGAGGTTCTTTTCTAGCTCTCAGTCTGTGAAAGGTATTAGGTAAAAGAGCTGAACACAGGTCCACATCCAGCGTACCAGAAATGGGCTTATTTCGGGGCAGCTGGGTGGCACAGTGAGTAGAGCACCGGACCTGGAGTCAGGAGGACCTGGGTTCAAATGCTGCCTCAGACACTTGACACATGTACTGGCTGTGTGACCTTGGACAAGTCACTTAACTCCAATTGCCCTGCTAAAAAGCAAAAAAAGAAGAAAGAAAGAAGGAAAGAAAGAAAGGAAGGAAGGAAGGGGCTTATCTGGACAGTTGTGTTAAGGCAAGCAGCATCTATTACTCCTGTAAATCAAATTAGTATCATCAACTTGGAGCTGGAACAGGTCTTAGATGCATGTTATTTAGCCTCCTCATTTTACAGATGAGGTGCAGAGAAACTAAATAATCTAATGAACCTTGGAATAATTGAATTAAAGCTGAATGGAAATTTAGAGGCCCTTTTGAACAGGGGTTCTTAACCTTTTTGTGTCATGGACCACTTTGGCAGTCTGGTGAAACTTATGGACCCCTTCTCAGAATGATGTTCTTAAACGATTGAAGAGAAGGCTAAATTTCAAAGATTAGTGGAAAATAAAGATGTAATTTTTTTCTCATCCAAATTCATAGAGCTCCTCAAATCTATCCATAGATTTGGAGTTAGGAATTCTACCTCTATATATTCTACCTGTTTAAGATCTCTTATATATATACCCTCTTCTGTCCACCACCCTTCAGCAGGCAGGCCCTCATCACCTCTTATCTGGACTATTGCAGTATCCTGCTTGTTGGTCTCCCTGCCTCTTTTCATTCTAATCCTTCCTCCACTTAACTATCAAAGCGATCTTCCTAAAGTTCTGTAACATGGTCTGACTGTATTATCCCCCATTCAATAAACTCCATTTTCTCCCTATTACATTCAAGATCAAATATAAAATCTTCTGTTTGGCTTTTAAAGTCCTTCATAACCTGGTCCCTTCCTACCTTTCCAGTTTTCTTACCATTCATTCCCCTGTACATACTCTATGATGCAGTGACACTGGCCTCTTTGCTATTCTCAGAAAAAAGATGCTCTATTTCCATTTTCATTAGATGTCCTTCACGCCTAGAATACACGTACATGTGCACACACAATATACTTATAAAGATAGACATATATATATAACATATATCTATACATACATACATATGTCTGTATTGTTTGTACATAGTTATTTGCATATTTTCTCCTACATTAGATGGATGATCCTTGAGGGCAGAGACTGTTTTTGTCTTTCTTTCTATCCCCAGTGATTGGCACGGTGCCTGTCACATAGTTGGCACTTAATAATTGCCTATTGGGTTAATTTGAATTATGAATGCTTACTCTAGATGAATCTTGTGATAGGTAAGGAAACAGCCTCAGAGAAGTTAAGTAACAGGATCATAGGATCATTGAATTAGAACTGGAAGGAAATTTAGAGACCTTCTAAATGAAGAAAGACATGGCATTCAGGATTATGAAGATTAAAGTCCTTCTGTACTGTTCCCTGGTGAGACCACATCTAGATCTTTTGTGTTTGATTCTAAATGTGTCTTAGGAAAGACATTGATAAACTAGAGATGGTCCAGAGGAAGGAGATCAGGTTGGTCACATCTAATCTTCTTATTTTACAGGTTAGAAAACTAACACTCACAGAAATTAAGTCACTTGCCCAAGGTCACACATAAAGTGACAGAGTCAGAATTTGAACCCAGGCCCTCTAACTACAAATCTAGCACTCTTTCCACTATGCCATACAGCCAACAAACACTTACCAATACCTGCTGTGTACAAGACATTGTACTTGGAGAGAGTGTTGTTCAAGGCTCATGTAGCATGAGGGTATCATTTGTGGCTCTAAAGGAGACAGAATAGACATCTCTAGTCTCTTCTAACCCAACCTTTCTACAAGGGCAACTTTAGTTCCTTTTAGGAAGGGAAGCAGGAGGTACAGCACAATAGCCAACTGCTCTGCTCTCTTCAGAGAGAAGGGATACTGGACTAGAGTTATATCTATCTGCTCCCTTAAATATTGTTAGTCTAGGAAATGTGATCTTTAGATTCAAACTACCTTCTGATCATTGTTTCATTATTGAGGGGGAAGCAGGACTCCAAGCTGTATACCCAAGGCTCTAATTCTTTCCCACCAAATACCAGTTCCACAATGAACACACCTAGCAATTATCCAAGAAATCCACTATCCAAATCAGTGGCAAAACAGGAACCAGAGAAAGATAGAAATAGGAGAATATCTACCAGACAATACAGAGTGAAGGAGCTCTCCCACTGGGAGCAAGATAACTCAGCTTAACCAAGAAAGAGAGCCCCCGATCTCACCCAAGAGGAAACTACTTGAAGTCTCCAGCGTGGCAAGCTAGGGTTAGAGACATGATAGAGACTCCCAGCTCCTCTCCTCTCATCCCAGTTTCTTCCCAGAGTCTTCTCCTTTCAGCAAACTGAAGTGGGACTGGCATCTCCCCTCTTCTCTCTCAAAGCTGGAAATCAGTGGCTGCAGAATCTGTAGAAATTCTAAAGATTCAAAGCTTAAAGAAAAGTGAAAACCCCCAAAGAGCTCTTTTTTCTTGACAGCTCCACTCCACCCCTCAGACAGTCATGGGCCATTAATCTTCATCCATAAGAAGTAGAGTCCCCTACTAGTGGGCTTTGGTACTGGAGTTAACATTCAAAGCATACAAATGCGTGCAATTCATAAGGCCTGCTCTCATCAAAACCCACAAGTTAAAGAGACAAAATGTAGAAATACGAAAAAATTAATTAAAAATATAAATTAAAATTCCAAGCAATACTATAAGAGATGATACAATATAATAGTGTAGACAAGGAATAACATGAGTTCAGAGGGAATAATCTCTATCGAATGAATAATTGACCTGGAAAACAGGTTCATGGAGGAAAGAGGGCAAGATTTAAGCATGAATCTTGAACCATGAATAGCATTTGGCTAGGAAGAAAGGTACAAGTGGAAGTTCTAGGAAGATCAGAAAGGGGGGAAAGTACAAGGTATGTCTAGCAGATACTGAGTGGAGAGGTTTCTGTGAAGGCGTAAACTTAACCAAAATTTGAAAGAAAAAAGATGTTACACTCAACACAGATATCTAGCAAGGAAAGTTTTCTGAAGAAATGGATTTTTTAAAAGCCTGTATCTTTGGGTGAATGTGTTGCTAATTTCTTCTGTACTGTGCAGGACACTGTCCTATGGAATATAACAGTAAAAATTTTGAAATAGGATTGTGTTCTTGATTTCAAAAAGTACATATTTGGAAGGATTGAATATATAATTTCACCAAAGCAGATTTCAACCCTTCTAGCCCTTTTGATCCTGGAAGATACTTGGTCATGCTTTTTTCCCCACAAATCTACCCCCAAATAATAATAGCTAACATTTATATAGTATTTTAAGATTTGGAAAGTGCTTTACATATGTTAACACATTTGGTCCTCATAACTCCATGAATCAGATTCTATTAGCCCCATTTATCAGATGAGAAAATTGAGACACAGGGAAGTTAAGTGACCTGCCCAGATCATTTTGCTAGCAAGTGTCTGAAGGAAGATTTGAACTCAGATCTTCCTCACTCCAAGTACTAGGTTCTAACCATTGCACAAGCTAGCTGCCTCCCAACATACTGCAAGCCATCTTGAGGTACTTTTAATATCTTGTGGTACCAGTTTACTATACTCAGGCTATGTATCTATTCTTTCTCATCATTACAACATCACACACACACACACACACACACACACACACACGCCTTCTTTTCCAGTCAAACATGTCCTTGGTGATGTCTTTTATACCATTTCTCTGGTTCTCATCATCATGACAATGTAATGAAACCTATTCATGCTTACCATGCACCTTTTCACTGTTTTTTATCCTGTTTGTACCTTTAATGCTTCCAAAGTCATGGTGTTCCAAGATCTGAAGCCTCTTATCATCACTGTTAAGGCAATGAGATTTTGCAACCATTTGGGATCAGTGAAAGAACCACACAATTTTCCAAATGCATTGCAGTCCAATCTTCTCTTCCTCAATGCTGGACACAGCATATTGATTATCTGCAGCAACTATTCAAGAGATAGAGAAACAGACAGACAGACAGACAGATAGATAGCCTGTCAGTGATTTAGAGCCTGAAGGGAACTTAGAAACCATCTCTGACCCTGTTACTTTACAAATGAGGAAAATGAAGCCCAGAAAAGAGAAGCAACTTGCCCAGGGTCACATAAGTAGTGAGTAACATTGGCTAGAATCTGATCCAGGTCCTGTGGTACAATTTCAATACTCTATCTAGCCTATGATGCTACACTAGCTCAATAGGCTTCCCATCCACTGGTATGTAATCATCTGAACAATGAGTACTTTCCTTCAACTTCATTTTTCTGTTGTTGTTGTGGTTTAGAAAGATATCTCTCACAATACCATGGATTTCACTGAAGTTTTGTAGCATTCTGGGGCTCAATGAAACTGGTAAAATATCATCTAAAAGATGTTGATTTTAAAGTATTTTGATCTAGAACAAAATTCAATCTTACATGTAGGCTCATTGAAAGTGTTTCCCACATGTGCTAATCTAAGGTATTTGCCAACATCATAGAACATAACCTATGCAAAATCCAAACAAAGAAATTGGGGACAAGTTATGAAGTTTGTGAAATCAATCAATCAGTAAGAACTCATTAAGCATTTAACTACGTGCCAGGTATTGTGCCAAGTACTGGTGATACAAAGAAAAGCACAAACAATTTCTGCCTTAAAGGAACTTCTGTTCTAAAGGGGAAGAGTACATGTAAATAAATAGGTGCATAAATGTGTGTGTATGTCTATGTGTATATATATAGTATATATGACATACATAGAGTAGAAGGAAGGTAACTATGGAGGGGAAAACTCAAGTGATTATAGAAGAAGCATTTTGAACTGACTTTTGAAAGAAGCCAAAGATATTGAGGGAGAGCTTTCCAGCATAGTCTGTACATTATCTTCGAGGCACTAGGAAGCCATCAAGGATTTTGGGTTGATAGGATGACATAGCCAGACCTGCTTTAAAGGAAAATCACTTTGGCAGCTCTATGTACTGTATATTGGAATGTGGAGAAACTTGAGGCAAGGAGTTAATTAGGAAGCTATCACAACAGTCCTCATAACAGGTATTGAGCACCTAAACTAAGGTCATAGCTGTGTGGGTAGAGGCGAGGGAATATCTTCAAAAAATATGACATTTAGCTGTGGGTTAAGTAGTTATGGTACAAATTTGAGAGACTTGAATAATGACAATAGAAGACTCCCCAAAAAGGTGCTTCAAAAAAAAGCAGTCAATACCAACATAGGCATCAGTTGTTAGAAGTTTGTATAGATCCATGGTACTATACTGCATGCTAGAGTGCTCTATCCTAATTTTATCTATCCTAGTTAAGAAGACACACACAGTACTCAACCAAACTAAATCAAAGGCAGATAGACCTTTGGAACCAAGTCTACCAAGAACATTAAGCCAGGAACTGGAATTTATCTTGGAATTGATTCAAAGGAACAAACAATCTCCAAAAGCAGCATGGAACCTCAGATTTAACCAAACCATCCTGAGCAGCACTATAAACAGGCATATGTTGTTCTGAGAACAACTACTGATAGTTAAAAAAACCAATATCCAACTTAAAAATAAGACAAAATCTCTACTCCATATAGGAGAAACCAGAGGGACTATCTTGCATCACAACTCTACCCATAGAAAAGCTGGATTTTATTATTACTTTTCTGCTTGAGAAATTTTGGAAAACAACCACTGAAATCTACAGTTTTTTCCTGGCACTTTAAAAATATTCACTTTCATGGTTATAGATTGATAGTAATTATCCCCACCCCACCCCCCTGGAAATTCAAGATCTCAAAAACTAAATTTCAAAGAGAAACAAAATTTTACCTCAGACATATGCACATAATTGTTGGCCATGTAAGCCATGCTTTCAAAAATTAGAAAAAAAAATGTAATCAGAGATTGGCATCAGCTTATCTCTGGCATCAGATCAATTAACAGATAGAATTTCCCTATTTTGGTTACGTAAGCATTCTTGATAGCCTGTTCAAATTACAACTTGAGAACAGACTACTGTATAAATCATATAGGGAAACTTGATTAAAAAGCCCTTTAGTGTCACAAGGAAACCTTCAAATTACTATTGACTCTGAGACAGTTGAAATTTCTTCATTTAATTAAAAATCTAGAATTGGTTCTTCTAAAAGTAAGAGATTTTCAATCATTCATGTTTGTAAACCTAGAACCATCAGACTTCTTTCTAATTCATAATTACTATCTTTTTTAATGTACCACATTGTTTACTTACATAGAACTGGGGTTGGATTGGATTTTTTTCCAAAGTTTATTTAAATTTTTTATTCTGAATTTTAAAACCAAAAAAGAGCATTTCTGTATATATACAGAGCAGAATGCAAAAAGAAGATTGTACATGGAATCATCACTCTCCATTTCATACTACTAACTTTAAAAAAAGTGTATAGTAAATTCTATACATTACTTTCAAAACTATCCTGTTTATACTTCCTTCTGCACTTCTTTCTATTCTCTCCTATGCATATGAAAAATATTTCAAATATCATTTTATTCTCATCCCTATTGCTACTACATAGAATCTCTCACTTCCTTTAAAAGTCAGCTGAGGGGCAGAGCCAAGATGGCGGCTGGAAAGCAGGGACTAGCATGAGCTCCCCACCAAGTCCCTCCAAAAACCTATAAAAAATGGCTCTGAACCAGTTCTAGTACTGCAGAACCTACAAAATAGCAGAGGGAAGCAGAGCTCCAGCCCAGGACAGCCTGGATGGTCTCTGGGTAAGGTCTATCCTGCACAGAGCTGGGAGCGGAGGGGAGCAGAGCTGAGTGGAGCTGAGAGGAGCAGAGCAGAGCAGAGCCCAGCACGGGCGGCACAGACTAACCAGACCAGGAGCTGAGTGGAGCAGGCCCTAGTGCCCTGAATCAGTGAGCTGTGGCAGTTACCAGATTTCTCAACCCACAAACACCAAAGACAACAGAGAAGGTTA
>CM053622.1:625621518-625668028 GCA_028646595.1 Phalanger gymnotis | reverse complement strand
CCCTCTGTCTTCCAAGCAGCTTTGGCAGATGACAGGATTGGTCTGGCTCTTCTTATTCAGTGGATGCTGTGCCCTGTTTGAGCACTAGCCTACCCTGAGGTCTTCTGTGACCCCAGCAGCTCCTTTGCTGGAGCTGTTTGCCCATGGGCAAAGCTAAATAACTGTGATTCCTACCCCCAACACACTCATTTCTCTCTCTCTCACCCATCCTCTCACCCTCTCACCTCCTGACAGTTTTGTGCACTGAAATTGTGGCCTGGTGGTGTAAGTTTTTTTTTTTCCCAAAAGTCACAAATTTGACACGTGGTAGTTGACAACAATCAAATCATTACCCCACCCCATTTTATTTGGCCCCAAGGTAAGGCAATTCCTTGGCGTCCTGAGCCCTTCACACTTTTAGGGAGAAAATTCCAAAACAGTCGTCATTTTTATTGTTCTGGAATCTTTCAGCTTTTACTTCATTCCTCTGAAAAAGTGGGAGGTCAGGGAAAACATGGCAGCTCTTAGGATTTGATTGCTATGGCTGTAGAACAAGTCCTTTGTTACAGAATGAGTACAAATTATAAGTCAGGTAGTTATTGTTTAATTAGTGCACACCACTGGTATTCACTTTGGCCTCATCAGTTACTGGTGGCCAGGATTTTGGCCAGGCCAAACTTTCTCAGTTTCCAGTGCTCTTCTCATAAACTCATCGTCTGAGAAATTGCAAATGCTGAAATCCACCCTTTACCAACTTTGCAGAAATTTCTGTTATAGTGTCAGTCAAGCATTTGATAAGTGCTACTATCTGTAATCGTCCTGTGCTAAATGCTGTGGATATAAAGAAAAAAAAATAACCTGTACTCAGAAGTATCTTTCTTTCTAATGGAAGAAAAAACATGTAAATATTGAGATACTTAGGGGATGTATACACACACACCCATATATAAAGTATATGAAGTCAATCCAAAATGGAAAGGCATTATCATATACAATATATTATTTGTATTAAATCAGAAGTTTTCTAAATTAAATACATTTTCTTTTTCATTCTCCAAGTTCTTGTATTTTTTACATTTTAACTGTGAATCTTACATGTAGTAATACATGGATAAGGACCTTTTTGTATGTGTTATGGACTCCTTTGGCATTCTGGTAAAGCCTATGTGCCCCTTCTCAGAATAATGCTTTTAAATGCGTAAAATACAACTCATAGAATGATGTTAAGAGCCTTTGGGCCTGACCTTTGGTGTCCTTCACATGCCTCTTCCCCTTTTCCAAGAGACAGGAGCTTGAAATGCCATTGGAAGATGTGGGTAGAAATAGGTATGGTAGAAGAACAAAATCTAGGATGAATCTTGGTAATTCCATTAGAGAGGTTCAGTGATAACTGTCAAAAACAAGATGAAATTGAGAGTAATAAAAGATCGAACAGTGGACAGTAGAGTTCCAGATTGAGTTGTCTCCATGACATTTGGGGAAACTGGAGGCAGAACTATCTACCTATAGTGGATACAGTAGGAATAAAAGCCATTTGTGAAGGAAACTAGGATACTCTGTCTCCCTAGGTTTGTCCTTAAGTAGAAGCAAGAGAACTAGTGTGTTCAGAGATGCTAGGCCTGAGATGCAGCCCTTTGATCTGCTGAGGTCAGCAGATGAAAATTATGAACCTAAGACAAATATTTGGAGAAAAGGAACTCAATAAAATATTTATTGAGCACATACTCTGTGCAAAGCACTATGCCGAATGCTGAAGGAGGTACAAAGAAAATTAGAACTTTCCATGTTATTGGAGTTTACAATTAACAGCAGTACTAATAACTTAAAATTATATAGTGCTTTACAGTTAGTAAAACCAGCATATATTTTTCATCTGCTCCTCAAACAACCCTGAGTTAAATCGTATAAGTGCCTTAGAGAGATTTATTAGAGAATTTCTCCTTAATAGATATAGAAGCTAAAATTCAGGTTAAGTCACTTGCCTAGGTAAGAGCTAGACTTGAATCCATGTCTTCTGACTATAAGTCCAGTGCACAACAGTCCACAACAGACACCAAGCCGCATTTTCTAGGATTATTATATACATTTCTTTGATGACATCCTTTGTACTTCTTTTGTAGTTCCTCATTTGTAATAATGGTGTTGCAGCTTGCAAATTGCCTCTGCCTATCATTCAGTTTTAGTCAGTCTGATAAGTATATATATATATATATATATCAAAGCATGTATATATTCTGTGGCCATTTGTCATTTATTTAGTTGATGAGAATATGCATAGAAAAAGTGGCACCCAAATACAGAAATCTATAAGTGCTGTTTCTAATAATGATTTTATTAGTTTGCAAAGATTTCCATCAAGAATTGATGAGAGCCTACCAAATTTCATCTCATTAATCACATATATGTGTCAATACTTGAGAGATCTGTGATTTCATTGATGTGTGTGCTCTTTTCATTAATAGAAAGCATAATCCCTTTTTGACTTAGTCGATAATACTAATAGTTTATATTTTGCTTTAAGATTTGCAAAATGCTTTACATATAATATCTCATTTGATCCTCACAACAGCCCTATGAAGTAGGTAATAGTAAATATTATTTTCATTTTATACTTGAGGAAACAATCTGAGAAAAGCTAAGGGACTTGCCTAAGGTCATACAACTAGTAAGTGTTTGAGACAGAATTTGGACCCAAATCTTCTTGACTCTAAGTCCATTGCTCTATCTACTATACCACACAGCCTAAAGGACTGCTGTAGCTGAAAAATTCGTCACCCTGTGGCCAAACTAGTTATGAGCCAGTTTATGGTCCTAAAAAAGCAAATAGAGAGCCTTTACAATATTTTTAGAACAGTCCTTTTTAGTACCCATCAGAACTTATATTCTAGTGACATTGCCTTTGAGAATGTAGAGTCACCTCCACACCACAAGAAAGCATTGGATTAGGACATTAATAGATTAGGACTACTTTAATATTTATTTTGTTAGAATTTTAGTAGAAGACATAATAGTCATAAAAGTAATGGGGATCTAGAAAAGGCCATGGACTAGTTTTTCCTATTTAACTAAATCTCTTTCTTAGGTTTTCATTGCCCAGGCAAGATCATCTGGGAGCCACCGAGATGTTGAAGATGAAGAACTTACAAGAATTTTTGTTATGATACCAAAATCATATACGGAAGAAGATCTAAGAGATAAATTTAAGGTACTGATATTTTTAGTCAGATAGCATCTTTAATAAACTCATTTTCCAAAATTTGCTATTTTTTTTTTTAGTATTCAGAGTAGATATTGTTAAAAATGTTGTAGGAAATATTCTAAAACCTTTTATATTCCTATTGCATTTAATATATTATTAGCAATAATATCTTAATAATAGTTACAATAATACAACATATTATTTCTTAGTGTTTCCTAGCACTACATGGCTATCGTAATGTAGTTATGAACTCTAATTTCCATATCTGTCCAAGCAACTGGCATGATTATATTTCAGTCTTAATTTTCTCTGAAGGCCTAAGCTGTTGATGTTAAATTTTTAGTACACATTTTGATTGTACATACCGTTTTTGTTTTTTAAATCTTTTAGGTCTATGGAGACATTGAATATTGCAGCATTATTAAGAATAAAACCACTGGAGAAAGTAAAGGTTTGGGCTATGTAAGATACTTAAAACCATCACAAGCTGCCCAGGCCATAGAAAACTGTGATCGAAGTAAGAATTTATTTGGTTAATAATTTTTACAGATATGCTTTTGAAGATCTATCCATATTTGTTTGTTTAAGAACAACTTTCAATTCTGGTTTCACTTCTAATTTGACCTTAACCTAAGCAGTTGGGTTTTAGATGTATAGAGAGCTCTGAGATGGATGTTTTTCAGACCAATCTGATGATGGTTGCCTTTGGCAACAGTGTTTTAAAAGCAAAAGTGTCAGAACAACCATTATTAAGATGATAAGAGCATTAACTTATTTTGGAAAGTATTTATATAGAGAAGAAAACAAGACAGGGTTTTCTGGGCTTTGAAAAATCGGACTGTTGTATTTCTTTGTATTAAAGACATATTTTTTTGAACACAGTATTCATAAGCTCCAAAATAGCTCAGAGCTTAAGTAAAAGAATTCTGCCCCCCCCCGACAAAAAAAGCATAGTTAAATATGTATAGTCAAGCACAAATTAGAGGATTGTAAGGAGAAAGATGTTATGTAAATAGTAAAGTTCTATGAAAATGTGAAGTGGTTGTTTCTAGTAATTAAAAATTAGGTAGTTTAGTGAGAGGTAGCAGATATATAACCTTTAAATTCTATTTCTGACAGTATATGCTAAGAGGCAAAGTGGTGTGGTTGATAGAACCTTATAGTCATATAAATCTGGTTCAGATCCTGGCTCTAGCATATACTAGCTTTCCTTTGAGTGCTACTGGTAACTCAGATACTAATAAATTCCAGATGATTTGTCAATTTGTGTCAGTGAAGAGAATTTTCATGTCAGGAGGTCGCTAACATCAAAAGTTGAGACCAAGAAGGGAAACATAAATGAAACACACTAAATGAAGGTGGAACAGATAACCATTTATGTAAAACTGAACATGTACGAGCTATCTTTTTCAGGTTTTAGAGCAATCTTGGCTGAACCTAAAAATAAAGCATCTGAATCTTCTGAACAAGATTATTATAGTAGTATGAGGCAGGAGGCATTGGGACATGAACATAGAGTAAATATGTTTCCTTTTGGTAAGTAGTACTATTTTTTATATTAATATGAGTGATCATACCTTTGAAAAAATATTTAATAGACAGTCTGTTCGTGGATAAGATTTGTATAGGATGGGCAGGCATACATACATAACCATACATAAGTTATTTAGTTGCTACGCAGTCATTTTTCTGCCACACTTCTGGGCTGACCGACTTCTGCTTCTGCTTTGCTGGCTCAGACACATCATACCCACACTTACCTGCTCCTTGATATGCTCGACATAGAGGAAATCTGTCAGTCTTGAACATCTGCCTCATGTCTTTAGATTTGAATGAGAGAAAGGTTTTTGGAGGACAGGTGGAAGACTGGCTAGTGAGAGTAAGAATTCTGAATCCCTAGAAATTTGAGGAATCTATTTTCCTAGCTGAAATCCATGGTGGAGTATGAAATTTTCTAAGCTGCTATACTATGCTATGCTTGAATAAACTTGAATAAACTAAACACATTCTCTACTTATATTCCTCTTTGTAGTGAGGAGTTTTCTGTCTCTTGTTGTTGCTCTCATTACTGCAAGCAAGAGAACAAACCTAGAGGTGTTCCAAACAATTAAAATCATTTTTATATTTGCATGTTTTAAATTATTTAAAGGACTCATTTTAAATTGTCCCATGTGATTCAATTTATATGGGACACTATACAGCACCCTGATCTCACATATATTCTTTTATTTAAAAGGTCTATCATTATACCAGTTTTATTCACTTGTACCTAAAACTTAAAGCATGTTTTAAATAAACGTACAGAAATTTGATGACTTATATTTGTCATTTTGTTGGAGAAGAACAGCCAGAATTTCCCTCTTTTGAAAAGAATGATATCCGAGGCCAGGAGACCATCTCCAAACGCTTGTCAGTGGTATCACGAGTTCCTTTCACACAAGAGCAGCTCTACAGCATTTTTGATATAGTACCAGGCTTGGAATATTGTGAAGTCCAACGAGATCCTTACTCTAACTATGGTAAAAATAACTTCTAATTTTCTTTCTAAATTAAGCTCTTCTGTTTAAAAATAACTTTCTATAATTCTTTTTTTTCTATAATTGTTCCTTTCATGATCAATTTTTTTTTAATGCCCACATGACGGGATTTGGAGTTACTCTTTCTCTGAGTTTTAGAAATGTCATATTGACCTTGATTCCCTGTAAAAGAAGCTTCTTTACGTTGTCATCCATAGTGATCAAACAAACAAGAATTATATAAGTCTTATTATACATAGTAATTTTTAAAAATAATTACATAAAGCTTCATATTTGTAACTATGGAACAAAGAAAATCTCAATGCCCGACTTCTGTATATCCCACAGGCCAGATCGTGTTGTCTGAAAAGGTTGTCTTCCCGGCTTCTAGCCCTTGCCAGCTTCTTCTATTTCTCCCACCCTACCTCTTACGGCTTATTTCAGATCCCAGCGACTCGCTAGTCTCTATTCTCTTCTTGAACCCAACCCGGGAAAGATATGCTACGTTTTTGGGACTTTTCGAAGGATTGTTTTTAGTTTAATTGGAATAAAATCACACTGGATTATTACTTTAAGAAGGCATTTGCCTTTTATATATTTGCAATTGATCGTCTGATTGTGGAATGATTTCCTTTAACAAGCGGAAAAGAATATTCAGTATTCTTTCTGTCCTGAGGTATCACTGATCTTGTCCTTTTAGGTCAGACAAGCATGGCCCATGGTCACCCTGTCTACCACTATCCCTTACCCACACACAAGCCATCTTTGGTATAAGTCTGCTCGAGATCTAATAAGAGGAACTGCTAGGGTTTGAGTCTGTATCCTGTCTTCGTTGATTTTTTTCCAGGGTTTGAATCCATTTTTGCCTACCCTAAAAGAAAAACATAGGCTTGTCCATACAGTAACCCTCTCTGTTCTGACTGAGTACAAGTCACAACTTTAGTTCTCTTTTCCCTTTTCCCCAAAATTTCCAAATACGTATTTTAAGTTTTCTGCCATTTGCTGTTTTTAATAAGGAAATCATTGTTTTCTCCCTTTGTCACTGTAGAGCAATAACAGTAATAATAGCTACAGTAACAAAAATAACACATTAAGGTTTGAAAAGTACTTTACTTACAATATCTCACTCGATTCTCCCAACAGTCGTGTGAGGTAGGCTCTGTAAATGTTGCTGCTCCCACTTTACAGATGAGGAAACTGACACTCAGAGATGTTAAGTGACTTGCCCATACTAATAAGTGTCAGAGGTTGCATCTGAGACCGTGTCAAGTCCAACTCTTTTCCACTCTACTATATTGCTATCATATCCCATATGGATCCCTTTACCTCATATGTTGTTTCTGTCTCTGGTTATAAAGTTTCTCACAGTTTACCATTGAACTATAGCGTCTTCATTAACAGAGTTATTGCTATATATTTAGAATCCTGTTTTAACTAACTTAACAGGACATCAAAATTTCTGTTTTAGGCTTAATGTAAGGAAAAACTTCCTAACAATTAGAACTATCCAAAAATGGAATGGGCTGCTTCAGGAGGTAGTGGGTTTCCTCATTGGAGGTCTTCAAGTAAAGGCTGGATGACCACTTGTTAGGTATGTTGTAGACGGGATTCTTTTTCAGCTATGGTTGAACTAGATGGCCACTGGCATCCTCTCCAATTTGAATTTCATTGAAATGGTGACATATTCCTAGATGGTAGAAAAGGAAATATTACAATGGAGTATCTTCCTCTAGTGTGTGGGCATAGTCATCTCAAAAAAGATAAAGAAAGGTAACTTCTAGTTGGACACTAACTCTGAGCAAAACACTACAGCTGATTGGTGCAGTGAAAATGGGGATGACCTAGAGGAAAGCTATCGTGTCATGCTAGAGTTTGTCATAGCCAAGGAGGCAAATAAATGCTGGGCGCAGTCAGTCATGAACTCTGGACTTCACAATAGGAGAGTAAAGATTGATGTTATGCCAGAGATTCTGAAAGGGAAGGTTCAAGAGACATAGAAGGCTCACAGAGACAAAAAAACTAGTAATATGATTGTGACTGAGCCAGATAAAGAAAAGAAGAGACCTTTAAAATAAGCGCTTTAGTTTCACAGGGAACTCTCTGATGAATTCACATTCAAAAAGAAGACCTACTAAACCTGGAAGGAGGTATGTAGCCAAGAAAAAAATAAAAAAGAGTGGCACATACTTCTGACAGTAGTGTTAGAAAGGTTAAAACTAACCAATGGAAAATGAAAAAATGCTAAGAACAAAAAGTGATTTTTTTTTAAAAGGCATGCTCAGGACAAATGGAAGATGGGATATATGGTGCAGGTAGTATGATGTCGACCACCATTAGATAAAAAGCGAGCCACTCAATAAATTTTGTTAACAGTTTTCTCAGTTGAGAAAAATGATCCTCAGACTGGAAAGAATAGGACAAATATAATTAAGAAGGAATCAAAGCTGAATACAGACTACAGCATCTAGCAGCTTTGAACTCAAATCTCCAGACCTGGACAGATTGTACCATAAGGTAGTAGTAATGGCTAATGTTAATGTAGTATTTCATAGTCATAAATCGTTTTCCAAGGATCATCTTATTTGATTCTCACAACATCCTTGTTAGATATGCAATGCAAATATTATTTTACAAAGAAGGAAACTTGAGGCTGGGTTGCTGAAGAAGCACAGCCAGTAAATAGCAAGGGTAGGCCTTAAACCCAAGCCTTCTAATTGAGTCCTGCACTTCACTGTACTGCCTCTTCCTGAAAGAACTTGTAAATGGGAGTACTAAACTGCTGACTGTGATCTCTGAGAAACTGTGTAGCAAGGGGGAGTTTCTAGAAGACATGTCCCTTGATTTTCAAAAATTAGAAGGAAGTGGATTTTGTCAACCACAGGACAATATTCCTGACATTTAGGAGAGAGAATTTATGAGCAGCTTAGGGAAGTAGTAACTTCTTTTCATTTTTATCAAGCAGTGTCATTTTTTTTATAGGGATACTAGATTGGCAGTTGAAGAGAATAGTATAAACTAGGAGAGGGGAACCTGTGGCCTCAAGGCCCTAAACCCCTAAATGTTTTATCTGAATGCGAGCAAGATACTTGGCAAAGCCTCGTGATATTCTTGTGGACAAGATGGAAAAATATTGCTTAGATGAATTTGTAACTAGCTTCGTGTGACTGCTCAAAGTGTTGTTTTGTAGGACAAATATCAATGTGGAATAGTGTCTCTTTATCTCCAATTCTTACTTTCCTTTAGGGCTCAGTTCAGGCACTACCTCCTCTGTGAAGCCTTCTCTAATCTTCCCTCCTTCCTTTTCCTATTGTTAATGCTTTCTCCTTCTTCAAATCACCTTGTCTTTACTTATTTGTGTACATGTTGTATTACCCCAGTAGAATGTGTGCACTTCAAGATTGGGGATCATCTTCTTCTTGTCTCTGTGCCCACATCACCTAGTATAAGTTGGGCTGATGAATGTTTATTGAATTGAATTGAAAAGTAGATGAGTAAGTATGGTGTAGCAGAAAAAACATTGGACTTGAAGGTAGACTTGGATTCATATTCTAGCACTGTCACTAGCTGAGCATGAGGAAGGTCTTTCCTGCTGCGCTTCGGTTTCTTCATCTGCAAAATAGAAATAGTATTTTCACTACCAACCTCAGATGGTTATTGTGAGGAAAGTGCTTTGCAAAACAAAGTACTATATAATGTGAACTATTGAAATGCCCTTTAAGAAATCATTACACAAATGAAAAAACTTAATCTTATGCAGATAAAATGTAATTTAAATTGTTTATCTTACAACAGAATTTAACATAGATTTCCTTAAAACAGCTAATTCCAAGTACGCTTAAAATAAATGCCAAAACTTGATTTTGTCGTTAATTTTTTAGGAATGTAATTTACATAATTTGTATAATGTAATAACATTATACAAAGTGATTTATAATCTACCTTAGCTTCCCATTTATTGCTATAAATTTGCCTTCTACCAACTAATGTTTCCTCTAATTTTTTCTCAAGTTATGAGCAGAAAGCCATGCTAAATGTGTAACAAACTAGGGTGAATGAGCAAATGTGGACAGTTTAGTTAATAGCTTATGAAAGAATCAGCTCTGCTTTCAGCCCAGCCTTCCAAAAGCAGATGCTTCTCACCAAATAAGATTCAGTCAAGATACTGTTGGGCCAGAGATGGTTTTTCTAAGGTTGTCTTCCAAAGGAGGGAGCTACACATTTCCCTAGACAAGCAGAGACCTGGGACTGACGGCATGAAGTAGTTAGAGCCCAACCTCCTTGATAATATTAGAGCTAAAAAAGACCTTTTATATTATTTAGTCTTTTTTTTCCTTAATAGATGAAGAAATTGGAGAACAGAGGTTTGTGACTTGCTTGCAGTCATATAAACTAATTAGTAGCAGAATAATGAGTTGATTTTCTTTCTCCAATTCTCCTGATTTTCACTTCATTATTCTTTTTACCATCTTGCATAACCAATCAACATAGAAACAACATAGAAACTGTAAAGTCTGTGGAACCTATACTGTAAACCAAAGGAAACTGATGGCTTCTTAAGAATGGTGGAAAGATTGGCACCTCAAGTGGAGTCAGCAAGAGGTTCAGATAGGTAACTTCTCTGCCTTTATAGCTGCCATTCATCTTCCAGTTCCAAGGATGTCTCAAGTGCAATGGGAGCTAAAGCTAAACTCATGAAAAGTGCATTTCAGGGCAGGAATTAAAAGGCCACATTCCTGTTTGGAGGAAACAAAGTTAGGCCTTAAGATGTGGCAATGATTTCTGAGGTATGCTAGGGAAGGGGCGAGGGGGTAGAGTGGAGCTTACCAAAGCAAAAAAAAAATGTGACCTGTCATCTAATGTGCAAAAATATCCATAACTGAGTAGAACACGGGTAGTTATCCTTACTACCCTCCACATTGTCAAGTAATCACCCTTCCTGGAATTCTACTTAGAGCTTCATTTGGGCTAATAAAATCTTGTGAAATGCAAATATCTCTGGGAGCCTTGAAGCTCTGTCAGTTACACATACCTTCGAGTATATTATATTGCTTTATTTCAAATACCTAGCCTGGGTCAGTTCTGTTGAATGATTGAAGGTGTGGAAGCTTGGTAGCTTAGTGGGTAGAGTGCTGGACTTTAAGTTAGGAAAACCAGAGTTCAAATCCTGCCTCAGGGGCTTGATAGCTCTGTGGCCTTGGGCAACTCTCTTAATTACTCTTAGACTCTGTTTCCTCATCTTTAAAATAGGGATAATAATAGCACCTACCTCAAAAATTGGTTGTAAGGATCAAACGAGATACTTATTATATAATGCCCTTTGAATCATAAGATCATAAATTTAGAACTGGAAGGAATTTGAGAAGCTATTAGGTAAAGCCCCCTCATTTTCTGGATGAGAAAACTGAGACTGACAAAAGTTTAAGTGACTTGTCTGGAGTCATACAGTTAGTATGTATCAGAGGCAAAATTTAAACTCAGGTCTTCCTGACATCAAGTCCAGCACTCTGTCTACAATCTTAGCTGCCTTCAAGTATAAATTTAGTATGATGTTCATAGGCGAGGTGGTGTTGCTAGGATGTTGAGTGGTTATTTTAAAGCACATGGAATGTGGGAAAGTTATAAGGGCAAGGGAAAAGAGGTTCTGGGAGAGGAGCAAATAGAGAAAGCTCGAGGAGTGCCAACGAACATCTAAAATTTTTGTGAAGGACTAGAACTATACTCTTCTATCTTCTCAGATACTAAATATGAAATAACTATTCATTTTTAAAGCAGGACCCAAGAGAAGAGAGTCTCACAACCATATATGCCCATGTTAGGTCACTGAAAACCTAGAGCTGAGCTTTTCTAGTTCACCTAGGGTCCACCTCCATGGAATAGAAAGTTGCCTTTGTCCCCAGGCCTGCTGCTTGGCCCCATATCAGAAGCTTTCTTTCCTTCTCCAAAGTTGATGAGAGCCTGGGTAAGGCTTCATACAAGTGGCTGAATTAACTGGCAAGCAAAAGGTGTGTGGAGTGGTGCTTTTGCACAGCTAAGCTTTATTAACCCTGTTCCTATTTATAT
Source organism: Phalanger gymnotis (assembly GCA_028646595.1). Taxonomy (NCBI): domain Eukaryota; kingdom Metazoa; phylum Chordata; class Mammalia; order Diprotodontia; family Phalangeridae; genus Phalanger; species Phalanger gymnotis. The sequence goes on along the minus strand of CM053622.1, from coordinate 625,656,274 downwards.
AACCTATCTATTATATTTTCCTCTCTCTCTCTCTCCCTCTCTTCCTCTCTCTCTCCCTCTCTCTCCCTCTACCTCTCTGTCTCTACCTCTCCTCTCTGCCCTGCCCCTGTTCTCTCTTTTCTGATCATTCTTTCTATCCTTCCAGATCCTTAGTAAGCATAGTTTACTGTTTCTGCTTCTTTACATCCTATCCCTCAAAAAAAAAAATAATAAACCTTTTGGGAAAAAATCCAGTACAACTTTTTGCAAATCTTGCCAAATGTTTAAAAATATTTTAGACATCATTCTTATATGGTCATAGCACAAATTTTGAAGATCGACTCATTAATAGTCAGAGACTAGAAAATAAATGTTTTAGAGTGGTTTGAGAGGTGGGATATGATTAGTTATTTTTTTTTAATGTTTTGTGGTTTCTCTAGTTTGGATTATGTTTGGATTATAGACATGGTTGTAAATGATAGACTATTAGTTCAGTCAATGAAGGTGGTTTCCTGAAAGCATTTATAGTCAGTTTTCCTTTACCACTGAGGATGGACTGAGAGGAAGTAGACTTAGGATGTAGTAATTGGTATGAACATTAATTGGGGAAAATTCTTAAATACAGTAACAAGACCCCAGGAAATAAGGTTGAAAAATTTCTTTCCCTAAAAATGTTTAGTAAGAAAATAAGCCCTTTTCTGTCTCACATATAATAGGTAGTATCTATTAATCTAAATAACCTTTTTACGGTACAGACGTATTTTAGTCTGACTTGATCATATTACCCAAATCTAACCTAGATCTACAAACTGCTTAAGTTGGTTCATTTAACTATTAGCTTTCAAGGCGACTACCTCTTTCTTTTTTTTTTCTTTTTTCAACTTCCTTTTTTATTATGAACTTAACATAGATCAACAAATACGAAATTTCAATATACAAAGAACAGAAAAATAAGCTTATAAAACAACTTCTCTTCCATACAATTTTAAATGTATATTAAATTTAACACAATACTAACAAAATCATCCTGCTTGTCTAGTTCCCCCTTCCAAGCTTTCTTCTGCTCTCTTCTTTGTATTTTCTAAAATGTTTCATTGATTTTTTTCTTTTTTTAAAACGTAAACATCACTATGCACACCCACAGCTCTTTCACCATCCTTCAGATCAAAATAGAGGATAACTATTTCAAATTTGTTATTCCTAGTTAGTTTTTATCCTTTTTCTCTTAACTACGGAAGAATACTATAAACCTTAATGGTGAAAAATCATAATAAACTTCATGTAAGCAGACTGGCAACCGATTGCAACCAATTAGGCTTTGCTTTTGTAAGTATCAATAAAAAGGGAAATATTAAGTTTATCAACTCTAGATATCATGATGGATCTGTTCAGCAAGGACAACATTTTTTAACAATTACATTTTTCAACAAATTTTTCATTCAAGTTTTCTCTATATTTTCCACTTTATTAAAGGTCATGGAGTGGTTCAGTATTTTAATGTAGCATCAGCTATATATGCAAAATACAAGCTGCATGGGTTTCAGTACCCTCCCGGAAATCGGATAGGTGTCTCATTCCTTGATGATGGAAGCAATGGAACAGAGTAAGTAGTATTCAATGTATGGCTAAGACAGTTTTGAAAGTATATAATTTACTCAAGAGAAAACAGGAAAAATTTTAAACATATACCTGAACATCTCAAATATGACTCTTTCATAGAAAAATAAAATAATAGTGTTGCTTACTGTCATATTACTACAAGTTCTCTAATAGCATTTTGTAACTAACATCAATCGTTACATCTTCAGCCTCCTTAGAAAAATGGCAACCCAGATGGTCGCTGCACAGCTTGCATCAATGGTGTGGAATAACCCTGGTCAGCAACAATTTCTGGCATCTTTGGTAAGTAGCTATGGTGCTTTGTTTTCTTCTTTCCTCACACATAAAGAAACTGGAAGAAAGTTGTTCTGAAGGTCATCTTGACTTGCATTACCATTTGTTACCTTTTAAAGAGAGTTAGCAGAGTTGTAACCCAGAAAAATATCCAAGGTAGTAAAGATACTAATAGAAAGCATGGGTAAAAATTTAGCAGCATCTCTTTTTATTAAAAATCCTCTCTGACTAAAATCACAACCTTCCAGTTCACTGTCATTTTCTTATTATGCACTTCTCAACAGCAATTTGGAGGAACTTCTGGGTCTCAGTTGCCTCAAATTCAAACAGATATTGTGCTTCCATCATGTAAAAAGAAAGCCCCACCCGAAACTGCTGTGAAGGAAAGGCTTTTTATTGTGTTTAATCCTCATCCCTTACCTTTGGACATATTGGAGGATATATTCTGGTAAGACTTCAATTCCACAGGGTCATGATCTATAATAAATTAGGATTAAATGTGAAAATTTAAATACAGTCTTGAAAATTCTCCATTGTTACATAAGCATGTCAAATACAGTTATTTCTTCTCAGAACCTTTTGTTATATTACCTCTCTCAAAAACCTCTGCCTTTTTGCTTATTCTCTTTGATCATTTCCTTTTCTTGTGTATCCCCACAGAATTAACTATTCTTTTGTTTCTGAGTTGTTTATAGAGTGGTCTTTAAAAAGTTAGGAGCTAGAAATAAATTGACCAATACTTTGACCTGGGGTGAACCTGTACTGTTTTTCTGTTACTGTAACTTGTTTAATTGTATACATATAATTAATTATATAATCATAATGTATAATTAATTTAACAGGTGATAAATGAGCACTTCCTGTGCTAAGTGCAGTGATGGGCACTTGGAGGATACAAAAGAAGCTTGTAAAGCTGCCCCTGCCCTTAAGGAGCTTACAGTCTCATTGCGAAAACCCGACAAAATCATGCTAACTCTATGAGATATGTTAAATTAGGTGCTAACAGAAGACATGATTTCTGTGCTTTCAGAACCTTTGATATGTAGAGAAATTGTCCAGGGACACTTTTGAGGTCCGTTGGTGATTTAATTGTGTGGGCTTTCGGTGTTTAATCTTCTCTTTTCTTTTCAGCTGCCACTAATAATGAATTAAGGTATATAAAAGGTTTGGTAAGGAGCAATATGAACGATGAGGTTGCTGGAATGTAACAAAGTATTTTGACATTCATTTAAACTAATTAGAGTAATTTTAGGCTCCTTTTGCAACAGCTTTGTTTATGTGTTTCACTTAAAATAGCTTATTTTGTTTCAGTCGTTTTGGGAATCTGATTGAAGTCTACCTTGTATCAGGAAAAAATGTGGGGTATGCCAAGTATGCAGATAGAACAAGTGCTAATGATGCCATAGCTACTTTACATGGAAAAATTTTGAATGGCGTCAGGCTTAAAGTTATGTTGGCAGATTCACCCAGAGAAGAATCTAACAAAAGGCAAAGAACGTATTGACCATACAGGTAAGTACTTTCTAAATAGTATAACAAAAGCAATGTGTGCTAGCACTTTAATTATAAACTTTGTTTTTAGGGATTTAGAAGTTGGCATTTAAAAAAATCACTTCAGGCTGAAATTTGGCTGATAAAGCCACAGCCCAGGTGGATAATCTTGACAGTACATTTTCTAAAAATCTTTTTTTAAAAATCGTTTTAAAAAGTATATTGGCTTGATGCCATTTGCCCTTCTGTAACTCAAAAACAAATTCAATCTAGAAAATTAAAACTAAGCATATTGTTTTATTTGTGTGTTTTTAAATAAAAACTCTTACATTACAACTTGACCTTTTTCTTTTGTGCTTACATAAACTTTTAAGTTTCTAAAAATTTTTAGCACACAGAATTCGTGTCCTTGCTTATTAAATGAGACATAATAGTCCTGTTGAAACAATTTGTTTCTCATTAATAAAGTACTTAAAAATAAGACTGAATAAGAATATTTTGAAACAATTAGGGTTTTTTTTTTTTTAACATTGGTAGCAAAATGAGTGTGGGTATGTATGTGGTCACAGGTTTATACCTTCATCTTTTGAAACTGCCTACATGCCTGCCCCTCTGAAAGCAACCAGTGTACATTAAGAAAATTGCAATGCAATTAACTGACTTCAGTAGGTGCATAAGGGTTCTTATATGAATATTTAAGACAAAAGTTGCCTTAACAACTTACCAAAAGCCATTTTCTTTAATATTGTATGTATCAGAAAAGGAAATTTGAGTTTTATTCATAATAAACTATTATTTTTGTCCATTAATAGTAGGAGATTAATTTTTGATGTCATTGTGTGTGAATGGTTGTATCCCTAACATTCCTGAATGTGTGAAAGATTTTTGGTTTTAAGACATTTTTGACAGCTTTGCATTTTTCTTTTTTGTTACCCAAACAATGGACTTTACAGCTTTTTAGATCTAGAGTAGACTGAGATCTCACTGTCCTCACAGCTCACACAGAGACTGTTATCACCACTCCATCCCCTGCTATGTCTTGTGGCCACAGGTGCAACAGCAGCATCATGAGAAGTACTTTGAATCCAATTCGAAGTCACCCATTTGAGACGAGTTGCTTTACATTACTTTTTATTTTTAACCAGTTATGAGAAAAAGTCATTCTAAGGACTGATTCTAAGGACTAGATTTGAGATGTGTTCTATTTTGATCCAAGTAATTACTTTAAAAGTGAGAACAGTTAGCAAAGGGAGCAATACTTATTTATGACCAGTCATCTTTGTTTGAGGGCTGTTTTACATTTTACTCAACGACAGAGATTAGAGTCAATATGTTATAACAATGATTTAACATTTATTGTCTTTTGAGACCTTAAATGTTAGGTGAAAATGAATTGTTTAAATGATGTTAATTCTTCATTTCTACAGTAAAAAATATTCTCAAAATACCATACCAGTATTATTTTTAAAAACAAAATATCAAGGACAGTTATTTTTAAATTTGTTATAACTTATGATAGCTTACTTTTGTAATGTATATAAAATGTGTTGCCGTTAATTGCAAATATTTTAATATGTTTAAAATAGTTGGTTTCTGCTTTTGTCTAAAGATTCTTTGACATTAAAAAAGTAAGAATATAAAAAGCCTAACTTCACAGTTTAAAAAGGCAGATATTCTTTAAAGTCTTTATATAAAAAAAAAAGAAAAATTTATTTAGCTTTGAATTATTTTTTTTAAATCATGTTTGTGGCTCAGTTCTTTTCCCTGTTGTTTTTCCAGTGGAGGAGAATGGAGTCAATTGAAACTCCTTTCTCATCCAGGAACCAATTAGTAAAAATGATATGAGGTACCAGTGAGCAGAAGAGTCAATTACTGAGGTGTACAGTTGCTAAAGGTGTAATAACACACCTTTTTGCTTGGTGGCAAAGCTCTACCTAGACTTATAAGCTTGCCATGCTATTTTCTGCTCTTAAGAATAAATTACATTCTTTTTCCTGCATTAGAAGAATTTTACATTCTTCAAGATGAGTGGCCATAAAACATAAGCTTTTTACCTTCCCCATTATTGAAGCATTGTACATATTCATGGCAAAGACAGAGTGGTTGAAATTGTGGTGATATGAATGGGAAAATTTTGGCTATGACTTATTCTTGTTTTTAAGATCTTCTAGTTGCAGCATGTACCCTACCTTCATCAGCTAAAAGGTGATTTTTATAACCTTTTACCTGCTGGGCCCTTCACCATGGACATCTCAAAAGAAATCTTAGCTTTTATAGGCTCATGAATGATTTTGCCCTAATTAGAAGTACAATAAAATTGTATGAAAGCATTCTTCAATTCTCTTAAAGTGTTTTTGTTTCCTTTCTTAATATAAAGAAGGCACATGGAAATGTAAATAAGTCAGTAAAGAGTGGCTCATCTTTATGGGACATCTTTAGCATCAAATAAGCTACTCTAAGGAAATAGGGGCAAGGATTATCCTGTATTAATTCAGCATGTGGTTTATTTTTTTTTTAAATACTGAAAGCAGTTGGATCCATTTTAAGGGGAAGAGGACCCCTAACACAAAAGCTGCCTTCCCTCTGCTACAGGAAAATGAAATAATCTTGTCAGTATTTAAGACTACCCACTTAAATGATAGAAATTAAAGTTTTCTTAGAACATTTTTCACTTAGAAGTGAAACAGCTCCTTAATTTTTCCTTTGGAAATATTGAATGAAGGGTTTGTAAAACTTTTGTTGGGGATTCAGGATTTCTGTCTACTTTGAAATACAATGAAAAAACTCATTTTTCTTTTGAACCTGACCATCTAAAATATTACTGAACTTTGATTCTGTAGTAATCCACAGCCTTTTCCCTTCAGAAATTCAGTACCCTGCTCTTGTTTATTACCTTTCTGACCTCTCACTTTGGCTTCACTTGTTTGGGTTCCATCTAGTTTTCAGGTAAGCAGATAAAAAGATCCATTAAAATACAGTTACATTTAGGTAATGATAGGAATACTAAATAAATGAGCTGTTTGCCTTTCAGGTGATGATTTTCATACTTGTGTTGTGTTCTTTCTACAGAACAGATACTAAATAATGACATAACCCTCAGCTGACTGACTGAAAAATGTGACTGGACGCACTCCCTGTGGACAGTTGACAGCTTTTTTTGTATAATTTGCTAGTTTGTGCACAACGTTGTCTTGTTGGGGGGAGCAGAGTTTGCAGACATGTATTTTAAATCCACCCATTTATGCTAAAAGTAATACAGTAGTTGTTTGAAGAGAAATGTGTTTTGTTATGTTTAGAAGAAATAAAGTTTTCTTTGTTTCACTAAATCATGCCTTATTAATGTGGAAATTATAATGAATGGAAGAAATAAAGAAGGCAGTATTTAGGGTTTAACAGAATAATGATTCATCCCGCGGTCACAGAAAAATAGTTGTCTGCTCAAGTAACTTGAAATTGACTTTGAGGATAGGAGCCCAACATATGCATCAATAGAAATACTGAATTTTTAAGACCTTTCCAGGATTTGTTAATATTTATATGAAGTGATTTTGTTTATAGACTATACCAAAAGTAAAATAATCAAATTGCTTATAGGTTGAAATAAATTATTTGGAGGGCATTTTTCCCAAGTTAATATGGAAATTTGATGATTACCACAAAAATACTTTGCAACATTATTTATTATAGTTATTTCAAAAAACTGATTTAACAAAAATTAATTTTAAACAGATTTAATGAATTTTAAACAGATTCAATTTGCTACTTTTTAAGTCCTTTTGCTTATACTCAGATGTAAATAAGTAGATTGGTTTGGCAGCTACCTGACTGTACCCCGATTAAATCATGTGACCTCTGAAGATGTATCTTATCCCTTCTTAAGTAATTATAGAATCTAGGAAAATTTTAACTAATAAGTTATTAAGGAAATTTAATAAATTCTTTATATTACCCAATTTATTGAACTAAATGGATTAATAGACCAGAAATTTTATTAAAACTTGATTATATAAATTGGGGGGAAAATAAAATTATTTTAAAATAATTTTTAAAACTTGATTACATATTAAACAGAATTGTACACCTGAACTGATCCATAGTAGCTACATCATTGATGGGTTTGGGGTCAGGAAGGCCTGTGCTCAAATCAAAGATCTAACACCAAGTGTGTGTACGTGTGTGTGTGTCTGTGTGTCTGTCTGTGTGTGTATGTGTATAGCCATGGTCAAGCCATTTACCCTGTGTCAGCCTTAGGTAGGGAATCTGTAAGTTGGAGGGTAGTATCTTCAGTGGGTTTCAGTGCTCAAGGGAGATCATGTACATTAAGCCCATTGCAAACTTAAAAGTACTGTTGAAATATTCATTATAAGTCAAATGTTAAAAAAAAAATGTATCTTGCTTCTCACAGATAGAAATTTTGAATCATAGACATGCATCAAAGCTAAAAAGGCCAATATGTTGGGAATTATATGGATTTAAGGTTATATCACAGAGGTAAAAATGTCAGTAAGCCTTTCTTTTTCCCTTAGATATACCCCTGTTAAGTCCTGGGCTGCTTCCGATAATAATACTTTTTCTTTTTAATGAACCTAATATATTAAGGGGCATAGATGCCATTTAATCACTTCGTTACATGTTCTAGGTCCTAAATTAAACTAGGATTAGTGAAATATTTAATCACTAAACATAATAAAAAATATTTAATATTTGAAGAAGACATTTTTTTATAATATAGTTTTAGCTAGAATATTTAAAGAAATAAATGATATTATCTTTTAAAACTTGTCTGCCTCATACTCCCTAAACCAATATCTGGTCTGGTATATATGGTACTTTATTATGGACCAAAATTGTTACAAGAACCCATAGCCAAAGGGGATGGAAGGCCACTTGTATATATTTTTCATGCATTCCTGGTCTTGTCTTATCTTTATCGTGTCTCAATGCGTTACATAAGAAAATAACTGTTATCGTGTTCTTCTTGGCTTTGAGGATTACAAGCTTGGCCATGGCAGGTTCTACCATCCTGGAGAGGCTCTGAGTGTGGGCCCAGTGACAAACTGAGTGTCCAAAAACCACCTATCTAAGAATAGAGGCCAGTCACCCGCCAGTATTGTCCAAGTGAATGAATCAAAGAAAAAGACTAGGTAATCCAGGGACAGAAAAGGATTACTTAATATTTCCTATTAACACCATCCATGTACTATTCTCAATATCTGTTCTTTCCTTATTAAAGGGCATATTTAGTTAAAATAACATCTCTTTTAACACAGTGTAGAAGAAAAGAAATTGTATATAATGATAGTCATTTGCATGAGTATGGTGTTTTAAGGTCCACAAGGTACTTTGTTCTTTACTGTGAGACACGTTTTGGTTTTGGTTCTGTGATTTCATTGATGTAGGCAACTCCCCTGTGATTGGCTGATTGGCTGCTCTTTAGTAATTGATATTATTAGAATTGCCTGGGGTACTGAAAAAGTAAGTTGTTTGCTTGAGGTCAGTGTGTGTCAGACAGGGCACTTAGAACCAGGGTGGTTTTGATTCCAAGACTACCTCTGGATCCATTATACAACTCTGCTTCTCTCATGAGTTATGGATGCTTAATATCCCCTTTTCACAGATGAGGAAACTGAGGCTCAGAGAAGTCACGCGGTAAGTGTCAGAGCTAGGAACATTAACAACTTCAGACTTCTGATGCTAAGTCAAGTGCTCTTTATTATGCTGTGCTGCCTCCAGTTATGCCATTTCTCCTTAAGACTGACAAATATTCAAACATTTTAGGACGGTCTACCTCCTTTTGGCTTTTATTGAAGGACATAGGTGATGCTTTCTATATTTAAAAGTTGGATTAATAGATAATTGTGTTGCTTAGAAAGCTCTGTCTTAGAAGTTAGAAAGTTTCCATGGAAGGCGTTTGTTCAAAAAAATGACTTTCATTTTCTTTTATTCATTGTAAGATGTTTCTTCATGAATAAGAAATCCAAAATTTAAAAAGTAAGCAGTCTAAAAGACTGTGATATCCCTTGAGTAGATCCACATTAATACATAAAAATTGACATTTCTAAAAATCTTGATGTGATTTTTTCAAAAAACATTATTTCTTTAGTCACTCCTAAAAGTATTTACAAAAAGACTACCTAATATAATGCTGTTTCTGAAAAGCTATAGAGTATTCCCTTATATCATTTTTTTATCTTCCTGTTATATCCCCTGACTTCTGTCTCACCTCAAGATATGTGTTTGTTGTTATTCAGTCATGTTCAATTCTTCATGACCCCATTTGGGGTTTGCTTGGCAAAAATACTGGAGTGGTTTGCCATTTCCTTCTCTAGCTCACTTAACAGATGAGGAAACTGAGGCAAACAGTTAAGTGACTTGCCCAGAGTCACACAGCTAGTAAATGAGGCCAGATTTGAACTCGAGTATGTCTTCCTGACTCCAGACTCTTATCGACTGCATGACTTCCTTTCATTCTTTGTAGGCAGAATATATTGAGAAGATTAAACTGCTGATTGCTTTTAGGTGCTTCAACAATGTGTTAGTGTTGTGGAGTAAGCTTCTTTAAAAGAGAAGTAGAGACAGTGAAGGAAATGTCCCTTTAAAAGCATTCATCTTTGAATAATGGCTTTTACTCGTTATTTATTCATCCATTTACACCGTTCAGAAAGTAATCCTAAGAAAATAGATTCTTGAAAGGAGCTATTGTCTGTTAACGTCTATATGTTATGTGCAGATGACAACCTTCTAATGGAAGTATTTCCTGGAGAACTGTTGAACAGAGAGTAAGCATCTATAACCAGGTCATCTTTCAGTTATAGTGATACATAGACCTAGCAAGATGACTGCTATAGAAGGTGGGAGTAAAGAAAATTGACTAATGACTTAAATTCGCTCAAATTGTTATTTTCTATGTGGCAATAGCACTCCTTCAAATCCAGTGAACTTCTAGAAATAGGCTTAAAGGTTGTTCAAAGCGGTTTTTAATTCTGTGCTTTAAGACCACGTGGCATTTTATGTATAGTTGCAGATTGTTGCAGGATAGTGTAACATGAGGATTGCAGACCATGTGTTACCATGCTTCCAGCTGTGTAAGTTTCAATATATCACAGATTGGCATAAGAAATTACTAAAAATGGGAATTTGGGGGAAATTTCGTGGAAGCCGCAGATGACACTTGAAGGCCAGCAGATGACCCAAAGCCTATGACCAACCAAATACTTAACCCAAATTTTACAGTAAGAGGCTGTAAACACCCCATAAAAGAAAAAGAAAAAATTCAGACTTCTTCTCTGATACAAAGGGAAGGCCAAAGAAATTTACACAGATTTTCCAGATCAAAGGGGTGCAGTACCCCTAACCCTCACAATGTGGAAGGGAGAGCTATAGTCAGTGTTTGGTGAAAGGAATACCGATGCTGATGGAAGAATAGATTCTTGAAAGATCAAAATTAAAAGAAAAAAGGAAGATCAAAATAGTTCATACAATATAACTTATAGAAATCATAGAAGGAGTTCCAGACAAGACGAATGATGTTTATTGGTACAAACAGAAACCCATACCCTAGCAGCCTTGCCTGCTTGTACCGCACACAATGACCATGTGATACTAATTTGCTGTCATTTATTTTTAAAATAAGATCATTGCATTGCTGTCAAGAAATAAGTTGTCATCATTTTATTCTGCCCCATATGCAAAGAAGAGTTCTTAAAAACAGTTATTACAGTTTTCCCCCCGATTTGGTGTTGGTGTTGTTGTTTGAATTTCCAAATACATAAAAACCTGATGGAAAATGGAAATGTGTCATTTTCCCACTAGGTGGTGCTAAGTAATTGTCACTCAAACATCCAAGCGTGGCACTAAGAGTTATTTGAGGCAGCTGGCACCGTTTGAATTAGCAGTCTGATATCGGGGTTTTACAATATTTGACACAGCACCACAGTACTTTCCCTAGGAATATCCTAGTTCTTTGGCCGTGCTGGGAATTGTCTTGCTTTAAATAATGCTTGAAATAAGTGGGACAAGCATTGGAAAACATTCATAATCTAGATTTTTGTTTCATAGAATTCGGCCTCTATTCTTTCTTCAGTTTAGTTAGAATGTATGTAAACTGTACAAAAAAACTAAGGAAGTCTCTATCTGCTTCAAGGGAGACAGCACTGCTTATATAGTAGAAAGAACAGTAGTCCCTGAGTCAGAAGATTTGGGTTCAAGTCCTGACTGATACATCTTAGCTCTGTAGCCTAGGCAAATCACCTTTCCTCTCCATACCTCATGCTCATTTATAAAATGGTCATCATTAAACTTGCATTACCTACCTCACAGGTTTGTAAAAAAAAAAACTATATAAGAAAACATTAAAGGAAAAGGAACATTCATATTGGAGACATAAAAAGTGTGGGCTTTGTCAAAGAAGCAAGGACTAAGTAATTTTTCTTACATCTGTGACATTTAAAAAGTTTGAGAGACATAGTTTCTGCATAATCAATCATTTTTGTTAATAATGCTAGCATTTTATTAATAAAAGGAATGGTCATTTGGCTTTCTCTCTCCTGAACCAAAGACATCATGGTGGGTGGACTCAGTTTATATGCCCTTGGAAGAATGGGTATACCCGAGGGTGGCAATCAACTCTGACGGGTTAATAAGTAATAGGAGACAATAAAGATTACAATGAGGGGCTAGGCTACATCCCAATGCCGGTCTTGGGGTATGTGACACTGAGCACCCAAATCTTGGCTAAAGGAATTTATCAATTTCCATATCACCTGACTGACAAAAGAGAGAATCCACATTTTCCCAGATCTGTCTGAGTAAACACAATGAGCAGGAATCCACCCATTTGCCTAAACTTAGAATTTCTTTACTCTCTTTTTTATTAGATCTTAGCCTGGCTAAGTCTTTGCCCAAGATTTCCATACTGGTTGATTTCTGGATAAGGAAATAGAAAGGGGGAAAAACCTTGGTCCTAATTTAATATACAAGAGAAAAATAATCATTTCTCTCATATCTTTCATGTTTTGTATTCTAGTCATTTTGCATGATGCCAAATTGTAAATTCTTTAAGGACAGAAGTCTCATTACCTTTTTAACCTTCCCCCAACTGCCTCTAGTAGTTCTTGGTACACAGCAGGTGCTTAGTAGATATTCATAGTTGGTTGTCTGTTCTCAAAGAGGACCAAAATGACATCACCGTGCTAGAGTCAAGTTTCAGTGTATCTGACTGTGGTTGATCAGACCAATACAAGCTCAGAATGCTCTACCACAGGTCAGGCATAAATAGTCTGTGTGAACATTTGCGGTGGACTCTCTAAATTTGTGCATCTTGTGCTTCTTCTGAGCTATTTCAATTCTGCTTTGCTCATATAGCACAGCAGCTTCTCTGATGTGGGCACACCATGCTGAGCAGTCCTGTGCCAGCATGTCACATCCCATGTTACACAATTCTAAAGTTCTTAAGAGAGACCTTGTATCTCTTCTGACCTCCATATGAGTGCTTGCCCTATGTGAGTTCTCCATAAAATAGTCTTTTTGGCAAGTGTAATGTTTTGCATTCAAACAGTGTGAATACTGAGCTGGAATAACCTGCAAAATTGTACACAGAAAGTCTACAGAGTGTAAATGGAAGGTAATCTAACCAACTGACATTGCATTAAATTCAAACACCTATTAGAGTCTCATATTTTTATATTACTGTCCATCCTCTTTTTTTTAGAAGAATATTGACAAGAACTGGAACAGTATTGTGACTCAATTCAAGGATTTCTAAGTGTTTGCTGTGCATTAAGCACTGTGCTAGGTGCTAGAGTTACAAAAATTGAATTCTTTACCTTCATAGAGTTTACATTCTACTGGTTGGCCTTTGTCTACTACCCTTATTTTACCCCCTTTTACCTCTATCTGATTAATCTTGACTCTAACTTTCCAAAATTAAAAACATTTAGTTCACAGTACTCACTAGCATAGAAGATTTAATTCCTAGTGAAGGAAATTTGAACATGAATTAACGATCTAGCCCCTGTAGCACTGACCTTTTCAATGGTCAATACAAACCACTCATTTATTTCTCAGTAATTCTAGAGCTAGGTAGAGGATGATCTCTATTCTGTTCCTGAATTAGCATTAAACTGGTAACCCATTCTTTCGCTATAGACCCTAGGACTGTCAAAAGAACAATTCTTAGTCACTAAATATGGAATTCTACAATATTGCCTCCCACTATTGTTAAACCAGCCCCACAAAGCGCATTGCTAACCTTCCACATTAAATGCTGAAATAGCTAGAAATCTGTAGTGGTAGATGTGACCTTTTAGGGGTTGTAGAAAAGGATCTTACAAGAAGAGGAGCCAAAATGGTGAAGTAGCCAGAACTACTATAGTAAGCTGTCCCCTCCCTACAAAAAAAACAAACATCCAAATAGATCTAAAAAGCACACTAGACTGGTGAGGAAATCAAACAAAAAGTCACAGTGGGTCATTTTTCCAACACAGGGAAACAGATCTGTGGGCACTAGGAACTGAGGGCTGGTCAGGAGCACTCTGCCTTTGGAGAACTCCAATGCCCAGGAAGACGCTGTGGACTGGGGCTAGTGTAGGTTCCAGACTCATACTAGAATAGCCTCAAATGTGTACCAGAGCACTGCAATAGGAACAGGTGCTGACTGGTAGTGTTGCTGCCCTCAGTTCCTGATCACGGATCCTGGACAGACTTGAGAAAGGGACACGTGTCCCCCAGGAATGGCATGCTGAGATAAAGAGAAGTGGAAGACCCCGGGCAGTGTATTGAAAGGGAGCAAGTTCAGAAGAAAGCAGCAGCAGTGTGGCATGGACATCAGGAGCAAAGCAGGGTCCCAGTTCTAACTTCTGGCCTAGACTAAAGCATACAGAAGAATAACCAGTGCAAGAATCATAAACCTAAAGGAAGCTTGCTGCCACTGTGAATCAGTAGAGCTTCTCAGCTGGGCCAAGTTCAACAGCAGTCTGCCGTTGCTCAGACCCAGACCCAGGTCAGAAATTTGCAGAGGTCAAACCAGGTAGGTAGCAATCAGACTTTGCCCTGGATCAGACCATATTGGGAGCACTGAAAGCTTGCAGGTCTCCAGCCTGAGCTATCCCTGAGATCCTGGAATAGTGTAACAATACTCCAAGGAAAGAGCAGGAGTAACCCAAACCTTCCCTTCAGAAGGGAGTACAGTCCTGCCACAACATCAAGTCCAAAGTCAGCAAGTAGGTTAGAAGAATGAGCCCCCCACCAAAAAAAAACAAGCCCAAAAACCACATCGTAAAGGTCATTATGACAGATTAAGACACACAGAAGAAAGGAACAGATCCAGAATGTCTAGAAAGCATCAAAGAAAAATATACTTGGGCACAAATTCAACTAGAATTCCTTCAAGAGATGAGCCAAGAGTTTAAAAAAGTTTTTGTTGGTGAAATGACAGTGCTAGAGGCGGGGAAATGGATAAGAAATAAGAGTTATGGAAGAAAGAATTGGAAAATGAATTGACAGTTTGGCAGAAGAGGTACAAAAGCTTTCCCAAATATCAAACTTTCTGAAAATTAGAATGAGCTAAATAGAAGCCAATGATTCCACACACACAAAAAAATCAAATAAAATCAAGACTTTTTCTAAAAAAACAAAGTTTGTCATAGCAAAAACAACTGACTTTGAAAACATATTAGAGGGAAAAAAAAAGTCATTTTACTACCAGAACATCACAATGAAAAAAGAGCTTAGACATCATGTTTCAAGAAATCTTAAAACTACCAAGATCTCTTAGAACTAGAAGACAAAGTAGAAATAGAAAAAAATCCACTGATCAGCTCTTGAAAGAAACCCCAAAATGAGAACTCCCAAGAATATCATAGCTAAAATCCAGAGCCTCCGCATCAAAGGAAAAATACTGCAAGAAACCAGATAGAAAGAATTCAAGTACTGAGGAGCCAATCAGGATCACATATGATTTGGAAGCCACCGCTATAAATTAGGGGAGAGTTTGAAATACAGTATTCCAGATGCCAAAATCTATAGGCTTGCCACCAAAAATTTACCGAGCAACACTGGGTATAAAACATATAGGGGAAATAGAGGACTTAAAAATATTCCTGATGAAAAGACCAGATTTGTGTTACAATTTTGAACATCAAACACAACCAATGAAAGATAAAAGGTAAACATGAATGAACAAAGGGATTAAACAGCTTACATTCAAATGTGGGGAGATGATATGTGTCCCCTCTGAACACTATCATCAGGGGTCATGAAGAGAATCTATTTAGACAAGACCTGGGAATAATTCTGTCGTATCTTGATGGTCTTAAGAGAAGAATAGAAAGAGGGGAAGGAGAATACACTAGGAGTAGAAGAAAGAGAAAGCAAAAATTATCTCACATAATCAAGATGCACAAGTAGAAAAGGGAGGAAATAAAGAGAAGCAATTGAAATTTAAACCATATTTTAATTTGAACTGGTCAGGGGAGGGAAAAATTCATACACACACTGTTGGGTACAAAAAAATGTATTTCAATCAGTAGAGAAATAGGGATGGGGAGAAAGAAGAAAGAGAAAGCAGAGGGAGGATACATTAAAGGAAAGGACTAGCCCTAAGCAAAATGAACTCTGAATGATGTACAAAATGGTTTTTTGCTCTTTTCGACATGACAAAGGATAGGAATTTGAGAAGGTGCCCATAAACTGAACAACTTATGGCATATAAATGTGGTGGAATATTATTGTGCTATAAAAAATGATGAAGTGGATGATTTCAAAGAAACCTGGGTAGACTTGTATGAACATATGCAAAGTGAAGTGAACAGAACCAGGAGAACAACTTATACAACAACTATATGGTAAAAACAAACAGCTTTGAAAGAATTAGGAATAACCAACCATGATTCCAAAAGTCTACTGACAGAGAGTTGAAGGTCTCAGAGTGCAGGATGAGACTTTTTTTTTAACATGCCCAATGAGGAAATTTGTTTTGCTTGACTATTTGAAGTTTATAAGGGTTTTGTTTTTCTTTTGTTCAGGGTGGGGGTGGGGTGGGAGAGAATGAAGGCAAATTGTTGTTGATTGAAAAAAATGTAATTTAAAAAAACTTGCAATCTTTAGCTTTTAAGAACACTCCCACCAGAAAGTGCTGTAGCCACTGAGTACACAGGCTACTCTTCTGACAATCCCAGGGTCAACCACAAAGGTATGGATACTAGTTTGATTCAGACTGACAATTCAAAATCCTGCTAGTGCCTTTCTCCCATCTTTCTCTAGGATTACAGAGCCAGTGGGTAGTTTATGTTGAGCACTGGAAATGTAGGTGTTGTTTGGGGCCTGATCAATTTTAAATCCATCTCAGTGTTTGATCTGACAGGATCTGCAAAGAACCTTCTGTTCCCCCCGCCCCCACTACTACCCCCCCAATCATGTCTTCAAAGATTAGAGAGATACAACGAACACCCTAAGTTAAACAGCCTATGTTGAATTCATCATCTATATATTAAATCTCTTAGAAAAAGCTTATTTTCAGTCATTATGATAATATCTTTGGGAAACAAGTTACCTGAGGTTGTAGAATTCCTCTTGTTTCCTAAAGCTACCTCCTCCTAGCCTCAAGAGAATACTTTCTAGTTAGAAACGTCATGTGTATCATGTATTTATCATATATTTAATGATTATATTATAGATTATAAATCATATATTGAATGATTTTATAACCAGTCAAATACATTCTTAACCTTCATCTTTCCAGATTGAAAAGTAGATACCATTTTTATTATAAAGAAATCATTTGATTCCCATAACGATCTTAGTTACCCTTCTGTGGACCTTTTGCAATTAAATTACCTCTTTATCTAGAGCAGGAGTGGCAAACCCTGAACCTTTTTTTCTGTCAAGGATATTGACATAGAGAATTCAAACACAAGTCGGACAAAAAGTTCATTTGGAGGAAAGGTAGAGGTATTGAGAGAAAGCATTTGACTCAAGAACAAAGAACATAAAACTTTTTTTCAGTTACTACAACAAACAGAAATATTCTTTTAGTTTCATCTTATGGCCAATTAAGAGGGGGAAAAAAACAATTTTAGCAATGGTTCATTGGCAGAAGTGATAATAGAGCTTGGCTCCTTGCTGTGGTGTTCCATCTACTAAATCACACTGACTTCCTTGTTAACCTTGCTCTGTCCTTTACAATCTGCTATATAATGCAAAGCTCTAAACCTAATGGTTTAGACTATGAAGAATCATAGATATCACTATTCCCATTTTACAAATGACAGAACTGAGACTGAAAGAAGTAATTTTCCCATGGTCAAACAGCTATGCTAGTTAAGTGTCAAAAGCACGATTTTAGCCCAAATCTTCAAGGCATTGTGGTGCTGTAGAAAGAGTGCTGGATTTGAGTCAGATGACCTAGGTTCAAGTCCTGTCCCTGACCATGGGCAAGTCACTTAACCTCATTAGGCATTGAACTTTCTCATTTACAAAGTGAGGGAGTTGGACTAGGAAACCTCTTAGGATCCTTTCAGCTTTATATCTAATTCAAAGCCAATCCTCATTCTACTACACCATGCTGCGTTCACCTACCACTGTGTTATTCTACAAGAGAATTAAAAAACCATGGCTCCTACCAATGAAGACTTTTAATAGAGAACTTGCCACTAAAGAGTTAACACACACATACTTGAAAAGAATTAGAGAAAAATTCCAAAGCATATATACAAACCAGCAAGAGACTGTGGTGCAGAAGGAATAAAATGTAACCCAAAGTTATTTTGCTTAACGTTTTCATGTGTTCATCATCTCTTTGGGGAAATAAAATAAAGAACAACTGGGGTAACTGGGTGACTCCTGGATAACTGAAGTTCTCAGAGGGTTGGAAGGAGCACAATGTTTGGTAAGTCTTAAGATACCATAAGTAATAGTAATATTTTAGTAATTTAGTAATTTAATAATAGTAAATTTTACTATTTACTAAATGGGGGTCCAGTTTCAATACACTAAGTCCCTTATTTGGAGAGCTAAATAAATGGGCATAGACATTCTTGGGCAGCTAGGAGCTACAGTGGACAGAGTGCCACACCTGGAGTCAAGAAGACTTCATGACTTCAAATCCAGTCTCGGACTCTGTCTTACCCTGGGCAAGGTGTACAAACATATTTGCCTCAGTTTCCTTATTTCTAAAATGAGCTGGAGAAGAAAATGGTAAACCACTCCAGTATCTTAGTCAAGAAAACTCCAAATAGGGTCACAAAGTCAGACATGGCTAAAAAAATGACTGAACAAGACATTATTGGAAGAAGTGGAATCATCAGCCCTCTGGCTGAAGGAAATAGGATAGTTCACAGAATGGCACCCCAAGTGACTGGGAAAGCTGCAGAAGTCTCTGAATAGCTGAGTGAAAGCTCTACACTAAAAATAACATTGCCAGTAGTGAGAAGAGAATAGGTAACATATCTGGGTTCTAGTTGTGGAGCAGGAAACTGAAACAGATTGAGTTAACCATGACATTTCCACACTACTCACCAGCACTTTGGTGAGCATACTTGGTATTCCAAGGTGTTAAGAGTGGACCTGCTTTAAGTCAGCTTTGTTCCAAGGTGGATTGATCTTGAACAGCTATGAGCCTGAGGCAAGGAAAGGACATTTCCCAGACTTGGGGAGAGAGCTCCTTATATTACAAGAAGTTTCTAGTGAGCTTCCTTGCTGTCTGCTCTTATCTCTTTGTCAGTGTCTTTTATCTGTTTTGACTTGGTGGATTGTTTTTGGAGGGGGTTGAGGGGACATTGAATATGTTTTTTATAAATAGAATTGTTTATCTGAAGGTCTCGGGCTCAGAATCAACCAGTGTACCATACATGGAACCACTATGGGGACATGAGTGTTGGCCGTGCCACTAACTGTGTGACTTTGAGCATATCACAGTGACTTTTTTGGGCCCTTTGCCTTTTTTTGTGAAATAATGTGGTTAGACCAGCTGGGGAGTTTTCAACATGTGGCCCACAAAACCCCAAGGAGTCCATGTATAGATGTCAAGGGGTTCATAAACTTGGCTGGAAAAATAAATTACAGCTTTATTTTCAACGATCTTTGGCTTCTTTTATAATGCTAAACATTTTACACATTTCAAAAAGGACAGAAAGTCATAGGCTTTACCAGATTGCCAAATTGGTCCATGGTATGAAAAAGGCTAAGAAGTCCTGGGCTAAGATGATCCCTGATCAGCAGTAAGATGAGGTCCCTTCCCATTCTAAACTTTCTATCTTCTCTGATTATAAGAGGACAGTCTCCTACTTGGCTCCCCTGTCTCAAGTTTCAGTTGATCCTCTGTACAACTCCCAAAAGAGCTTTTCTGAAATGCAGGCCTGACCAAGTCACTCTGCTATTCAAACTCCAGTGGGCCTCTAGAATCCAATATCAACTTTTTAGCATTTAAAGCTCTTTATAACCTTGCCATGACCTGTTTTTTCTAGCTTCATAGTTCATTGTTCTTCCTCTCTCTTCAGTCCAGTCAAACTTGCCTTCTTTCTTCCTCGCAGAGAACATCCCATCTCCGCTCTCTATCTCTGCACCGGCTCTCTTCCATGCCTGGAATGCACTGCCTCCTACACTCTGCCTCATAGAATCTTTCTCTTCAATATGTAGCTCAAGCACCACCTATGTGAAGCCTCTCCTAATCCCCTCAACTCCCTCTTAAACTACGTTGTATTTATTCTCTTTATATTTATTCTGTATGTACTTACATATGTCATTGTCTCCCCAGTTAGAAGGTTAGTAGGGAATGTTTCATTTATTATATTTATTTCCCCAGTGCCTAGCAAATAGTATTTAATAAATGTTTGTTGATTGATAGTAGACAGACCTCCCAGAGAGTTCTTCTCCAGGAATTTTAAGTGACAATGGGGAATCCTGTGGGGCATTACATCATTACCACTATTGATTTTAGATAGCATCATCTGTTCTTAGGAATGTGTCAGATAAAAGCATTTATTTGGTTAGAGAGTATGGGGGGAGAGAAATGAGGCCAGGTTAAAGCCAGCGCTTTTGATACTGACGATGAGCCAGACTTTCCAGTGTGGTGGCTTGCTTGGATTTTTGGCTATAAACTTCAGCCTTTTCCTTTGTTCCCTGGCCCTGTCTAACATAAAGGTGATGTAAGTGCTGAGGGAAATTAAGCGAAACATAATTATGGAGCAATCGCATGACCAACAAGATGGAAGAATATTTTATTTCCATTACCTGACGCATGCTAAAAACCTCAGAAAAAGAAATTATGGCCAAAGTATAGTTACAGCTGAATCCACAAGATAAGAAGATGAAACCCCAAAGAAAGTAAAAAACTCAATAATGGAGAGCTTAAATACTTAGAGCTACAATTCAGCATCCCTATACCTAATGCACTCCAAATGCTGGCCACCGTAGATACAAACAAAAGGATCCCTCAGAGCAGTGACTCAGTCTGAACTCTCCGCCTCTTTACCCCACAAAAGGAAGCATACACTGATTCTGCCCAGCCACCCAAAGGAGACAGTTACTAGAGGGGAAAGAAGAGTGAAAGATTGGGACAGAGCAGAAGACAAGCTAGTGGGGAGTGCTGATGACTCATGAAAAAGGAACTGTGGTTACTTCTCTTCTCCAGAGTTTATTCAGGTTCTCTCTTTCCCTATGTAAGGAGGCAAAGGATGTCCACAGCCCAGTCTAAAGTTTGGGCATGGGGGAAGGAAGCCTGTACAGCAGAACTAGGAAGAGAAGCCAAAAAGTGAGGAGGGACCCCAGACCCAAATGACTGGGAATATAAAAAGATGGCTGAAAGAAAAACATTCCAGAGAAAAAGCCTGAATAAAAGCCTAGTTCATAAGCATGTAAACCAACAGAGAAAATCATAAAAACAGAAAAACCAGTAAGACCTCATAGAAAAACCAGAATACATTTAGCAAGTATTATAATATGAAGAAAACTGAACCAAAATAACCCCATGAAAGAGAGAACCCTGCAGACTCACATGAGATAATACAATATCAAGAGACTCTAGAATGGTTCAAAAGAAAAATAAAATTTTAAAGTAAGCCATTAGGAATGAATTAAGCAAGAAAAAGTTCATTGTGGTGCGTAGCCAGTGAGGAGAGTGAGGCTTGTGGTGGTTCTTGAAGTACTGGCAGAGAGCAACAAAGCAAGAAAATAAGTAATAATATAGGGAAAGAAACAAGCCAGGTGTAAGCTGGGACCTTAATAGGAAGTCCGCAGTGCCTGAATTAAAGGGGAGTTGTGTTCCTAAGTATTGAAAAGTGATGTCTAAAGTGGTAACCAGGGGCTGCCAGCCTGAAGTGTTTGGATTTAATCCATAGGATCAATAAGGAAATAAATTGTCATTGTAGGTTTTTGATTGGGGCAGGTGAATGGTGTTAAGTTCTTATTATCTTGTGTTTGAAAGCCAGGATGGCTGCCTACAATCCATCAGTCACATGGTGGGGGCGGGGAGCAGTTACTTTGTTCAAGACATTATTCTAAATGCTTTGGGGGACTATAATGACATATAAAACATGGCCATTGCATTAAAACAAATTTTAAATCTACTTGAGGAGACAGTCTGTGTGTAAAACTGTATATTTAAAAAAATGTGTAAAATATATACATATATGTCTACATGTAGGTATTGCATATATATATTTTTGTGTATACACACACCTTACAGAACTGACAAAAACTAAGATAAAGAACTTTACAAATAGTAGTCTAGGGCTTGATATGCAGAATTAGCCCAACCCCATGGAAACTGTCTGAAGTGTTGAGAAATCTGCCCTTAAAACTGATTTTGTAAGCTTTCCTATCTACAAAAGTACTCTAGAAATAATAATAATAATGTATTATTAGTGGCAATAATTATTATCTGTTTGCTATGTTGTGGAAGAGCATACTATGACAGCTTGAAAAACCTGCCTTAAGTGAGCTATACATAGTACTTGGAAGCCTCCTGATGCGCCTGTACTTAGAAATCTGTTGAGTACTGCTGGACGGCTACCAACATACTTATTTTCACAGTTTCCTTTAGAAGTCACAGTGCACTTATGTAATGGTCTTGTTTCCTGTATTTTATTTTGGCATTGAATTACTTCAGG
Source organism: Phalanger gymnotis (assembly GCA_028646595.1). Taxonomy (NCBI): domain Eukaryota; kingdom Metazoa; phylum Chordata; class Mammalia; order Diprotodontia; family Phalangeridae; genus Phalanger; species Phalanger gymnotis. The sequence goes on along the minus strand of CM053622.1, from coordinate 625,633,808 downwards.
AAAGGGTTTTTTTTCTTTTTACAGCTCTGATTCTTAACTCTTTATGTTTATTTAAATGTAGTTGGGCCAGTCCTAGAAAAAATTGGGAAGTAGGCAACATTTGTTTTTACCAGCTTTCTCTTTCTTCAGCCTAGGTGTCACATATACTCATGCTGCTTGTAGCTATGTGGTCTGCCAATCATCAGACCATCCACCATCAGCAACACTAGCTGATTTTAAAGAGAAAGCAGGATTAGAAATTGCGGAATCATGAAAAACATTGGAGACTGAGTGACAAAGTGGAAGAGTTGGAAAAAGGAGTTAGTACTACTCCACCAGTGACAGCAGAGGGAGGAAAGAGAGGGTGGAATCCAGAATGTTTCACAGAAGTAGGTAGTCAGGACTAGAAGCCAGGCCAAGAGTGAAGTGTCAGGGAAGCCAAATGAAGACAAAAGCCAAGCTATCAACTCAACCACAACTTGCCATATAATGCCTGCTAGGAGTATATCATCCTTTCATGCTGGGTCTGTGTATAGCTGCTTATTAAAGGGCCAGTGTGGCCTAGCAGCCCTCCCATTCTTTCCTTCTTTGTTCCAGTCTATTATGAAGGGATGACTCTTTATCTTCCCAGGGTGCTCTTGATTCAATCCCTTCTCTTCTCTTCTGAGAACTTTTGCCTTTAATCATTCCCTCTCATTCAGTCTCTCTTTAGCCACTGCCTCCTTCCCAACTACCTACACAAGTCCCCATCTTAATGTAACCTCATACTCAAGCCCATTTGCCAAGATTCTCCTCATTGGTGAGGATTGATGAGGCTGGCTTTTCAGAGCAGAGCTCTAACAAGAGCTTTGGGAGAGGAAAGATCCTTATTGTTCTGGCTTCCAGCTTGCAACAACAATGAGCACACAGAAGGGCTGCTAGCACAGGTCCTTTGATCTGCTTTTCTAAGGAAAGCAACTTTAAGAGGTTAACAGTCTCACTTTAATTAAACATGCATAAATCATTCACTTAGTTCAGGGGGAAAAGCCAGCACTCTGAACTTTAGAGCAAATACAGAGACTATATAAAGAGACTAAATCACAATACATAGTTGCCAGAGAAGCACCAACATTTGGGTTTTTCAAAGCCAGGGGGCTCTTTTGGCTACCCATAGTTTTGTCACCAACACTCTTTTAATGAGTGTGCCCCCAAAGGCAAAACGCTAACCTCCGATCTTATATTCATGTCTCAGAGTCAAAGGGTGTCACAATCATGCGACTCAAACTCATGTGAACTAGGCCTTCCCTTCACGGAAGCAGGTCCTCAAGGACTCTTCAGTCAAAGATTCCTTAGTGCTGGGAAGCACTTCCAAAACAGAGACAACAAAAAGTTCACTTTGCTTGCCATTACATTTGAAAGGCTCATGAAAAGTACTTGATTACCTCAGCATTCCAAAACAGAAAACAGAAAAAAAAAAAAAGAAGAAAGAAAAAGGCACACCTTAATTAGTATAACGCAGCTTCAAGAGAGGAAATGTATGGCTCTAGGTTCTCTTCAGGGGGTGGCTAAGAAACTAATTATCATATCTCTATTCCCACCTCTTCACACTAGAGACCTTGGGGGAATTTCCCCTTGGGTCAGATGAGAAATTTTCACATGGTGGAGCTCAGTTCTCACTCTCCATGGAAGAACTCATTCATTCTGTGTTTTGACTGGCACGATTCTGTTTGCTATCCACTTGGACAAATAGGTTTATTTGTTATGTGTGATGGGTCTTTGTGTAATTGGTATTTGGTGGGAAGAGAGCCATGCCTTCAGATACAACTTGGAGCCTTCCCTTTCCACTAAAGGGATAATGATTAAGAGAGTGCCTTGAACCTAAAAATTATTTTCACTAAACTAACAATGTTTAAGGGGCTAATAGATATAATTCTAGTCTAGTGCCCCCTCTCTGAGGAGAGCAAAGTGGCCAGCCTCATAACTCCAATCTCCTGCTCTTCCTAGCAGGAATCAAAATTTATCTTAGAGAAGGGTGACCCTAGAGGAGACTCCATAGATATCTGTTGATACCTGTGAGTCAGACCTAGTGAGATCCATATGAACACACATAACCCACATAGGCAAAACACACCCTACACTTAAAAAAAAAAACTAACCTTCATTTGACTATGCAATTCCCTCAAACTATCATATTCTGTCTTTTACAACCTTATTCCCTCAAAAGGGTTATCTATATTCATGATCTCCATTTCCTCTTCTCCCACTGTCTTCTTAATTCCTTGCAATCTGGCTTCTGAGCTAACAGCCACCATTTGACTGAAAATGCTCTCTCCAAGGTTACTTCTAAATCCAATGGCTTTTTCTCAATCTTTATTCTACTTAATAACTACAGTTTTTGATGTTGTCTTCTCCTGGACACCCTCCTCTCAGCTTCCATAGCACCACTCTTTCCTGGTTCTTCTCCCAATTGTCTGGCCAGTCATCCTAATCCATATCTTGCCACTGGACCCAGAGGGCTCTAGAGGAGAAAGTGAGGCTGGTGACTTTGCACAGCCCTCCCTCACTGAAATCCAACTCACTTGCAAGTCATGGCCTCACCTTCTTGATGCCACGGTCTTCTTTGAGAACAAATGACAAACAACAACCACCTAATTGTCTGACCATTCTTCTCAATCTTCTTCACTGCAGAATTATCCTACTTCTGTCCACTTGGTGGACATCTTCTCTCTACTTCATATACTTTCCTTTACTGAACTCACCAACTTCTATGGGTTTAGTTATCACTTATATGCAGATGATTCTCAAATCTACCTAACCCTAACTTCTCTCCTGAGCTCTAGTCCCACATTACCAACATCTCGCTAGGCATCCTACAGGCACTTCAAATTCAAATAGGACCAAAATAGAACTCATCTTCCCAAAAACATACCTCCATTAAATGTCCTAATTTCTGTTGGGTCATTTCCAGTCATCCTGGTGAATATCAGGCCATTGGACCCAGATGCCTCTAGAGGAGAAAATGAGGCTGGTGACCTTGCACAGCCCTCCCTCACTCAAAGTCAACTGCAAGTCATGTCATCATTTCATGTCCTGAAGGACAAACACAACAACAACAATACACAATTTCTGTTGAAGGCACCACCATCCTTCCAATCACTCAAGTTCACAACCTCAGAGTCTTTCTACACTCTATACCAGAGGTGGGGAACCTGAGGCCTTAAGGCCACATGTGGCCCTCTAGGTCCTCAAGTGTGGCCTTTTGACTGAATCCAAATTCCACCAAACAAATCCTGCCTAAACACTTCCTCGCCTCCTATACCAAATCAGCTGAGGTCTTCTTGATTCTACCTCCACAACCTCTAACATCTGTTTCCTCTTTACTCACACAGCCTCTCTACCCTAGTCCAGGCCTTCAATACATCTCACCTGGAAAGGTGGCAGCTAGGGTGTATCATGGATAGAGTGCTAGGCCTGGAGTAGCTATGTGAAACTAGGCAAGTCCCTTAAAAAGGTGTGTGTGGGGCTGGGGGGGGGCGTGGAATATTAAAGAATAAACATTTATGTAGCACTTTGTGCCAGGCACTGTGCCAAGTGCTTTACAAATACTATCTCACTTTTTTCCTCATATAACCCTGCAAGATAGGTGCTATTATTCCCATTTGAGGAAACTGACCAAACAAAGGTTAAGTGACTTATCCAGGGTCACACAGCTAGTAAGTGTCTGAGGTTGTATTTGAACTTGGGTCTTCCTGACTCCAGCCCCCGCCTATCCACTGCACCACCTAATTTAACTCCTCTCTGTTGCATTTTCCTCACTTGTAAAATGGATAGTAATAGCACCTCCCTACCAGGATTGTTTTATGAGGATTAAATAAAATAATATTTGTAAAGTGCTTAGCACAATACCTGGCACGTAGATGCTTAATAAAAGGGGGGAAGGGGGGATTCTGTGTGTAAGGGGACATATCAAGTTCCTCCCTTCCCCTCTTCCTCCCTTTCCCCCTTTCCCCCTTCCTCCTCTTCTCCCTTCCTCCCTTCCTTACTCCCTTCCTTCTCCCCTTGATGATTGTAATAACCTCCTACTTCTACCTTCTTTCTTTTCCAATAAATATATCCTGAAAACTCATATTGCTAAAACTCAGACTGACTATGTCATTTACCTGCTTAAAAATATTCTGGGGCTCCTTATTTCTTCTACCATAAAATATAAGTAACATTGGTGGTTGTTGCTATGCTATGGAGGGTGGAGTTATCCAGTAAGTACTTGATATACTCTCTTACACACAAAATCTTCAGCTTGGCATTCAAGGCTCTCCATAACATGGCTCCAACCTACCTTTCCAGTTTTATTTCATATTATGCTCTTTCACACTTTCTTAATTCCAGCCAAACTGACCTGCTAATTATTCTCCGTGTGGGACACATTACGTCTCCTCTATGTCTCTTTTCCCAGGTCGTTCCCTATGTCTGCACAACATACTTTCCTTTCCTCCACCTTGGCTATATGAGAAGGGGACATATACAAGAGATAGTGTGAAGGTGGAAGCAACAAATACTGTAGGTGCTGAATGAACACTTGTTGAATTGAATTCTGGGATGCTTCTCAAGGGTCCAGTAGGGATTTCATGAGGTATTTCTTTAAAAAGTTCTTTCCAGGGCCAATACATGTAGGTTTCCAGCTGGAGGCACTCCTCGGGTCTATAGGCTGCCCAGTCAATTTGTTATTTTATTATTCATTCATTTATTTATCTATTTCTGTTCATTCATCTATTTTTTTTGTTTGTTTATTCATTCATTTCTTTGTTTATAGGCTGTTTATAGGCTCTCTCAGGTTGGAAGTTCAAGGGATATTCACAGGCCCAATCTCATTACTGATAGGCACTAGAACTTGGACCTGCCCATTGCTGACCCAGTATGGTTCTTTCCTACTTACGCAATCTGACTGGCCACTCTGCTCATGGGATCTCACTGTATTGATGTCAGACTTAGTGTGGATGCCCAATCACTGCTATCTTGGGTTGCCTGAAGGGACTCCTGAATCCAAGATCCTGTCTAGCAAGATGGAATTCAGTTTCTCCCCATTTGTCATAAACTCCCAGATGAATAAACTCATGAATAAATGGACATGAATGTCAAAGCCTGGAAGCTCAATGGACTACCCCAATAATTTTTCCGAAGAGCTGATGGGACAGGAACACACTAAGGTAGCATGCAACATTTATTTGCATAGCTGCTGGATTTTTATTTTTGTCAATTCAAGTGTTAAACTACTATGTGCCAGGCATTATACTAGGCACTGAAGATACAAAGATGAACAAAATAGTGCCTGTCCTCATGGAGTTTACATTCTACTGGGAATAAAACAAGTAGTACAGAAATAACAATATGAAATACTTTGACTGGACCTATGATTTCATCTGTATCAGTAACCCCCAGGGAAAAAATACCCTAAATCAGAGTCTTATCTTCAAATCCTCAAGTTCCAGGGCTTAGCACAGTTCATGGCACATAGTAGGAGCTTAATAAATAGTTATCGATCAGTTTGCATTCACCTCGCATAACCAATCTGTTGCCAGATCTTCTCATTTTTACCTCCACCACATTTCTCAGATATGGCTTTTTTCTCTCACATACCACCCTGGTATAGACCTTTTCCCCCTCTCAGGTGGGTTAGTAATGGCTTTGTATTTGGTTTCCCTGCCCCATCTCTTCTTGCTCCCTACTCTAGTCCATAATCTACTTGCCTTCCAAAGTGATTTTCCTAAAGCACAGATCTGATGATGTCACTACCTATTCAAACAAAATCCAATGGCTTTCTCTTACCCCCAGAGCCAAACAGAAAATCCTGTTTGATAACCCTTTACCACCTCATCTGGCCTGGAATGTTTTTCCTACCCACCTCTGATTCCTCACTTCCTTAGCTTCCTTCAAGTCATAGAACAAAGTCCATTTTCCATGGGAGATCTTTCTTATGTTCCCTTTTACCCACACTCCAGCACCTTGCCTCTGAGGTTACCTTTCATTTACACTGTATGGATCTTGTATGTACGTAGTTGTTTGCATGTTGTCTCTGCCACTAGAATATGAAACCCTTGAAAACAAAGACCATGTTTTGCCTTTCTTTGTGTCCCCATTATTTAACAGAATGTCTGGCCTGCAGCACTTAATAAATGTTTGTTCTCTGACATTCCTTTGTAGGCTATACTCCTACTTCACCCAGGACTTTTTCTATAATACCCCTAGAAACCTCTTATCCTGGAAGCTCATTCCAGACTTGAACTTCACATGTTGGGAACAGACTGCTTCCTGCCCCTCTCCCTCTGATTGGCTGCTTCCCCCCAGAACCTCCATTTTAAGATGGAGGCCTAAGGCAGCTATGTCTTCATTCCTCTTCAGGCCACACTCCTGACTCTCCTGGACTTTCTCTACAATGTCTTGGTAGAAGTACCTTCATCTCTTCCCTGCCTCCCTTTTTACGTGTTGTCTTCTCCCATTAGAATTTAAGCTCCTTGAGGTCAGGAACTGTCTTTCTTCTTTTATTTGTATTCTCAGCACTCAGCACAGTGCCTAACACATAGGTAAGCTTCATAAATATTTCTTGAATTGATGTGACTCATTGATTGACTGACTCCCAATTCTAAGTCCAGTTTTCTAACCACTATGATAGATTGTTTCTCACCAGAATGAAAATTCAATAAATACAAAGTAATTTCAGTCTAGAGCGCTAACAAGTGGGGCAATCAGTCTTCTTATAGAAGGCGGCACTTTATCTGAGCCTCCGGGTAAGGAGGGAGAGCTTTCTGTTCTTAGAGAATACCAAGTAGACTAGTTTAGCTGGAACGGGGTATATGGGGAGGATGGAGGGGCGTGGGAGATGGAAAGACCAGAGGGCAGGAGTTGGGGATGGGGGAGAAGGATGTATTATTACCCTGTAAAGATAGGTTTTGAGCCAGATTGGGAGAGGGGGAAGGGGAAAGGAAGAATATAAGTACACATGCACGTATGTGCATATATATGCATGTGTATACACATATATACATCCATACATATATGTATACAGACATATACATATATGTGTATTTCCTACAATGTGCCTGGCACTGTGATAAGCATTTTATAAATATCTCAATTGATCCTCACAACAACCCTGGGAGGTGAATGTGATTATTATTCTCATTTTACAATTGAGGAAACTGAGGCAAACAGATGGTAAGTGACTTGACCAGGGTCACATAGCCAGTAAGTATCTGAAGCTGGATCGGAACTCAGGTCTTCCTGACTCCAAGCCTGATGATCCTAGGCCCACTGTGCTACCAGCTGCTTCTAAAAGGTTATAAATGTCCAAAAAGAAAAAAAAAAGCTTGTTTTATTTTTGATTTTTAATCCTAAAGTCCACTAAAATTTCTCAGGCAAGGAGTATGCTTTAGGAACATCAATTTGGCAGCTGTGTCCAAGATGGACTGGAGATGAGAAAGGCTAAATGCACAGAAGCCAATTAGGAGACTTTGGCAATGGTCCAGGCTTAGAGATAATGAGGTCCTGAGAACAGGGTATGTGGAAAGAAGGGAATAGGGGCATGAAATATTGTAGAGGAAGAAACAACAAGACTTGGAAGTGTTTGTATGTGAAGCATAAGTCAGTCAACTAGCATTTATTAAACACTGGGAACACCAGTAAAGGCAAGGACACCCTTCCAAAACTACCATTCACTCAGAGCATCCCATCCAGATCTTCTAAGCTATTTGGTTACCAGATCAGCCAATTCACATTAAGGTTTGAATGACTGGAAAAGGAAATGGGTTGGTCATATAACAATACCTGCCATTTATATAGTACCCTAAGGTTTGCAAATGGCTTTACAAATATTACCTTACAACTTCTAGAGGCAAGTACCACTATTATCACCATTTTACAGGTAAGGAAACTGAGGCAGGCTAGATCTGAATTCAGGCTGTCCTGACTCCAGGTCCAGCACTCTAGCTACTGCCCGTGTAGTTGCCTCCATAACAAGAATGAAACTGGAGATGGACAACCCAAGGGTCACATTGTCTCCCTGCCATACCAAAGAACCAAAGGCTGGCTTCCAGCACATTAAGTGGCTACTCTATGGAAAAGTTATAAAAAGACAACAGACAAGAACTATAGGATGAGAAGTCATGGAGGAGTTATAATCTGCACCAGTGAAAGAATTCCCACGCCAGTAAATTTGTACCTCAATGTCTTTTGCAACTAACTGGTAGACTTAATATCTTAGCTCCTGGGTAGTTTAGGGTCATTTTTTGTTTGGTTTTGTTTTTCTTCTTCTGTAGTTTTAACACATCCTTAGGCACAGAGAAATCCTATGTCCCACAAAATTCACATTAGTTCCACCTTCAATTACCAATATCATTATTCTTTTCCATATCTATTCCCTTATGCACTTGATCTCCAACTATGAGCCAGAAATACAACCATGCGCCCATTGTGGACACCTTAAAAATATTAACAGACTTAAACTTTTTGTGAGCCCACTCCTCATGCTTCTCTTAGGCTATAGACCCGGAGAACTTCCTCCTTTTATGACTACTACAAATCTGCGTTTGTTCTGTAAATGTTATTATGGAAGACTGGTTTAATTTGTTTTATAAATCCTAATTTAAAACAAATTGTGGGAGGGGAGCTCTGTTCAAATTTTAAATTTTAATTTTAAAGAAACCCATCATTAAATGATCTTGTTAAGCCAATAGTCCTTTGGAATGGAGGTAATTTCCCGCTAGCTTATCTCTTTTGCAAATGTGTATTTTTATATGTGTAATCAGTTTCCTACCTAAATATGTTCTATATTCAAGTAGTATGGAAGGAGCCCTGATTCTTGAGTCTGGAGTCCACCACAGCCTTTACCTAGGGTACTTCAAATCAAAATGATTGTACCCCTTTCAAGGGCCTAGAACTGCAGGGAGATGGGGGAAAGAAAGTGTTTTAAACAAAAAAGAAAAAAAGAGGAAAGAAAGAAAAAGAAAAATGAAAGAAAAGGAAAGAAAAAGACTTATCACATAATCTGGAGGCAAGAGCTAGGAAAGTCTGTCATGAAAGAGAAATAAGGGGACCAGGACTGGCTAGCTAACAACTACCATTTTTTCCCCACATGAACCCTCTTGGGCATGACATTCCACTCTTGATAGTTATTTTAACTAAAAAAAATATGTGTGTGGGGATGAAAGCGATTCCACTGTGGTTTAAGTGCAACCCATGGAGCAAAGAGCTATTTTACTAATTGGCCATGTAGCTAGGCCACCATCATCACCAGAAACAAACCAATTCAACAAAACCCAAAGTTTTACCAGGAAAGCTTTAAGAAGATTTAGAGCATTATAATGCAAAATAACTTTCATTTTATGTAATATTTTTTCACTGATGAAGTCAGAAGCATTTAATAACTGTTCAACTTATCTCCAAGTAGGGATATCATCACTACTTTATCAAACCAAATAGGTTCCTGAGTCAGAAGAACAAAGTGCTAAATTGTCCATCTGGCTTAGTATTTCTATGCCTGCAATAAATAAATAACCCACCAATCCACATGAAACAAAAACGCTTATGTATCAACTGTAGGTTACCTGACCCCTAAAAGGAAAAATGCTTGCAAGATCAAGTCACCATTTGGACAGTATAGCATAGTCATTTTACTTTTTGACTTGACCAGGAATACAAAGCTAGCAAATGTCTAAGGCAGGATTTGAACTCAGGTTTTCCTGACCCTAACGCCAACACTAGCCACTGCACCACCTAACAGATATATGATTTCATCAGTGGAAATGACATTAGAGAAGATGACTTACGATCTGCTTTGCCACCGTACCTTAAGGACTGTGGAACCTTTCTACCGATCTATAGCTGAAATCTTCCATGTGTGTCGTCTTCCTCTCCTAGGAGGAGAGGTTCCTTGAAAGTAGCAGCTGTCTTGCTTTTCTATTTGTATCCATTCACAAAATCATACTAAGGTTAAATACCAGCAATTGTTGATTGTTCATGAAAGAAAACTGTGCTTAACACAGTGCTTCAACCATTTGTTGTTGCTTTGGTCATTTTTTAGTCGTGTACAGTTCTTCATGACCTTTTTGTGTTTTGTTTTGTTTTTTGGCAGAGACGCTGGAGTGGTTTGCCATTTCCTTCTCCAGCTCATTTTATAGATGAGGAAACTGAGGCAAACAGGGTAAAGTGACTTGCCCAGCGTCAGACAACTAGTCAATGTCCGAGGCAAGATAATAAGTGCTAAATAAATGCTTTTTCTAGGAGGCACAGTGGACAGAGTGCTGCACCTGGAATCGGAAAGGTTCATCTTCAGCAGTTCAAATCCAGCCTCAGACACTTACTAGCTGTGTGAACCCTGTTAGCTTCAGTTTTCTCAGCTGTAAAATGAACTGGAGAAGGTAATGACAAACCATTCCAGTATCTTTTGCCAAGAAAACCCCAAATAGTGTCTCTGAGCAAAACCTCATTTCTAAAATATATAGAGAATTGAGTCAAATTTATAAGCCATTCTCCCATTGACAAATGGTCAAAGGATATGAACAGGCAGTTTTCAAAGGAAGAATTTAAAGCTGTCTACAGTCATATGAAAAAATGCTCTAAATCACTATTGAATAGAGAAATTCAAATCAAAACAGCTTTGAGGTACCACATCACAACTATCAGATTGGCTAACATGACAAAACAGGAAAATGATAAATATTAGAGAAGATGTGGGAAAATCAGGATACTAAAGCATTGTTGGTGGAGTTGTGAATTGATCCAACCATTCTGGAGAGCAATTTGGAACTTATGCTCAAAGGGCTATAAAACTGTGCATACCCTTTGACCAATCAATACCACTTCTATGTCCCAAAGAGTTCCTAAAATGGGAAAAGGATCCACATGCACAAAAATACTTAGAGCAGCTCTTTTTGTGGTGGCCAAGAATTGGAAATTGAGGGGATGTCCATCAGTTGGGGAATGACTAAAACAAGTTGTAGTATGTTAATGAAATTGAATACTATTGTGCTATAAGAAATGATGAGCAGGTAGACTTCAGAAAAACCTGGAAAGATTTATATGAATTGATGCTGATTGAAGTAAACAGAGCCAGGAGAAGATTGTACATAGTAACAACCATGGGTTCAAGTCCTAACTCTGACACATACTATGTGACTATGGGTTAGTCAACTCACCTCTCACTGCTCTCAACAGCTCTCCAAACCTCTATGTTGTGGAAATGATGCTAATCCCCATTGGAAGAGGGATTGTCTTCTTCTAAAAGTTCATTTTATTAAGGAAGTCATTATTTACCTACACCATTACCTATACCAGACCCTATTTCTATAATTGTGCTCTTTAAAATATAGTTGAGTTTAAAGATCATGAATCAGATGATATGAAAGGAAAAAAAATGAATCTAGCATTCTGCTCCTAACAGCAAATACAACCATGAAATCACTGTATATAAAACATTATCATTTAAATGTGTTTAATTACAAACTGCCTCATCCTTGTCATTATGTCATTATCGCACTGCTAACTCTTATCCAACTTCTCTGGAAATACTTCTATACCTATCTCATGTAAAACAGTAGATAAAAATATGTGAATTCTTCCTTTCTTCTCAATCACAACAAAAGCAGCGGACTCACAGGGCACCACTAGAAAGAATACTTTGTCTGGAGTCATAGGTCCTGGGTTCAAATCTTGACTCTACCACTTATATGACCTTGGACCATCTATTTCATTTCTCCACCTTAGTTTCTCTCCATTGTAAAATAAAAACATTGTATGATTTTTTAAAATGGATGATGAAGAATGCTAGCCTTCTCCTGACAGATAACTGATGGCCTAAATATGTAGAATAAGATACATTTCTGGACGTGGACAATGTGGGCCTTTGTTTTGTCTTACTATGAATGTTTCGTTGCGGGGGGGGTGTCTTTTTTTATTTTTCAATGCAGGATGGGTAGGAGGTGAGAGGGAGAGAAAATAGATGCTTGTTAATTGAAAAATTAATAACATTAAATAAAATTACTGGATTCAATGACCTCTGTAGTCCCTTTCAACTTTAAATCTCTGACTTATTTATTTTAACTTGTGCCCCTTTTGTTAATATTTATTCACTTTTTTTTAGTGTATTGGTGCTGTAGTCCCTTCGACTTTAATATACTATCACCACTTCATCCTTGAATAGCCCCAAAGAATAAGATATTTAGAATACAGTACCAACCTCAATAAGTGAAAAAAGTATGGTCACTGAAGGAGTGAAAGAAAGCTGCAATCAGAGTTTTATTAAGAGGTCCATGAAAAATCTAGCTTTAAAGTCGGTCATTTCA
>CM053622.1:625589683-625621418 GCA_028646595.1 Phalanger gymnotis | reverse complement strand
TCTCTCTCTCTCTCTCTCTCTCTCTCTCTCTCTCTCTCTCTCTCTCTCTCTCTCTCTCATTGGATCTGCCTATCTTACCCAGGCTGGTAGTGAAGCAGTCACTCCCAACTTAATGGGCCCAATCCCATTATTGCTGAGCTTCTCGGCTTTGTCCTACTGGGCTGGTTCATCCCTCCTTAGCCTCCCACTGGTCTCAGGGGATTCACTGTATTAATCCCAAACCACGTAGATTCTCAATCCTCTGAGCCCGCTGCAGCTGAGAACTCTAGGACTCAAGATCCACCAGCCTCAGACACCCCAGTAACTGAGGTTGCAGGCAGGCACCCCGACTCACCTGCTTACATTCTTAATGGGTCACTTGCTACATAGCTTCACCTGATGACTCCAAGGGCAGCCACAAACAGAGATACACCAAGCTACAAGGAATTACAATTTTTAAAAGTCAGGGTTCTTTTGACAGTAAGTATCCCTGAATACAGAAGTTATGTAAAAGATTTTTCTTTTCTGATCCCGATTTGTTGGCCTTTTCACATAAATGTAAAATGTTGAGTGTTTGATTAATAGACTCCTCACTGATTTGAGTCAAGTCAACATACATTGACTAAGGACCTACTATATATGCTAGGCACAGTGACACTCTGGGAGTACCAAAAAAAAAAAAAAGACAAAAAAAAATCCCTGCCTTTAAGGAACTCACTAAAATATACAGATGATGTATATTTAATATGGATGACAGAGGAAAACTCTTGTGTAGACTTCTTTGAGTTGGGGTTTTAAGCAGACCTGCTAATGCTTTTCAAGTTCAAAGGGTACAAGTAAAACTATCTGATAACTTTGGTAAATTCTTCTCATTTAAGAAAAATCTTTATTTCTATGTTAGAGCAGAACTAGAACTGTAAAGTTTCAGTGGGGTATGAACTCAATATTTTCAAAATGTCATGAAACATAGAATGTTGCTGAGAACATCTTAACAAAAGTCTCCATGTTTCAAGACCCTATGACCTCTTCTCTAGATTATTTATCAGAGGACTAAACACCTCTGATGTGGGGTTTTGCCAAGCATTCACCTTTGGTGTCCACCTATGTCACACCCAGCTCTCACCTGTGGCTCCGAGAAGTTGTAGCATGTGCTGTGGCCACACCCTGGTAAAACTATCTTGGTAGACTGGCTAACCAGGTGGAAAGTAACCAACAGGCCAAAAACTCATTGGTGAGTTAGGGGGATGTCTACCCTAAGTATATGAAGACTTCTCCATGGGAATGGGCAAATAAGATTAATTTGTTCCAACAGCCACAAAGGTGGCTGAAGCAGGTGCTGTGGGGCACTTAGAGCTTGGGTAGACATCAAAGATCTTGAAAATCTCCAGTGAGGTGAACCCCACTAAATCTTGTAGCTCATTTGATTTCTGAATAACTCTATTTGTTAGGAAGTTATTCTTATATCAAGGTTCAATTTTTCTCTTTGCAACTTTTACCTGTGACTCCTAGCTCTACCCTCTGAGGCAAAGCAGGTTACGTCTAATATTTCATCCACATGACAATCTTTCAAATGCTTAAAAAAGACATCCTCTGCTCCCAAGAAGCTTGAAGTCTAATGGGTAAGACAACATGCAAACAACTATACAGCAACAATATACAGACAGGATAAATTGGGGTTAGTCTTAGAGGAAAGGCACTAGTATTAAGGGGGCCAGAGAAAGGCTTCTTCCAGAAGGCGGGTTTTTAGGTGAGACTTGAAGGTAGCCAGAGAATTCAGGAGGCAAAGATGAGGAGGGAGAACATCACAGGCTTATTCTAGTTATCTTCTTCTATATATTTGTCAATGTCCTTCTTAATATGTGATACCCAAAGTTTAATACCCCCAAAGGGAAAAATCTATAACTAAACAAGAGATAGAGAATATGGAAATGTTTTTCAGGATTTCACATGTATAATTGATATCACATTTCTTGCCTTCTCAATGGATGGGGGAGGGATAGAAAGGAGAGAGAATTTGGAACTTAAAATTTTTAAAATGAGTGTTTTAAAAAAATCAGGATAATTTTGATTACATTAAATTTAAACATTTTTGCACAAATGAAACCAATGAGGCCAATATTAGAAAGAAAACAGGAAAATATTTTACAGGAAGTTTCTTCAATTTTTTTTGTTTGTTTCTATGACCCCATTTGGGGCTTTCCTTGGCAAAGATATTGGAGTGGTTTGCCACTTCCTTCTCCAGCCCATTCTGCAGATGAGGAAACTGAAGCAAACAGGGTTAAATGACTTGTCCAGGGTCACGTTAAGTACTAAATGTTGGAGGGCCAGATTAGAACTCAGGAAGATGGGCCTTCCTGACTTCAGAGCCTGGTGTTCTGGGGCAGCACCATCTGGCTGCCCCAAGTTTCTCTGAAAAAAGGCTTCATTTCTCAAATAAATAGAGAACTGAGTCAAACTTACAAAGATAGAAATCATTCCCCAACTGATAAATGATCAAAAGATATGAACAGGCAGTTTTTAGACAAAGGAATCAAAGCTATCTATAGTCATATAAAAAATACTCTAAATCACTACTGATTAGAGAAATGCAAATAACTCTGAGATAGCACCTCATACCTATCAGAATTATTAATAGGACAGAAAAGGAAAATTTCAGAGGTTGGAGGAGATGTAGAAAAACAGGCATGCTAATGTAATTTCAGCAAAGTTGTGAACTGATCCAATCATTCTGAAGAACAATTTGGGACTATACCCAAAGGGCTATTAACTGTGCATATGCTTTGACCCAGCAATACCGCTACTAGGTCTGTTTCCCAAAGAGATAGAAGGAAAAGGACCTATATGTAAAAAAAATATTTATAGCAGCTCTTTTTTTTTCAATGGCAAAGAATTTGACATCGAGGGGGTGCTCATCAGTTGCATAATGACTGAACAAATTATGGTATATGATTGTGATGGAATACTGTTGTGCTATAAAAAATGATGAGCAGGATAGTTTCAGAAAAACCTGGGAAGACTTATTGAATTGATGAAAAGTGAAATGAATGGAACCAGGAAAACATTGTATACAGTAAGAGCAATAATATGTGATGATCAACTGTGAATGACTTAGCTATTCTGATCAATACAATGATCCAAGACAATTCTGAAGGACTCATGATGAAAGATGCTATCTACCTCCAAAAAGAGAACTGATGAAGTCTGAGTACAGATTGAAGCATGTTTTTCCACTTTGTTTTTCTTGTCTTTTTTTTTATAACACGGCTAATATGGAAATATTTTTCAGGATTTCACATATATAATTGATATCACATTTCTGGCTTTCTCAATGGATGGGGGGGGATAGAAGGGAGAGACAGAATTTGGAACTTAAAATTTTTTAAATGAGTGTTTTAAAAAATAATAAATTGAAAAAAATTACACTTCCAGGTATGATCTAACCAGGGACAGAATGCAAACAGATCATCAGTCATTTCTCTAGTTCTCCTTAATATAGCCTAACATCACATTAGCCTTCATGGCTGGTCCATTATCTTGTTGACTCATATTGAACTTGTAGTCTACTGAACACCTCAGATCCATCTAGGCTATATAGGTATGCCTCCCCATCTTATACTTTTGAGGCTGATTTTTTTAAGTGTAATTCTTTATATTTGCTGGGCAGCAAGGTGGCACAGTGGACAGAGTGTCAGACCTGGAGTCAGCAAGACTCCTCTTTATGAGTTCAAATCCAGCCTCAAATACTAGCTGTTTGACCCTAGGCAAGTCAGTTAAGCCTGTTTGCCTCAGTTTCCTCATCTGTAAAATGGAGTGGAGAAGGCAATAGGAAACCACTCAAGTATCTTTGCCAAGAAAACACCAAAAGGGATAAGGATGAGTCACACACAACTGAACAACAATTCTTTACACGGCCTATTTTCATTTTATTAGACTTAAACCAACATTTTAGACTATCCAGATATTTTTGGAGCCTGATTCTGAAATCTAACAATTTAACTGTTGCTTCCAAACTAGGAGTAATTAGAAAATTTGATAATGATTCTAATTGTGTCCTTATACATACTATTTTTTAAAATTAAGGAACGCAGAGCCAAGCAATAATCCCTAAGACATTCCACTAAAGACTGACTCCATGGTACATAGAATTATAGATTGAAAGGTAGAAGAGACCTTAGATGCCATCTCTTCCAATATCCTCATTTAATAGATGAAGGCACTGAGGCCTTGAGATGAAGTGATTTGTCCAAGATCACACAGGTAGTAAGTAAAGGAGGTGAATTTGTGCCTGTGACTTCCGCCTCAACATTCGGCGTCTTTTCCATTTTATCACACTGAATCTCTCATTGGCTTTCTATCACTAATGATATACTGTTCGATCATCCTAAATTGACCTAACTGTACTATCATCTAGTCCACCTTTCTCCATCTTTTCCACAAGAATTCAAGGAGATGCTTTTTCTTATTCTTCTCTGAAATCTAGGTAACCTATATCTACATAATTCCCCTGATCTATTATTCTCTTAACCTTGTCAAAAAAGGAAATGAGGTTAGTCTGACATAACCTGTTCTTGATGTGATCTTTGTGATCAGGACTTTATTTTCTATATGTTAACAAGCCACCCTTTTAATAAGTCATCCTGGAATTTTGCCAGGAATTGGAGTTAAGCTCACTGACCTATAATCCATTCTCTCTTCCTCTTTTTAAAAATTGGGACAACATGTGTCCAATGCTGTGCTACCACTAATTCTTCACAGCTTTTCAAAGATCACTGATAATGTCCCCATTCCTATCTGTCAATTCTTTCAAGTTGGCCTAGAGACTTAAACCCAACACAGAGACTCTTACTATCTCTATATATATCTTCAGCATCAGCCCCGCAGTACTTTTTTTTCTGTCATTTCCAGTCCCAGATCATTCTTAGCAGAAAAACCAAAAGGAAAATTAAAGTCTATTAGCTCTCTGCTCTGCTTTGTTATGCATTACATTCCATCTCATCTAGTTCAAGAAGCAATTCTGTCCCTTCTTTGTTTCTCCTGTCCCCTTGATATAGTTTTTAAAAATATTTTTGTGGACTTGGTTTTCCTTATCGGTCTGAATTTTAAAGCTCCTGAAATTATTCTTCTAAGTCTATACCACACTTTTATATTCCTTTTCTAGTACCCTTTTTTGATTCTATCATCTATGCATATCTTCTAAAAATCTAGTCCATGAAAAAAGAAAAGAGAGTAGTTGAGGCAATATTTTCTTGTTAGTGCAGGGAAGAGGACAGACAGAAGGCCAAAAAGCAACGCAAACAAAACATGACAGCATTGAAAGCTACAAGTTGAATTATTTATATACATAAAAAAAGAAAAAATGTACATAATAGTGATCTGTAGTTTTGTATTCATTCCTCTTTCTGTTCTACTACGTATAGTTATCTCTTCTACATCATGGAGATTAGGGATGCAGCACCACCCCCCCATCATCTGGAAAATCCACATAAAATTTTTGACCCTCCCTTCATACCAGAGAAGAAGTCTGAATTTTTTCTTTTTCTTTTTACTTTATGGGGTGTTTATTGTAAAACTTGAGTTAAGTATTTGATAATAGGCTATATGTAGGTCAATGTTAAGTAAAAATACTTTTTCTGTGTCATCTGCTGGCCTTTGTGTGTCATCTGCAGCAAAACTCTCCAAAAAGTCCCATTTAATTTCTTATGCTGACCCATGATACATTGAAACCATAATGGGGAAAGTCTCAATGGGGAAGGGATAACTGTATATGAAATATACCTTTTATTTGGTGTTTTTTAAATTCAGAATTTTTTAAAAAATCATAGCAAAAGGAAAAGTCTTGTTAGTGAATTTTCTGTGCAACTTCATTGACCCCATCCATTTCCCCATTAGCATTGTGTTACTTTGGGTCTTCAGAATTTCATTCTTGAGTTTCCTATCTCTTCTGGACTGACTTCCTTTATAGAAGTTCAGGTCATGAGATTCTATGTAGATTTTTCTCTGAATCCTTTGAAATGTGTTCTACCAAAATCTATGTTAAGGGACATATTGGTCTACATCATATTTTCCTCCCCCTTATTATAAATTCTGGTATGGAGTAGTCTTCTCAACAGTTCCATCATTTCTTTGTTCATGTTGATGAGAGTCAGGTCCAGAATGTCTTCTTTCTTGTTCTCTATCATGCTTTCCCTTTTACCAATTTTATTCATTTTGAGTAATTTTCCTTTTACAATGCTAGATTCTAATCACGGTTGTCATAACACAAAGTCTCAATGATACCTGTGAAACCAAATTTACCCCTTTTCATTAGGATCTCTCGTCCATTTTCTTTGTAATCCATAATTTGTGGTTTTATGTATGGACCATGAGATTATGAATTTTATTGGGATTCCTTTCTTGGGTTTTGCCTCCTGTGACTATAATATTATTCTTTTACCCACATTGTTGCTGTCCTCTATGGTATCTAACTCAGTGGATAGGTAGGTGGCATGGTTCCTCTCTCCCCCTTCCTGAACCTTTCTAGATTTATACATGTATAAAATATTGGCAGGATGTTCAACCACCAGGTGGCGCTTGAGAATTGCATGCTCACCTTTACAATCTGTGCATGCCTGCTGGGTGGGAAACGCTAAGAGAGTGAAGTTCTGACTAGTTACCAGATGATTAAAGACCTTTTATACCTATTCCACTTTTTTTGATGGGATGGTACCACATATGGCCTAGGGGTATGTGAATTAGGGGAACTCACTTGGCTCTGAGCCCCCACCAAATGGCTAAGCCTAGCTATATAATTTTTGAGGTACTATATTTCAATTAGTGCTAGTCACAAGACCATGGCATTATGGCATTAGTTCTTCATATCCTCATTCTTAAGATCCTTTTGATTAGATTTATAAGATATCACATTTAAAACATTAAATTTACAAAATATTGACAATATTTAAGTGAGTAAAGAGTACTTAATAACCAGCAAACACACTGGATAATAGAACATAAAATATCTGACCCAGTGACTGAATTTACTACTCTCTTTCTTATTCCTCAGAATTGCCTCCAGACAAAGGATTGATCTAGACCCTGGAGTTCTAACCAATATAGACAGTTTTCCCTTTATGTAAGTGGACCGTTTGGCAGACCTCCATATAAAGTAATTTTTATATAATGCAAATTTGCCCACAAAACACAGAGAAGGAAGGCAGGGAAGCAGGATGGAGGGAGGCAGGATAGAAGGAGAGGGCCGGTACATGATTCAAGGACATGTTGGGGCCAAGGATAGAAAAGCAAGAGCACAAGGAAGAACAGGAGGAATGGCCTGGAACCAAAAGCAAGAAGGGTGGCAGACAAGTGGGGACCAGACACAGACACAGAAGGGAGAGGACAGTCAAACTTGGGGGCCAGGGCCAGACACATAGTACTTGAGAAAGGATGGACAGAAGACACACACACACCAGCCTGATGTGCAGCAAAGGTATCCTCTCTCTCTGAGCCAGAGGTGTCAAGCCAAGCCCTATCCAGGGGCAATAGATCAGTTCTTCTGCTTTCACTTGGAGGGTGGGTTTTTTTAGTTTTTTGGGGGGGAGGAAGGAGTTGAAGTGCTGAGTCAAGGGGCAGGAAGGGAGAGAAAGAGGAGAGAGAGAGAGAGAGAGAGAGAGAGAGAGAGAGAGAGAGAGAGAGAGAGGAAGAGGGAGAGGGAGAGGGAGAGAGAGAGCGTACGGTACAGTAAAGCTAACAGGTTTGTTTGGGTTTGTTCATTTTTTGGATTGTGGTTCTTTCAGAATTCTTTACCTGTATAATGCAAATTTGCATAAAGCTAGAACTGTATATGTTTTAAGTCCTCCACTGAGCAGGTTAAAGAGTTCAGCAGTACTTATTTTAGATATTTGACTCCTACTTTGCTTAGGAGATTGCTTATCATGATTGTTTGTTAGAACAAATGCAGAAACTTTAGAGAGGAGATTTCTCTCACTTATAACCCAAAAACAAGAATGAAGTATCCAGTGCAAACTGGAACCAGAAGAGTTGATGGTTTTTCTGATTGAAGGTGGGGACCTCTCACCACATATGGCCTCAGCTAATACATCAAGTTGAAGGATGAATGGAATTGGCAAGCAATAGTACCACCCATTGTCCCTGGTTCCTTTTCTCTTAGCAAAACACCACTCTTTCTGCTGCTGTTCCATCTCCTCTCTCCCTGTTGCTACCCTGAGACCTAATCCTCATCCATCATGTTTCCCTTTTACCAATTTTATTCATTTTGAGTAATTTTCCTTTTCCAGTGCTAGATTCTAATCATGGTTCTCATAACACAAAGTCTCATTGATACCGATAAAGCCAAATTTACCCCTTTTCATTGGGATCTCTAGTCCATTTTATTTGTAATCTATACTTTGTGTTTTTGTATGAACCATGAGATTATGAATTTTATTGCAGGTTCCTTTCTTGAATTTTGCCTCCTGTGACTGTAATACTATTCTTTTACCCACATTGTTGCTACATACAGGGTGATGGTAGGGGTGGTGTTACATCTGGAATCACTGTTTCTTCTTCGTTTGTTTGTTCATCAGTTCTATTGTATATATTAAATGATTTTTAGACCTCTAGCCCTTAGGGCATGGACTTTGCTTTTCATTTATGCTTATTCACTTTGAAGGGGGTCATCTCCAATCATCCTGATCTATATCTTGCTGCTGGACCCAGATGGCTCCAGAAGAGAGAGTGAGGCTGGTGACTTTGCACAGCCCTTAAATCCAATTCACTTACAAGTCATGACATGACCTTCCTGATGTCATTGTTCTTCTTAGAGAACAAAGGACAAACAACAATTCACTTAGAATTTTTGTAAGTAACTGTGTCTGTCTCTGCATGTTAATAATCTTGCAAGTATATTAGACTTTGGTCTGTAACATTTTCTCTCTCAGAAGTCTATAGTCCACTCTTCCTCCTGCTCCCATACCTTGATTTTCTGATGCTCTAATGAAATATTAAATTTTGGCTTGGTCTTTTCCCTTTGTCTTCAGACAAAACCCTCTATCTACATTTTTACTGGATTTTTTCAGGGAATATCGGCACCTCTCCCTTTGTGGGAAAGTAGACTCTTCCTGTCTCTCTAGCCTAATTTAGTCAAATCAAAGACAGTGATGGTTTAAGTTCTCAGCCATAGACAGTTTTAAGTTAAACCAGGGTTCCTCAGATTGGTTTTCTCCAATAGATAATGAACTGGAGTTAGATGCAATGTAATTATTACCTTATTTTTTCATTCAAATGAAGTACCTAATTAGTTTATGCTGATGGTTTCTTCAATTTATCCATTACCCAAGTTCCATCAAGCTACCCGAAGGTAAATGAAACTGTCCAATTTTCTCATGGTCATTGGAAATGGAAATGACCTAGGCACAGTCCAGACCCTGCCCTTCATGGACTATTGCTAATTAGGAACAAATATCTCCAGCAAAGAACCAGAATTGCAACTGTCTGACTAGAATTAGGAGTATGATAAGTGGAATTTTCTTTCGGTTCATTGTTTTCTGCCACATGTTGATCAACTAGAAATGGTGGGGTTGTGTTAACATACATGCCTCAATATAATTTTGTTGCTTTGCTTTGATATTATCACCCTCATTCTCCTTGGCATCATCATTAGGTCATATTTATTTATTTTTCTACAAAGTTTTTTTATACTTTTGTATGTCATAATTTTCCCCAGCATCGTTCTCTACCTCCCTCCCAGAGAGTTATCCCATTTAACAAATAATACTTTTTAAAGACAAAAAAAAAAAGAAATAAAAAAGAAAAACCCAGCATAGTTGATCAATATATTGAAAAAGTCCAAAACATATGCAGTGTGTGATACATTCGGACCTCCTATCTCTACAAAAGGCTGGCTGGGGAGTATCCTCTCATATTTCTTCTTTTGTGTCATGCTTATTCTTTATAATTTTGTACCATTCACTTTTAATTTGTGTGTGTGTGTTTGATCTTTCTATTTACATTGTTATAGTCTTTATGCATGTCGTTTTCTTGGCTCTGCTTATTTCAATCTGTATCAGTTCAGATAGATCTTTCCATGCATCTCTGTATTCATCAAACATGTTATTTCTTATGATACAGTAATATTTCATTATATTCATGTATCATAGTTTGTTTAGCGATTCTCCAGTTGACGGACATCTACTTTTCCCCCAATTCTTTGCAATAAAAAAAAAAGTTCTGCTGCAAGTTGGTGTATATAAGAACTTTCCTATTGATGCCATTCTTGGGTTATGAGCCCAGTATGGGTCAAAGGGCATGAACATTTTAGTCAGTTTATTTGCATTATTCCAAATTATTTTCCTAAATGGTTGTACCAATGATTGTACAGTCACAACTCCACTAACAATCCTTTGTAGGTGATATTTATTAAATTGCTGTAGATGTTGTCTAAAGTACTAGTAGCCAAAATATACTACTCATTTCCTGTCATATGTTTCTCTTACTCAGGAAATCTTTGTGTTCTCACTCCGACAAAACTGTTAGATTTTCAAGAGCTACAAATTAAAATAGGCACTAAGTAATACAGGAAGGCTAGACAGTTTGTCTTAAGCACATGTAGAGAAACTCAGTAGTTGGACAGAAGAGCAGAAATGAAGAGTCAGCATGGTGTCACACATAGAAGAAGTATTACAGCTATAGTCAGGCTAGAACTGGGTTCAAATTCTACTTCACACAATGAATATCTGTGTCACAAGTGTCCCACCTGCAGTTTCCACCTACATAAAATAGAGATAATAAACCTGCGGTAATTACCTCACAGGGTTTGTGTGAGGCTCCATTTAGAATATGGATATGAAGCATTCTGTAAATGTATAAAGTGTTAGCTACTGCTGCTGCTGCTGCTACTGCTGCTACGACTACTACTACTACTACAACCACCACCACCACCACCTACTACTACTACAACCACTAATACTTCTGCATTCATTAAGTTCCAAGGTTTAGAAATTTTTAGGAAAAGAAACAAGTTTCTTAAGGCAAGAGAAAATTCTCTTGAAATTAATTCTTTTCACATTTTGAGGGATAGGGTAAAAAATAAAAATTGATTCAACAGAAATTTCAATAAGAAAGATAGGTATGCAAAATATTACATATTTAATTCTCTCACTACCAATAAGATGACTGTAATTTGCTTTAAATTAATTTCTCTCTGTATTGGTATTATGGCTTCATTATTAAAGATGTATTCTTCAATGAACAATCTGCTGAATTCATATTTCTATAACCATTCCAGAATGCATTAAATTTCATTATTATTTTATTGCAAGAATTTAGTCATAATAAAATATTATTGTTAATATTAACATTATTTAATATAATTATGCTATTATCATAATACTAATAATGTTAAAATTTTATACCATGTTTCTAAATTTTATCCTGTGATTGCAGGTACTATATTTTAATTCCAGATATATAAACTTTTGAGAGTAGGAATTTTATATTATGCTTCTTTATATCCTTTATATTCACTCAGAGCTGGACTATTCAGCATACGTAATTTTTTAATTCATAGAGTTTTTTTAAATTATTAAATTGAAGCATGATTCTAATCAATTTTTCATCTCTTTGGAGGTAAACTTCTGGCATTTGGTTCAAAATTGAGAATTTCATTTGTTGTTATTTAGTAAAGTATAAATGTGGATAGAGCATGAGAACTAGAATAAGGATGTTGTAGTTCAATTGTTTCAGTTATGTTTGACTCTTGTGATCCCATTTGGGGTTTTCTTGGTAAAGATACTGGAGTGGTTTGCCACTTCCTTCTCCAGCTCATTTTACAGAGGAGGAAATTGAGACAAATGGGCTTAAGTGACTTGCCCAGGGTCACACAGCTAATAAGTCTCTGAGGTTGGTTTTGAACTCTTGAAGATGACCTCAGGCCTGGCTGAACCCCAGAGAATGAGGAAGACCTGGGTTCAAATCTAGTCTCAGACTCTTACTAACTACGTGACTCTGGGCAAGTCACTTAACTACTGCCTGTCTCTGTTTCTTCATTTATAAAATGAGGATAATAATAGCCCCTGATTCCCAGGGTTACTGTGAGGATAAAGACAAAATATTTGTAAAATGCCTAGCAAACCTTAGAGCATTATGTAAATGCTAGCTGCTATGATGATGATGATGATGATGATGATGATGATGATGATATGTTTTTTATTTGTACAAGGCCAAGCTATAAAACAGAATAAAATCAGACAACCTATTTCTGAATAAATCTATGACTGCACTATACATGTAAAAGAGCCTGGTACTTAAAACAAAAACAAACTGGAAATCCTTATAATGATGTAAGTTTGAGTCGCTGCTCCTGACCGGTGGATGAAATGATTAAGTGACTGGGAGCCAGAAAATAAGAGAAGAAATAGAGGAATGACAAGAGATATGAATATCCCCAAAGCACTTGCCTCAAAAAAAAAATAACCATAGACATACAAATCTGAAGAATAAAAGAAAATAGAATATTGTGTCTTGTTTCCCCAGTAAACATTAATTCAATGTTTTAAAATACGTAAAATTTTATTTAACTTATCCCTAGTAGCCTTGGTTTTTATCTTTTTTTCCCGTTCTATATCTGGTAGTTTAAATGATTCTTAGGCTCTGTTGTTGTTCAACCTTGTGACCCCATTTGGGGTTTTCTTGGTAAAGACACTGGAGTGGCTTGCCATTTCCTTCCCCAGCTCATTTTACAAATGAAGCAACTGAGGCAAAAAAGGTTAAGTGACTTGCCCAAGGTCGCACAGCTAGTGAGTGTCTAAGGCATTCTTATTTTGCCAAGAAAACTCCAAATGGGATAAGGAAGAGCTGGACAAGACTGAACAACAGTAACAAATAGGTAATTCACCCTAATTAAATTACTGGCATTTTATGTGGAAAGGAACATGAGACACTTTTGTCGATCTCAATGAATCAAATTTTTGTTTGTGTGTCTGTGTTTTACTTATTGCCCGACTTATGTTGCCAAGGGGGGAGTATGGAGCCTCTCCCCCCAAGTTTTCTTGCATTGGGCACCAGCCTCATTTTTCATAGTCTCTTCCCCTTTGGCAAAACTTGTATGACAGATTAGATGTGAGTACAAAAATTAGATTAAAATTCTCATGAACATACACGTCACAATCCCTGGCCTTAGATAGAAAGCATGTACCAGCAGGAAATCAGCTTTCAAACTTGTATCAAGTGTTAAGTCAAGCTTGTATGAAATGAGGCAGAGAGAGTACAGTGGATGGATCCAAGAGTGTAAAACTGACAATGACTATAGTAAACTAACCAATAACACTCAAGCCCAGTCCAACTCTGATTGATTCTGGGGAACGACATTGTTCTGAAAAACTGATAAGGAAAGGTAGGGACTACCTAGACCTCCGTATACACTGTCAGATGTGGATACTGTGTACGCTGGCACTGTTTAAATTGTTTTATTTTGTTTTTGTTACACAAAAGGACTTACTCTAGGAGGATACAGAGACATGATTAGCAAAGAAACAAAAAGCAACAGCCAAACTTTTTTAGTAGAGAGTATATTAAATATTACGTATCTATGCTGTACTTGTTGACCTGCAAATAATTGACTATACTAATACTGAGTATAATTCTTTTTCATTTGTAGTTGAGTGGCTCTCTTGAGGCCCAGGGAGGGTAGGATCTCGCTACATCCTGTCTGATATTCTTCAATTCATCAAGGCTTGCTCTTGGATGAACTAGGAAAACCTCCCAGGCATCTTTGAAATAATACTGGCAACATGGTGGGTGGTATGAAAGTTTTATCTTCCTGGAAATAGGATGGGTGCGTATGTGTGTCCCACAGAGGTTAGGTGACTTGCCTGATGTCTCACAAGTGGTAGGGAACAGAGACAGGATTTGAATCCAGGTCATCTAAATCTACTGCCCCTTTCGGACTGGACCACGGTGACTAGGACCTGGAATGAACATTAGGGAGTTTTAACATGGCCTTATGGTCAGTTTTTGAACAGAGGACTAACATGAAGAAAATGGCATTTTAGGAAGATAATCTAGTGGCAATATGTTTAATGGAACTGGAACCTTGGAGAATTGAGAAAGAAGCTATTATGATGAGCAATCAGAATATAAGAATCTAGAGAAGGGTCAAGGGTCATAGGGTAGGGGAAGAAGAGACTAAGCCTTTTTAAGCACCTGCTGTGTGCCAAGCACTGGGATAAATTCTTTACAAATGTAGCAACATGCATCATGGAGGTGTCTTGTGACTCAAAGGGAGGCAAAACAGACATCGCTGGCCTCTTATCTTCCCCCTCCCCCACCTGCCCTGCCACAGCCTTCTCCAAGGGACACTTAATTCTGATCAGAGGTCCCAATTCTGCTCTCTTGAGAAAGGATGGGGTAGGGTACTAGGCTAGTATTATATCTGTCTGCTCCCTTAAATGTCATTAGTCTGGAGGATGAGGTTTTCAGGTTCAATCTCATTTCTGATCACTGTTTCATTATTGGGGGAAGGAGCACCCCAAGCTTTATATCTAAAGCTTAACCCTTTTCCCACCAAATACCAGAACTATGACGGAAAACATATAATGAATAGCAAAGAAACTCATTTATCTGAACCCCAGCAAAACAGAAATCAGACAAGGTATACATAAGAGAGTATACATAGTAGACAATAGTGAAAGTTCTCTTATTGGGAACAAGGTAATTCAGTTCAACAAAGAGAGCCCCAGATCTTACACAAGGGTAAGTTCCCTGAGGTCTCTAGTGTGGCAAGCAGGGGACAGGGACCTAATAGAGACTGTCAGTTCCTCTCCTGTCAGTTTCTTCTTAGAGTCTTTTCCTCTGAGTAACCTGAAGTGGTGTTGGTCTCTTCCATCTTCTCTCAAAGCTAGAAGCCAGAAATGCCCATAGAAACTTTAAGCTTGAAGTCAGAGAACACTACAAACCTCTCATTTCTCCTGCTCTCACCACCCCTGCCTGCCCACCCCCCCACCTCCTCATGCAGATGCAGGCATTGATTTCTACCAATAAGGAGAAAGTCTCTTACCAATAGGCTTTGGGACTGGGTAACACAAATAGTATCTCATTTGACATGTACTAGAAACCATGGCCTTTTTTTTGTCCTCTGTAGCAAATCCAGCACTAAATCTTACTGCTGCCTCTTATAAAAAAATTTTCTCATGTCCAAATATTGTTTTATATTCCCTTTCTGGCCTCAGATACTTACTAGCTATCTGACTCTGGGCAAGTGACATAACTGCTGTTTGCCTCAGTTTCCTCGACTGTAAAATGGGGAGAATAACAGCACCTACCTCACAAAGTTGTTGTGAGGATTATATGAAATAACATTTGTAAAGCACTTAGCGCAGTGCCTGGTACCTAGCGAGTGCTATATAAATATTTATTCCCTTCCCTTTCTCTTCCTTTAATTAAATGATATCCCTCTAAAACCAGACATTCCATCTAGGAGTCAAGGTATCAGCAATTCATTCATTCATTTCCTCATTTATACATTCATTCAGTTAGCCCTGGCACAATAAATGAGAATAAAGACAGATGTTTGGCCAATAGGATCATAACCTGTGACTTTTGTTAACTTCAAAATTTTTCTGGACTTGTTTCTTCTTAATAATTGCTCGGTCACATCTCTTTTTAGCCAGTTAGCTTCTGAAGTCTATACCTGTATTGTCGGCCTCCTGACCACTTCTTGACTTGGCCCTTGTCAAATGTTTGTCTGCTCAATTGCATTTGGCTTGTCCCCACTCTTTTAACATTCCAATACAGATTGTTCAATTCTATTTGCTGCCTCTACCCTAGTACCAGAATGAAACTAGGCCAGCCTTAAATATTGAATGAAATTTATGATATCATTCTATTCAAAATACAATCATAATTTCTAAAAGGAAATGCCATTGCAGATTTCTGCACTAGGATTATACAATTAGGTCCCCATTAATGCAAATAATGAATCCTATGAGATGATCACATTATTTAAATTTTCACCATTCAAAGTTATAATTTTGTGTAAAAAAATGGTAATAGGTTCCAACTCAATGGAAATGTGAAGTGACATTTTAAATATTAGTTTATATTTGTCAATATAACAATAAAGGATAAGAAAAATATATTTCTGATTTAAGTTTATCATAAAGTAATAGACAAAGAAAGAAATTTTTTAAAAAATAAGAAATTACTGAATATCATATTAAAGATAAGCCTACCCTGACAACATGACGAAACCATTATTTTCAATTAAAATATTTTAGCAGCTAAGATTGAATTGTCTTATCTTTCTTTAAATCTGTATATACATACTGGTAAGTACAAAGAGCTTTATCCACATCTCATAACATTTGCAAGTTCACATTCACAATGAACAAGGTGTAGTTGGATAACCTGGGGCTTTATCTAAAATCAGTAATGCTTTAAACAAGACATTATTGTTCTTGCAATATTTTTCGAGAGCTGAGCTAAAATAACCAGTCTTTGAAAATCCATGCTTTCTTATTTGACCACAAAATGAACTGGAAGCAATCAATGGTTGGAACTTCTCAGAGTAAGAGGATTTCAAGACTGATGAAGAAGCATTTGACTCAGTGGATAGAGAATCAGGCCTGTAGTCAGGAAGACCTGAGTTCAAATGTGGCCTCAGACCAGCTGTGTGACCCTGGGCAAGACCCTTAGCCCTGTTTGCCTCAGTTTCTTCATCTATATAATGAGCTAGAGAAGGAAATGACAAGCCACTCCAGTATCTTTGCCAAGGAAACCCCAAATGGGGCCACTGAGTTGGGCACAACTGAGAAATGACTCAACAAGAACACAAGAAGCATTGACTTTCATTTGAAATCTCCTAAATTACTACCCAATGCTAGATGATACTTAGACATTTTAAATCCCGAGTATTTTCTTTCTTTGAAATGTAAGTTCTGGTAGTTATCTTTCTCTAGAATAAGCTGGTTTCATCCAAATTAAAAGTTTTTTTTTCATCAATGTATCCATCTGCTTTGATTATTTCTTTTAAAACATCAGAATATTTAACTGGCACATCCTCATCTGCGCTGTTTGCCTCTCCAGTAATTTTCACATGTGATTGAACCCAATTTTTAAAGTGATCAAACGAACCAATGCTTGCAGTAAAAGTTTCTTCCATTATTCACTTCATTTCCCTGTTTCATTGCCTTAAATAAATTTGAAGCTTTTGTCTGAATGGCTGCTCTGCTAAGAGGAATACATTTTTATTTGTAAGCTTCAATCCATACAGCTAAAAGATGCTTTATTTCTATCCCTGAAACACTTCTATTCTTTGAAAGTGATGCAATGACAGAAAAATGATGAGATGGAGGCATGTTAAAAGCCTCAAATAACTTGCACATATTTCATTAATTGAATTTTGGAATTATATTAAATGTGACTTGATATTATCTTATCACTCACACTAAATTGAATTCCATAGTACTCAAACTTGCATTAATCACAACTTAGCTATTGTCCACATATAGATAGCAGACTGTCTGATCCCTTATTTCCCTCCACAGATCTCTTGCTTCTCCCCCTAGGAACCTTGGTTGTCCAGTCTGGTTTGGAAAAATAACTAGGTTTGTTCAACTTCAAACTCTACAGCAGGGCCAGGAATTGGACTCAGTCCCTGTTAATCACAGTACCCAGGTCAGCTTAGCCATTCTCCTCTCCCTTAAAAATGACTTGAATAAAGTCCATTGACTCCTTATTACCTCCAGAATCAAATATAGAATCCTCTGTTTGGTTTTTAAAGCCCTTCATAATCTTACCCCTTCCTACGTTCTAGTCTTCCTCATACCTTTCTCCTCTGCATGTACGTCTTCTTGTTAGCAGTTCCTTGTATAAGACACTCCATATTCTGATTATGAGCATGTTTATTGGCTGCCCCCCATTCCTGGAATGTTCTCCTTTCTCATCTCCACCTCTGAGCTTCCCTGGATCCTTAAAGTCTCACCTAAAATCCCACATTGTGCAAGAAACCTTTCCTCTTCAATGCTAGTGCCTTCAATCTGAGATTAGCTACAATTTATTCTGCATATATCTTGTTCATATATAATTGCTCCCATGCTATGTTTCCCATTAGACTGAATTTCTTGAGAGCAGGGACAGTGTTTTGCCCTTTTTCGTATCTTCAGAGCTTAGCATGGTGCCCGGCACACAGTAGGTACTTAATAAATGCTTGATGATTTGACTTGATAAATGTTTCTTAATTCAAGACTATATTTTCAGTCAATGCCTACACTAAAAATTACCATGATCATCCTCTTCCTGAAAGACATGAAACATATTCCCTTATTCTCTATGTCCCTGTAGTACTAATCCTGTCTTGAATCTCTAGCTGACTATTTTTTGATAACATGAATCAAATTTCTTGGGGTAGTCTTGACTTCCTGGGCCTACTACTTGAAGGGTGCAGTGTCTATAAGTGGGTAAGTAACTCCACTGCAAGATATCATAAACCAAAAATGAAAAGAAAGAAATCTTCTCCCCCCACTTCCATCATTGCTGCCCTCTGGTAAGTGTTCAAGGAGAAGGGAAAGACTTTATTTCTCCCAACTCCTAAGGGTTAGGATCCTTCTCTACAAACATGTCTCTTCTCTGCTGCCACAGATCTCTCCTACCTCAACTCTGTGTCTGGTTAGTATAACCCTACCAGGGGATGGTCTATTCCTTACCAGACAATAACTAGATGTTCTTTAATTCTATTGAAGAAAACCTCACATTTTGTGAAGGGGTAACAGCATAGACCAATTTTTGCACATCATTTAACATATTAACATGGTCTTGTCACTATAACTGTCCCTTCTGTAATTTCAACTTGAATAGAAAAAAATCAATTGAATATGAATGTCCTGACCAACTCCTGCCCACGAAGACACATGCAAAATGTTTATGCCTCCTCAACAATTAAAAGCGATAACAAGCCATCGTCAAATTAGAAAATTGTTATACATTTCTTTACCTCTTTCCCTATCCTTTGCCCACTTGGCAAAAGATGGAGAGCAAATTGGTGACTGAAAGATTCTGAGAGAGTAGGAAAAGGAATATCATAAGGTGGAAACTGAATTGACTTTAGACAAAATTGAGAAATAGGTAAAGTTTGTCACTCACATCTCCATTTCTCCCTTTAGCACTTCTCATTCCCCAGCTCTATGTGTCTTACATGCTCACAGTAACCGATTTCTTCCTGTCATCACTGGAGAAAAGCATCTGACCTATTAATTTTTATTAAGGTGTTATACAATTGAATCACAGTAAAGAAAAATAAAATAAATTATTGGCTCAAGTCTCAAAAATGAACTTCACCATACTTAATGTGGGGCTGGATGTGTGACTTCTCTCAAGAGTATTTACATCCAAAAAGAGAATCCTAGGGAGAGTAGGAAAAATTTATTGGCATATGGGGGCAGGGAGGGAACCTCTCCATTCCTTTCAAGTCATTCCGTGTAGTTCTATCCCATTCAGGCATAAAATTGGCCCTGTCTGGTCAATCCATTGTAGCAATTGTTAAAAGTGACAACATTAAACAAAAACCATATTTAGTCCCAGATTGAATATCTGAGATAGACCTTCGTGAAAAGTGTAAGACCAGTCACCCAATCTTAGAGAGACTAATTTGGTGCTTAAGGAAATAAAATGAGCTTTAATCCTTAGTGAAATGAACTTGTTTAATTTTATTTACTACTCTCTGAAGTACAGTACAGGTGGAAAGAGTGAGAAGGCATTCTGGTTTGCTTCCAGTGATATGAAATTCAAAATTCTGCCTAGTCAAACTGTCACAGATGTCATTAAATATGAGAAGTGAGTCATGATATCTCTGTTTTCAATTTTTGCCTAAATTCTGTGCTGTCAGTTTTACATAATTAATACTCACATTTCTATTTTTCACTATGGCAAAGTACATGGAAAATTTAAGTGCTGCAACTTTATGTTCCAAGATCTTGTTGGGCATAGAAGTTAAGCTAAAGCAATAGAGGTGCAATGTTCAGTTGCCCAGTTTTACTTTAAAATATTGGTACTGAGGTCATATCATAGGATCATAGATGAAATTATAGGTCATTTAGTCACATTCCTTCATTTTAAAGATGAAGAAAATGTGTCTCAGGTGGCTGTATGACTTGCCCAAAGTCACAAAGTAGCAATAGAAGTAGTAGGAATAGTGTAAGCAGTAAAGAAGTAATCTTATAAATTACTCATTGTATATAGATGAGGTCAAAGGAAGGGAATAAGCATTTATTAAGCATCTATTGTAAGCCAGGAACTTTAGTAAATGTTTTACAAGTATTATTGCATTTGATTTCCCTTGTGTAATGTTGGGGGGCGGGGCAGGCCGAGGTATGTAAGATTTTCTCCTGCCCATTAATAGGCCTCATGTGGAGCCCATTAAGGGAAGCTTGCTCATAGGAAGGCTTGCACACCTTTTCTTAATAAGCTAATTAGGCACTGAGTAGGGTTGTGATACCTCCTGGCTCTGAGCCTATTAGCTGAAAGAATATATACTGTGAGAGGTGAGCTTTCAATTTGGGGGCTCACTTATGAGAAAGATGTTGTGATTCCCTAGTCAAGACTGAGTGGCCACATGTTCAGAACTTCCTTACTGCTCAGAGGTAAAGGCTCTCTCAGTTCAGTGGTGGATGTAAAGCTTTGATTCAGGCAGTAGAGCCCTGTCTTTTGGTCTTTATTTCTCTTCTCTGTATTTTTTTTCTGTTTAATTAAAGAAGATTGTTGACCCCTGAAACAGCTGTTATTCCTTAGTAAAACAGATAAAAGAACCTGCACTGGTGTAATATTAAGTTGGGACTTTTTTTTTTTACTGTTTTAGAATGCTAAATTAATTGTCTTTGATTGAGCCTTACTAGGTGCAAAGCCCTAGGCCCAAACCCCTATTTACTAGGTGCTAAGTCTATGTGGGTATAAAGCCCTTAGGATCATATGAGGTGTTGCTAAGACCAGAGCCAATAGTAGGCACCTAAATTCTGATTGCTCAGATGACATTTGATGACCAAAGACTGTATAAAAAGAGAGAACAGAGCTATTTGCTTGAGGCTCTCACTCCTGGAGGAGTGTTGGCGTAGGACTCTGGGCAGCTGCTGTAAGAGCCTCTCGGCTCACCCAGATGTTGATGGTTTCTTGGTAACTATGAATTGTATTTGGTCTGTTTATAATGTATGTTTGTAATTTGTTTGTATTTGCTCCGAAGTTCAAGGTGCTGGCTTTTCCCCCTGAACTAAGTGAATGATATTTATATGTTGGATTGAAATAAGATTGTTAACCCCTTAACTTTGTTTTCCTTAGTAAAGCAGATCAAAAGAACTTGTGCTGGCAGCATTCTTGTTGGGCTTGTGTTGGTCTTTCACCCCCACAGCAGCTGCTAGCCGAATTGTTGAAACAACTGACAGCCATCCTGAGTATGTCAGTGTGATTGCCATTACACCCTGCAAGGTAGGTGCTTTATTATCTTGATTTTTGTTGTGTTTAGTCATTTTCAGTCATGTCCAATTCTCTGCAACCCCTTTGGGGCTTTTCTTGGCAAGGATACTGGAGTGGTTTGCCATGTCCTCATTTTACAGATGAGGAAACTGAGGCAAATAAGGTTAAGTGACTTGCCCAGGGTCACACAGGTAGCATCAGGTGATTTGAACTCAGATCTTCCTGACTCCAAGCCTGGTTTTCTACCCATTATGCCCCCTAATTGCCTCAAGCTATCAGACTCCCTATTTCTCTAAAAATATATTAAAAAAGCATAGCCCACCTCTGCCTGAGTCAACGCAGGAGTTCTTGGTTACCCAGGCTGGGCCAGGGGCAGCACCAAGCATGTGGCACTGGAGCCAGGACTGGAGGGACCTCTGGGGGGGTGGCCTATAAGCCCCTGCTGCCTTCCCAGGGCTGGGCCTCCATGGGTCCCCCACCGTGCATGGGAGTAGCAGCCCCAGGCCAGTACCCTTCTCCCTCAAGCTGCTGGACTCCAAGGACAGCCACCCACCCCTGATCTTCCTGCATGGGTTGTTTGGCAGCAAAATTAACAACCAGACCATAGGCAAGATCAGCAGCAAATAGGCAGGAAAGTGCTGATAGTGGATGCTCAGAACCATGGAGAGAGTCCACACAGCCCTGATTCCAGCTATGAGGCCATGAGTGCAGCAGAGGCCCAGCTTGGCCTGACCCCCTGCATTTTCATCTGACACAGCATGGGGGGCAAGACAGCCATGATACTGGTGCTGCAGAGGGTAGAGCTGGTGGAATGCCTGATCTCAGTGGACATCAGCCCACAGCCATCTCAGACTTCTCTTCCTACTTGGTAGCCATGAAGTCTGTGCAGATCCCCAAGGAGCTGCCCCTTTCTCAGATGCGCAAAGTAGCAAACCTGCAGCTCAGTCCTATCATCAAGGACTCCACTGTACAGCAGCTCCTCCTCACCAATCTGGTGAAAGCCAGCAATAGACAGTTCAAGTGGAGGGTCAATGGTGAAGCCCTGAACCAGCAGATGGACAAGATCATGAACTTCCCCCAGCTCCAGAAATCCCACCATGACCCCACACGCTTCCTCAGTGGCCTAAATTCATCTAGTCTAAATTTATACAGCCTAGTCATTTCTCTGAGATCAAACATTTATTCCCTCAAGCTCAGCTCCTGTCTGTCCCAGGGGCCAGCCACTGGGTCCATGCCGACCAACTCCAAGACTTCCTGACCAGCGTTAAACACTTCCTGGCCTAGCAATTGGTCGTCCCCCATCTCTACCAGCTCAAGCACTCAGAGGATGCTGGGGACCAGGGAGTGCCTCCCACTGATGAAGAAGGAAGCTCAGCACTCTAACCCCTGTCCACTTCAGAGTGGGTGCCACAACCAGTGTTTCAGACTTTAACCAATAAAGCTGTTCCCTGTCTTTAAAAAAAAAATACATTAAACAGTTCCTATATCTCATGGAACTTTTCTCCAGTTATGTCAAAATAAGATTTGGATTAAATAAGTGTAAACTCTTTGATGGACATGAAGAAAAGATAGGGACTAAAAGTTTCAAGGTTGAATCTGGAAATCAAATTGAACTGATGGATGAAGACAATATCTATGGATACTTGTTCTTCTCCAGGCAAGATGCATAAAGATATCAAGGAGAAAGTTGTGGTCAAGTATAATGAAAACAAAAAGGGAAGAAAACATTTAAAACAATTCACCCCTATACAATACCAGTCTTAATGTATTCTTTGGAACTATAAAATGTATCATAAAAGATTGGGAAAGTATTGTTAATTATTGTTATTAATTATTTATTAATAATTATTACTAATGAGACACAGGGTCCATTCCTCTAAGACAACTCTAGGATGATTAACATTGCTTTTTCTTTTTGGTCCGACCTTCTAATTTGTAGATGATAATTTCATTTAATTTTATTTTCAATTAACAAACATTTATTTTCTCTCCCTCCCACCTACCCCAATTGAAAGAAGAAAAACAAAATCCTTGTAACATATATGCACAAATTCCCGCATTGACTACATCCAAAAATGTACTTCTCATTCTATATTTGAAGTTTATCACCTCTCTGTGAGAAGGATAAAAGAAGAAAATGCTTACCATGAGTCCTCTGGAATTACAGTGACTACATTAATTACAGTTCTTAAGTCTTTACAAATTGCTCGCCTTTTAAATTTTCCTTTCCAAAAAGTCTAAATAAGATTAATAAATATTCTTAGAGTGCATGACAAATTAATTCCAAACATCCAGAAATACTACTGGCACAAGTATCCATAGTTTCATTGGACAACAGCCAAGACTGATAAAAAGATACACACTGCTGGATTTATCCATTGTAAACAAAAGTAGGTTACCTCTAAATGTAGCCTATGAAAGAGCTAAAATCCACAAGTGACAACCATATTAATTCAGCCAAAAAGTTTTTGATAAAGAAGCATAGAATTAATGGATATCAAATTGATTTTGTTTCTGGAAACAAAAGGATTTATAATGACAATTTAGGATCAGGTCATTGTCATCATAAACTGCAGAAGTTATCCTTAAAGAATTCAGACTTAGTGATCAGTGCAAATTATGCAAAGAAATGGTAGAAACTGTGCAATGAAGTATTTGTCATCCCTGCTGTTCTTTCTGCTACTAGAATCATACCAAGGGTGCTTTCAGTGAAACTTCAGAGGATGGGCTTACATTCAGATGTTTTTATTGAACCAAAAAAAGAAAAAAAAGGTTTTATCCACTTTTGCAAAAGTCTATAAAATATAAATATTAAATATAAATTAAAAGAATAATAGCAGGATAGCAACTTTTCCCTGGATCATTTTGCTCAGAATTCTATTGAAAAGATGAAAACATGATGATGATGATGATGATGACAATGACAACAAGGACAATAATATGGTAATAATAATTAACAACAACTGATATTTGTGTTTAAGGTTTCCCAAGCACTTTATCTACATGATTAGGACATCACACCACATCACACAAACCTACAGCAAGATAAGTACTGCAGTTTTTATTATCCTCCTTTCATAGATAAGGCAACAAGCTCAGAAAGGTTAAGGGATTTGCCCAAAGGCATATAACTAAGGGTCCATTCAAACCCATACCTTGCAAAGTCCAAATCTAGAACTCTAGCCATTATCCATATAGTGTCAGAGCCAAATTGAACCTCTGTCCTCCGATATAGATAAGTAGTATTTACAGAGTGTCTTGAGGTTTGCAAAGCATTTTACAAATATTATATTATTTATGTTCCCAACCCTGGTAGGTCCATGCTATTATTATCTCCATTTCATAGATGAGGATACTGAGACAGACAGCAGCAGTTAAGTGACTTGCACAGGGTCACATAGCTAGTAAGCGTCTGAGGCAGGATATGACTTCCTGATTCCAAGCCTGACACTCTATCCACTGCCCCACCTACCTGCCCAATCCAACATTCTTTCCAATGTAACATGCTACCTCATCACCTTTCCCACGTTTTAAGTAGCTATACCTCATTTTCCTTGAAAAAAATCTAAAAAAAAATTACTACTAGCTCTGAGATTGTCAATGCCTTATATGATTTACCTTTAAAAATCTGAGCAACCTTTCAGCTCTATGCTCCTATGACACTTACTTAGGAAAATAATAGATTTTAAATCTATTGTATAGATATAGATATTTTTGTGTGTACACAACATATATATATATAATTATAAAAGCAATGACATATGTAGTCCAATGGTTTCTTCCAAATTTTCCAAAAAAACTCTGTATTCATGTGTGAGTCATATTCATGGTGCCATTTTTAAGAAAAGCCACCATTTGAATCTCCAGCTGTATCTCAGATCTATTTAATATCTCCAGGCTTACAACTGATTGCCTATCCTGTAACAGTTCTAAAGGAATCAACTAAAGATTGGCCTGATGATTTCCCTTTGTTTAAAGACATGCATGTGATGCTTTAAAGAATGTCCACATCATTGTACAATAGGGGGAAATATGTCAAGTGTCCTATCCTTGGGAAGTTTCCACAGTAAGATTGGAGACAGGAGTGGCACATTACAAAACAAATCTTCAATATCCAGTTCTCATTATCCAAATGATTCACTTAAAGGGGAAAAAAAGTATATTTTGAGAAAATTTCAGGGAAGAAATTTCTTTGCAAATGGATAATATATGAACCAGAAGGATTAGTGTACAAAGAATCGAGATTCAAGAATTGAAATGGGGATTAGAAAAGAGCAAAAGATTTTTAAAATAGAAAAGGGGAGGGAAGGGCAACCTAGAATTGAGTTATGATCCACCTATTTTGTTTTGTTTTCTGAGAAAGGGAGGGTAATTTTGGTCCATTATCATAGCAGAAGAGATGAGATTCAAACCTAAATCTTTTCTATCCATTAACTGAAGGAGCTCTATCAATCACTTTGTTTTGCCAGGAGAAAAGGTGGGTTTTCTTTCATTTTTGTTCATTTCCCACTTATATTTTACTCTAGTAAGGAAGAGTCTAAAGACAGAAAAGCAAAGCTTTATTTAGTTTAAATGTATTTTCTTTTAAAAATAGCAAATAAAAGGCGTTTTTCATGGAAGCTTTTTCTGATCTTGTTTTTATGAAGGCAGCCAGGTAGTACAGTGGGTAGAGTGCTCAGGAAGACCTGCCTTCAAATATGACCCTGAGACACTTTTAGCTGTGTGACCCTATGCATGTTACTGAACAGATTAAACCAGTTTCAACCAGTTCTGACCAGATCCAATCAGTTTCATCCAGTTCTGACCAGTTCAAAGCAGTCTAAGCCAGAATCCAGTTCAACCCAGTTCAATCCAGTTCTGAAAAGTTCAAACCGGTTTTAAGACCAGTTCAAATCAAAACTGAGTCTGACCATAACCAATTAAAACTAGCTTAATCCATTTTCTGACCATTTCAAATTGATTCTGACTAGTTCAAACCTAATCACGTTAATCCAGTTCTGATCAGTTCAAGTCAGTTTAATCCGAGTTCTGCTCAGCTGGTTCAGATTGGTTTAATCTGGTTCAGATGTGTTAAAGCCAGTCCTGACCAGTGGTTTTAACCAGTTCAAACTGGTTTAATCCAGTTCCAACTGGTTCCAACCAATTTAACCCCCCTGAGCTTCTCCGAGACCCCAGGATACTTCTGCCCAGCACTTCCAGAACCATCAGTACTACACTACCTCCTTCTGTCCCAGACGTGCTTTTGGGCTGGGCACTGAGAGGCAGTGGGAGCCTTATTCTGGCCCTCGTCCACTAGGTCTCAAGCACTCAAGATGACCACGAGGACTATGATGCTTTCAGGGACTCAGGTCCACCTGCCAGCCAGCCCAACTCTGCACCTACTCTATCTCTATCCCTATGCCCATCCCCGCCCCTCTGGGTCTACAACTGGAACCTCTGTAGGTTACTCAGTCTGTCTCTGAAGTTCATGGCTGATTGATGAGAGGTCCCTAATTCTCCAGAAACAAGCTCCTAGATCTTGGGTAGGAACCCCACCCAACTAGGAGACCTAATTTCTGTTTAGCGTGTAAACAAAATCTAATCTAGGTAAATTCTTGCCCTAAGGAAACTGAACCTCTCCATTGGAGTTTAGGGTGACCCAGTTTATGAAGGAGAAAACCAACCAGAGTGGTCTGGCCAGTGATGGATTCCCCTGTCCAGATTGCTGGAGGTGGGTAAATCTCATAATTAAGCCATGTTCTCTGCAGAGGAGCTAAAGAATTCTAGCCTACCTCTTCATTAAATGTCTACCAATCGGGGTTGATTTTTCCTGTCAGAGACATCCCCTTTTACAAAGGAATTTAAAGCATTCAGTGTCTTCATGGTTTTGTCTTAGGTTACCAAGAGAAACCACTGACCATCAACTTATTGATTATTTATTAGCCTAATTAATAAATTAATAATTACCCAGAAACAGTCTCTCAGGTTTTTCATTCATCACAATAGCAAGAATACTGATCTTGGAGTCAGAAGGGTGCTGCCTCTTATTACTTATTTGTTGTTAGACAATGGAAATTAATTGATTTACTTTCTCAGTCTTAAATTTCCTCATTTGATAATTGGGATTATGAAGATTGAATGACATTATGGATGTAAAAATGTAAACCACGTCTTTGTAAACTATGAAGTGCTTTGTAAATGATAAAAATATAATTTTCTAGTATTACCATATTTATCACAAATGCTTTCACTGTATGAAATCTTCTCTGATCCCTCCACAGTCAATGCAAATTACCCCTCCTATCTTTTGCAGAGGTGAGGGTACACAGATGTGAAAAGTAGCTTATTAAGTAATTTTTTAATGTCTTAATTGGTTTTGCCAATTTCCCCCATTTTCCCTCTTTATTTTTTCTTATAAAAAATTCTTTGTTATGAGGATGGCACCCCCTATGAGGGAGCAGGAGAAATATGAAGGAAATGTGCAGTGATGTAAAACAAAAAGATATTAATAAAATCTTATTTTCCAAAAAAGCTAAAAATTAGCTTAAGTGTGACTTGGCATTTCTCATTCTGTTCAACCAGTCATATTGTTTAAAGATTATACGAGTCAATTAAAAGGAATATGACAAAACTAGAGAGCTTTTTTTCCTTCACTTTCTTTTCCTAGGATTTCTAAATGGGTTCTTAACACTAGAGAAATGCACTCTTTCTGAGGTCCTAATACAAGTCAGGCCACAAGATAAAGCAAAATCCCTTAGAAGTTACCAGAAAAAAATTTAGGGAAAACTTTCAAGTTTCCTTTTCTTTTAAAATCATAGTCAATTCCAGATATATTTTCCCTAGCAGAACCCCCACACATCCTCTGGAACTGAAATTCCCTTTTAAAAATGAAAACTAATCATGCAAAAACAACTCGTACATCTGACATAGATTAAGGGTAACCAACAGGCCTCAAATCTGTCAATAAGTTAGAGAGATGTCCACCCAAAGCATGTGAAAACTTTCCCCTATGAGAACAATTTGTTCCAATGGCCATGAAGACAGCAGATGCTGTGGATCACTTAGAGTTTGGTCAAGCATGGAAGACACAAGGTCATCCGTTGCACCCTGGGCCATCTCCAGTAGTCTTGACTTCTGTCCTGCTGCTGGACTTTGATGACTCAGGAAAAAAGAGTGAGGTTGATGACTTTGTGCAACTCTGCCTCACTTAAATCCAATTCATGTACAAGTCAAGACATCACCCTGGGATGTGGTAGGGGTAGATAGGTAGGAATTGCTGAGTGTACTCTTGATCAATTGAGTTCC
The DNA here is from genome assembly GCA_028646595.1 of Phalanger gymnotis. NCBI lineage: Eukaryota > Metazoa > Chordata > Mammalia > Diprotodontia > Phalangeridae > Phalanger > Phalanger gymnotis. Next base: position 625,592,726 of record CM053622.1, on the reverse strand, counting down.
CGAAATTTATTGATGAAGTCACTGAAGATAATGCATTGATAACAGAGAAAATAAGGTATTAAATTCTTAAATGAACAGTAAAGATTTAGACTTTTTTACCACCTTATGAGATGTTAAGAGAAGTTCTCAGATCAAAACTGATAGAATTAAAGATTACATAGAGTATCTAATCTAATATTTATATATTAGGAGACCATTTTTTTATGTATAGAGATTGTGGGTATGATAAGTAATGGAACACAAATTCAAAAGATCTTAAATCAGGTAGTTTATTACTTATTGGCATGCCCCAGTCCTTCATTCTCATGGATAAGAACAGGAGGCATGGTTGTATAAAGCCAGAGATCTGACTCTGAACTTATACGTTTGTTGTGGCTGGGCAGATTGATGGGTAATGAGTGTGTGTGGTGGGGAGACCTTAGAGGAAGTCAATCAAAGGGTGGTCCTGACTTTGACCCACCCCACCTCCTTATTAATTACAAGAGCATTGTGATCAGGAAATGTTGCTAATCTTGAACATATGGATTAGATGAGTTTTGCTAAATTGATTTTGATCAGGAAGGCCGTACTTTACTTACTGAAATGAAGCTGAATAAACTAGTTATTTAGTACATGGGAACTTCTTGGTATACAGGTAGGTCAATCAGTGGTCAACCTCTGTTAGCAACAGGCCAGCCTTTACAATAGCTACACGTCTTTATCATCAATGTTCATATAAATGCATAGGTTCCTCTGTGTGTGTGTGTGTGTGTGTATCTTTATCTTGGGCAAGCAAAACAAGTGGACAATTAGTTTGGCCTAGAATTAAAGAGGAGTAGGAGAATGGCTAACTTGCCTTGAGAAATTGATAAATTCCTTTAATGATCCAAAATTGTTCCTTGAAACAAAGGACCACCTTTGTAATACCAACATTATACCAGTGTTGTTGAATGGTTGCAAGTCATGAAACTACAATCTCTGAAGAATGAAAACTGAGTTGGAAGGGTACATGGTAGGCATGATCAGACTACAACATATAATACAAATGTTGTCATCATAGAAACATAATTAGGTGGCTCTGTGGATAGAGCACGAGAACTGGAGTCAAGAAAGACCTAAATTCAAATCCAGTCTCAGACGTTTACTATTTGTCTAACCTTGGGCAAGTCACTTAACCTCCGTTTGCCTCAGTTTCCTCATCTGTAAAATAAGGATTTACATATCTCCCAAGGTGGTTGTGAGGATAAAGTGCTCCACACAGTGCCTGGCACATAATAAGGACTATGTAAATGTTTTTTTTCAGTTGTTCAGTAGTGTCCAACTCTTCATGACCCCACACTGTCCGTGGGGTTTTCTTGACAAAGATACTGAGTGGTCTGCTATTTACTTCTCCAGAAAATGTAAATGTTAGCTATCATCATTGCTAGATGGACTAGTCATTGGCAAAAGAAAGTAGACAGCCTGTGTGCTCCACCGGTACCCTTGTGATACAAGGAGAAAGCAGAGAAGGTCTCTAACGTGGATGGGTTGCAATCTGTATCCTTGGATGGAATGACCACATTAAGGAGATCATAATTCCATTTGAAAGTGGAACGTAGGACAAAAACTAACTGGTCTTTTATTGACTTTTTTTTCTTCCTTTCATCTACAAGGCATAGAGTATTAGCAGTCACCCCAAAAGCAGGATGGATTATTTTTTGAGATAATCCTATTCACTCAAGCTGTGCTTCTTTTCTTCTTCCTGCTGTCCCCAAACTAGGGCAAATACTTGTGTTGTAGGCCTAACTTCTTATCCATTCAAAGAGAAATTGATCCTGTTCTTGGGGCTTTAACTAGCAAATTGCTTATTCACCTGCTGTTTTTAAAAATTCAGATGTTTATCTTCTTGTTCACATACCTTTCAATTCCATTTTCTCTAAGAAGGTCAAATCTTGCATAACCGTCTGTTTCTATGAGTGGAATCGTTCCATTTAAGCTGGAAAGATATTTCTGCAACTGAGAATAGGAGCCATTTTTCTCATTTTTAGTTGTAATCATTTAAAGCTACCCTGATATCACAGAAAATTTACTGTGGAATTAAATGTAGAACTCACAGATGTGTTTATTACGGGCAAGGGGAAGGAAAGGAAACAAGCATTTATTAAGAACCTACTGTGTGCCAAACACTATGAGAAGCTCTTTAAAAATATGATCTCATTTGATCCTCACAACAGCCCTGGGAGGTAGGTGCTATTATTATCTCTGAGGCAGCAGTTAAGTGACTTGCATAAAAGACAGACTAAAAGGTAATATATTTCAAAGATTCTATTTCCCTAAAAAAAGAAAACTAGATTTGATTCTGCACAGAAAATTCAAGTGTCGTGTCCATCATTTTATAATTACAACTTAATCATTTATAAAATAATTTGCAAATGATCATCTTCAATAGTCCAATAAGATTACTTTAGGAAAATATATTTATTTAGCATCCATCATCTAAGACTAAGTAACTTAAAACTTTAGAGCCAAAGTAATCTGTGGAAGGGCACAGGTGCTGGGGAGCTCCCTCTCCAAGATTATGGAATGGGTCAATAATAATGCAAGAAAATGAGCTTGGGTTTCCTGATTTATATCACCCTTCTACTCCCTGGTCTCAAGGTCAGGTTCAGCTTTCTGCACAGCTTTCTAATTCTTCTAAAATATCATTCCAGTTTACCTATAGGGCAATATTTTAAATATGGGCAGCTTGGGAAGGCATCAAGTGAAAAAGTGAAAAAATAAAGCAGGATTTAACAAACAATACTATGCTTCCTAGGTAAAAGAAAAATAAGTTTGTGATGGGAAGCAATCAGTAGACTACGTTGTTCTTAATTATTTGATATTTCATTTTAGAGATTTAAAAGCCAATCAATGGGTTTTGAATAGGAAAGTAATTGAAATATGGGACTCTAAAAGGAGAGATAGAATGGGGTAAATTATCTCGCATAAAAGTGGCAAGAAAAAGCAGTTCTATAGGAAGAGAAGAGAAGGCAGGTGAGGGGGAATGAGTGAATCTTGCTCTCATCAGATTTGACCTGAGGAGGGA
>CM053622.1:625567697-625589183 GCA_028646595.1 Phalanger gymnotis | reverse complement strand
TAGTTAGTCTTTCACAACATGAGTATTGTGGAAGGGCTGTGCATAATGATATGCATGTGGCCTATGTTGAATTGCTTGACTTCTTAGGGAGGGTGGGTGGGAAGGGAAGAGGGGAGAGAATTTGGAACTCAAAGTTTTAAAAACAGATGTTCAAAAACAACCAAAAAAAGTTTTTGCATGCAACTAGAAAATAAGATACACAGGCAATGGGGCATAGAAATTTATCTTGCCCTATAAGAAAGGAAGAGAAAAGGGGATGAGAGGGGAGTGGGGTGACAGAAGGGAGGGCTGACTGGGGAACAGGGCAACCAGAATATACACTATCTTGGAGTGGGGGGAGGGTAGAAATGGGGAGAAAATTTGTAATTCAAACTTTTGTGAAAATCAATGCTGAAAACTAGATCTATTAAATAAATTAAATTAAAAAAAAGAAATATGGGACTCTTGGACTATGTCAGCAGCCAATTTAATGAGAGTAGATTGAGTTGAATGTATTATGTGACATTAAAGAAGGGACTAGGTCTAGCATCTGAAAATATGATGAAAGATAAACGAAACCATGCAATCTGGAAAGGCAAGGAAGCAAAGGAATGGAGATAGAGGTTAGGTTACTCACCCAGGGTCACACAACTAATAAGCGCCTGAGGCTGGATTTGAACTCAGATCTTCCTGAGTCCAGGTCCAGCACTCCATCCACTGTGCCACCTAGCTGCCTCTCTTTGACAGATATCTTGATAATCATTTCAAAAGGTCTTTCACTAAAAAAAGATGGGAGAGTTAGAAGAAATATTGCCTAATTAAATACCCAAAGTTAGCTACTATAGAGATTAGCCACAAAAAAAAGGGAAGAAAAATAATAGCAAAGAAACTCAGACATTCATGGGAGGGAAAAAAATTGAAGAAAAGATCCAGTAAGAATAAATGGATCTTTCCCAAATATAATCAAAAGTGTCTATCTAATACCAATTTCTGGCATTATATATAAGGGGGATAAATTAGGGAGCTTTCCAATGTGAAGATATCCTTTTTCACCATTTGTTATTGTTGTTCAATTGTGTCTGACTCTTCGTGACCCCAAAGACCATAGCATGCCAATACCGTCCCAGGGGTTTTCTTGGAAAAGATACTGGAGTGGTATGTAATTTCCTTCTCTAGTGGATTAAGACAAACTGAGGTTAAGTGACTTGCCCCAGCTAGTATGTGGCTGAAGCTGGATTTAAACTCAAATTTTCCTGACTCTAGGCCCAGCATTCTAACTACTGCACCATTTCCAACTGCCCCATTTTCACCGTTACTATTTGATAAAATATTAAAAATTCGATCTATAGCAAGAAAGCAAGAAAAAAATTCAGGGAAGAAGCACAGGCAAAGTAGAAGTAAAATTATTACTTTTTGCAGATGATATCATTTACTTAAAGAATGCTAGTCAACTGAAAAATTAATTGAAACAATCAATAAAGCAAATTTGCAGGATACAAAATAAACAAATAAATCATCAGCATTTATGTATATTGGCAAAAAAACTCAGCAGGAAGAGTCAGAAAGAGAAATTGCATTAAAAATAACTATAGAATGTATAAAATATTTGAAAGACTACCTGCCAACACATACACAGAAACTATCTGGATTCAACTAGAAAACACTCTACATGAATGAAGATCCAAATAATTGAAGATATATTAGTTTTTCAAGGATAGGCTCAGCCAATTTAACAAAAACAACAATACTACCTAAATTAATTTCCTTGGTTGGTGCCATACCAATGAATCTACCAAAGGATTATTTACATAGCTAAAAATAAAATAAAAACAAAATTCATCTAGAAGAACAAAATGTTAAAAATCTCAGGGGGGAATAAAAAAAAGTGGTAAGGAAAGGGACCTAGGAGTACCAGACCTCAAACCCTACTACAAAGCAGGGATCATAGAAACAATATGATACTGGTTATGAAAGAGAGTCCAGTCAGTAGAACACATTAGGTACACAATAAATAAAAGCCCACAAGCAGAGGAGCTAAGGTTTTACAATGCGGTTGAATTTGGACCCATACTCAGAGGGTCTGGCCTGTTGTTACATTTTGCCCTGCACAGGGTTCTCACCCTGAAGTGGTTGAGAAAATCACTTTTCTCAGCCATCAGCTCAAGCCCCACACTGCCTGTATTCCCCCCTCACAATTTTTGGGAAATCCAATGACTAGCATCCCATTTAACCACTTAACATTGTATTAGTTTTTGCAAAGGGGCATTTACTTCAAAACTATAACAAGAACTAATATACAAACATTTCTACCCAACACCTCAGGGACATAATCCTACCTCCCATACCATCTCAGCCTTAAAAGTAAGGAGGAAGATGGGTGCTAATTAGCATCACAATTTAGTTCAGTTCCTATATAGTATTAGCCCCAGGAAATTCAAGTTCTCTGGCTGGAGTCCTGGGACCCTTGCTCTTCAGGGTCTTACTGCTGGGCAGGCTAAAACACTTGGCTTAAATTCCTGGTCTCCTAGATCCTTGTGCCTCAAGCACTGCAACAAGTGCCCCAGCTTACCCAGGATGACTAGCTAGCACAGGTTCTTTGATCTGCTTTTCTAAGAAAGACTGCTCTCAAAAGAGTTAACGATCCTACTTTTAATTACATTCACTAGTTCAGGAAAAGGGTCAGCACCGCCAAGGTCAGAGAAATTAGCACAAAGACCAACAGACAGAGCTCTTTTAACTGTGTGAACCAAAGCAATATTGCTATACACTTTACATACACCACTGGATCAAGAGAGCCTTTACATCTGAGCAGTTGGGGAGCTCTGACCACATGACTACTCAGAGTCTCAACCAGGGAATCAAAAAGACCCTTCTCATAGGCGAACCCCCAAAGCAAAATACTAACTCAGAGTAGATATATACTTCTCAGAACCAGAAGGCATCACTACCCTCCTGACTCAGTGCCTAATCAACTCAGCACTGAAAGGTGTAGAAACCTTCCTACAAGCAAGCTTCCCTTAATGGGCTCCATGTGAGGCTTATTAATGGATGGGGAATAACTTTGTATTCCATTAACATTACAAGCACTCAGACAGCTTTGGAGACTGCACTCCTTGCACCTAGAATGGAAAAAATGAAGGAAAAGACCAAATACACAGGCTCCTTTCTCAAGGCCATATAGCCTTAATTGGGGATGGAGGGAACAGAGGGAGCCCCAAGACCTTGGTTCTCCTCCTTTGCCAAAATTTCTCTCCCATATGCAAATGCCATAAAAGCTTTGCCAGGTAGTGAGTTAGTTCATTTTAAAAACATGAGTTTTCAGCTAAACAGCCAATGAAAAAAAAAAGCTAGGCCAACACAGAATGATCACAGATGCTCCAGCCCACTAGCCTATTCGAAGCAGGTACCTAGCATTTTCCACATCGTTGACGCTATCTTAGGTTCTCTAGGCATGGGCCAGGGGCTATTCCAATTTGATAAACTCAAAGATACCAGATATTGGGGTAAGAACTCAGTGGTCTTCCATAAATGCTGGGAAAACTGGAGTGCAATGTGGCATAAAGTAGTTAGAGATGAATGTGTCAAACTATATGTCAATAACCTCCAAATGGCTACATGATGGACAAAAAGAGTAATATCACAAAGAAACGAGAGGGGCAAGGAAGAAAATATCAAATTTATGGGTAGGGGGAAATGGCAGAAGATAAAATGGACAATTTTTCATTATATAAAAATAAAAAGCTTTTGAACAAACAAAACCAATGCAGCTAAAATTAGAAAGGAAGCAAGTTACTGGGGTGAAAATTTACAGTGAGTTTCTTTGATAAAATTCTCATTTCTAAGTGATGTAGGGAAATGATTGAAATTTATAAGAATTAGAATCATCCTCCAAATTCATAAATGGTTAAAGGATATCAACTAGCAATTTTCAGAAGAAGAAATCCAAGCTATCAATAACTATATGAAAAAATAAATACTCCAAATCACTAATAGAGAAATGCAACCTAACAACTCTGAGGTTCCACTTCACACCCATTAGATTGGCAAAAGGGACAAAAAAGGAAAATGACGAATGTTGAAAGGGCTGTGGGAAATTAGGCACATGAATGCACAGTTGATGGAACTACGTTCTGATCTAGCCATTGTGGAAAGCAATTTGGAACTAAGTCCATAAACCAAGTTACTGAAAGTGTGTACATCCTTTAACCTAGCAGCACCACTGCCATATCTATTTCCTAAAGAGATTCAGGAAAGTAGAAAAAACAACCTATATGTAAAAAATATTTATTGTAGTTCTTTTTTTGGTTGCAAAGAACTGGAAACTAAGGGGATGCCTATCAATTAGGGAATGAATGAAAAAAATATGGCATATAAATGTAATGGAAGATTATTATGTTGTAAGAAATGATGAAGGATAGAATTTCAGAGAAACCTGGAAAGACTTAGATGAATTGATGAAAGTGAAGTGAGCAGAACCAAGAGAACCATTTGAAACTGTTTAAGGACAACATTAAAAATAATAATTTTTAAAAACTTAAGGATTCTGATCAATGCAATGACCAACCATGATTCCAGAAGACTTATGATGAAACATGCTACCCACCTCCTGGCAGAGAGGTAATAAAATCAGAGTGCAGATTGAAACACATGTTTCTTGGACATGGCCAATGTGGACACTTGTTTTGTTTGATTATGAATATCTGCTATGAGGGTTTTATTTTTCTTTCTTTTAAGGGAGAGAGGGAGAAGGGAGAGAGAGGGAAGGTATATTTTTTAATCAAAAAATTAAATCATGATTTTAAAAGTTGTCTTATAAGAGAGAGCTAGCAGTAAAAACCCATGACCTCAAGTGTCTATGCCCAAAGTTTAGTCAACAAAAAAGAATTAGAGGTCCTAATACAAGTGGGAAAAATTTGACTTCTTATCTAGTACTGAGACTTGGTGGGATGAAACCTATGATTAAATCATCGTTTTTGATGAGCATGCCTTATTCAAAAGAAATAAGTTAATATGATCAACAAGATAGAAGATTGGACATTTTCTCTAATCCTCACAACTTCTCAAAGCTCTCCAAAACAGGAATAATGCTCTAGAAAAAGCAATTTCATATGTCTCCACAATCTAAGACACAAACAGCCCTAATGAGCTAACAACCCAATGAACTAAAAGTGGGGAAGGCTAATTTCTAATTCCTAACACGGCCATTCAACGTTTCTTCCCCCACTGCCCACTACAATCCGGTAGGTCTACACAATCAGACCCACAGACTTGCAAGAGAACTCAATGCAGAGACAGCTGGTGGCACATTGGAAAAAATGCTGGGCCTAGAGTTGGGAAGACCTGAGTTCAAATCCATCCTCAGATATTTACTAGTTTGGTGACCTTGGGCAAGTCATTTAATGTCTGTTTGCCTCAGTTGCCTCAACTATAAAATGGGATGATAATAGCTCTTACCGGGCAGGGTTGTTGTAAGGATCAAATAAGATAATACCAGCAAAAGTGCTTAGTATAGTGCATGGCACTATATAAATGCTTATTCCCTTCCCCCACTATTCCTTCCTAACCTCCACTACAGAGATCACTCCTTCTGATATAGCACAGTGCACTGTAGGAGTGCATAGCTATAGGCCTAAGGAACAAAGGGAACTGGGGCTGAGTGCCAGCATATATGAAGTGGCTCCACCAGGCCTGAAGGGAGGGGGACTGACATCTAATTGATGAAAATTCTGTCCCTCCAGATATCATTTGGGCTAATAAAGAATGAATTCCCCAGTGTTGGAGGAAGCTAAGATAGCTTTGAATTCCATTCCCCAAAGAAAACTACCATCACAAGGAAGAGTTAGAAAGTGAGTGGGAATATAAAGGGAAGCAACTAAAATTACCAAAGAGCTCAAGAGGAAAAAAAAGAAAAAACTCTAAGACCTTGGGCACAAGCTGATAAATCAATAGTGAAGATACTAAAAACATATGGTCACATGGCTTCCAGATTAAGTAAATGGGTACAAAAATCTCTGAATAATTAATGGAAAAAAAGGAAAATGAATCAGCACCTGATGAGGCAGAATGGATTTCTAAGAGAGCATGGAATCACAGTAGTATGGTCCTAAATTGTTCAAGAGGCAGATAGGTATCATGAAAGTAGAATTTATGTCCTGAACAGCAGAAACAATTTGCAGAGAAGGAAACTTGAATCGACAGTGATAAGTCTCGTCACAGAAACAAAAGAGAGAACCACTGATTGTGAATGCAAATAAACAGAAATGAAGGAAAATCTGGAAAAAAGAAGGAAAAGGAAATAATATTATGAGAAAATATGATCTCTATACAAGCAAAATATATTGATCTTGAATGTAGGGGATGTAGAGATGATTTAAGGATTATAGATCTCCCAGAAGAATATTATTATAAGTCAAAAATTCTGAACATTGTGATTCAAGAAATAATATTAAAAAGTACCAATTAAAAGAATCCATAGATTACCTCCAGAAAAAAATAGCCTATGATGCAAATTTCAAGACACATGGTTATTAAATTTAACAATTCCAATGACATACCATAAATAAAGATCTTTAAATATAAAGGAAATGAATGAGAAGATAGGACTCATTGGAAAAGGCCCTGATGTTTGGGAAGACTGAAGGCAAAAGGAAAGGGAATGCAGAGGATGAGATTGATAGATAGTGTTGTGGAAACAATGAACATGAACTTGGAGAAACATCAAAAATAGGGGAGGTCAAAAGGGGCTGGCATGTGTTTGATTCTTTTCGACCCCATTTGGGGTTTTCTTAGCAAAGATGTTGGAGTGGTTTGCCATTTCCTTCTCCAGCTCATTTTTAAAATGGGTAAACTGAAGCAAAGAGAGTTAAGTGATTTGGCCAGGGTCACACAGGTTTTTCTGACTCCAGACCTGGCCCTCTATCTACTATGCCACCTAACTGCCTGCATAAAAAAAAAAATTGTCTTCTGACCAGATTATGACATGCAGCATGTCCATAATTGTATATTAAAATATACATGTGTATATGGACATCAATTTATTGCATATATGTGTATATACACAGATTTGGATCTTGGAACAACAGTAAATATGGATAGTGAGTTGAATCCAGGATTAAATAAAAGGAGGAGAAAAAGCTTGACTATCTTTAAGAAATTGCAAGATTCCTTTAATCATTTCAAATTTCTTCCTAAGATGAAAGCTATCCTTTAAATATCAATATTCTCCTTACAATTGTTTTATATTTGAATCATAAGACTGTGATTTTAGAGTACAACTGTGGTGGCTTTGTTGCCTCTCAATTTACCATAAAAAAAAACAAACCCTTGCAGATCTTTTCAATTTGCCCTTACATTTTTATTCTTAAATGCCTGTCAGCTGATTTTGTTCAGTTGGATCACCCAACAAGTTTCCTTTAAATTGGTTTTACTTTTAACTTCTCTTAGTTTTATGAAGCAATACTGCCCATAATCTCCCATCATCTTTCTCCTCAAGATTTGACAAATGAGTTTGATCTCCTAAACCAGTATTAACCTTTGCTCCCATTTCTCTTAGCAAATAAGTGTTTGTTGATTAAGGTACTTTTTAGGCTCTTTTGGTGCCTGAGCTATGACAGTTGATCTACATTAACTAAAGTTCATGAAATAAATGTAGTGAATGTCTACATACTCTTTTTAACTCATATTACATTTTTTTTGGTCAACTCACTTAAATAGGTTAGAATAGAGGTTTTTTAATTGCATGCCATAATTTTTCTCTCGTTTTATCCTTTTGAAAATTTTTTTTAGCATTGCACTAAATTTAACCATTGTACTAGCAAGTGGTTTGACTATACATAGAAAGATGATTCAAGTGACTCCCACATTAGTAAGCAGTCATTTCCTGTCTGTTAAAATTAATGTAATTTTCTTATGTTATTTGATGCTTATCATGTCTATCACTTTCTCATTCTTTTCTCATAGCAAGTATTCATGCTGAGCTACAGGTTCTTGGCTCCTCTCATATCTTACGATCCACATTTTTCAACATTTCTTGCCGTATTCACCTATTCCTACCTTTGCATTGAAACCACTGAGTATCAAAGGTATTTCTTGATTTGATTTAGAGGCTCTTTGTGAGCTTTTTATAAGATATTTTCTACCTCTTCATCTTTTGGAAGAGGGGTCAGTAGGTAAGCTGCAACTATTTTCATAATAGTCTCTTTACAAATACTTAACACAGGTACTGCGACATGAGAAAGCCAAATATCTCATGAAATGCTGTTTCTTGTTGCTTTTGAGTTCATGATAAAACTGGCTCTTTCAACTTCTTTATTTGTCTCTCTAAGGCAAACCTGTGAATCGTCTTTCAATTTAGCTGCAATTTCCTTCTTTCTTCTGTCTTTGTTTATAGTAAGAATGTAAAAATCGATATGTCAGTCTCTCTATTAAAATGTACACTCGATCACTGGACGAGGACCACACATTTATAGTACCAACAGTTCATAGCTAGTCTATGAACCTTCTGTCCCCTTTTCTACAACTCTGCCACCATCACTTTAGAAGCAGAAGGACCTACATGTGATTAACAGCCATTTTGTATTTCTCTTTGTTTCACGGGTTTCCAGTGCAATGGCCAACAGCTGGTCAGCCTGTTTTTGGTGAACCTACTTAATTTTGCTGGTTCTTGGAAAATATACCCAATCAAAGTCTTTATGATAGAATTTGTCAGAGTTCTATCTAAACTCTGTTAAAACAGATTTTAAGAATCTGAAACCACCTCCACACCAAGATGATGCATCAGAATAGGACTATGTGAAAACATATGTAGCCCATGTAAGCTCTGATGATCCTTATCCCAATTCTTATTCTCACAGATGATCTGGGTCCCCAAAGCTTGACTACATCTCCTATTTAGAGTTCTAGGGGTACTCCTGAGAAGTCAGAGGTGATTCTATTACACAGTTGGCACAAGCCCCCACCTATGTGCTTCTCTCTAAGATTATCAGTTGATGATCATTTAAGCAGCAGCCTTAAGTAGTTTTTTAAAAGGCATGTTTACTAAGGTAGTACAATAAAAAAAAAGGTACAAAACAACCTCCCAAAAGTCTGTAGGTCCCCTCCCACAAGTATCTATAGAGTCCAGGGGAAAGTGGGCTCAAGCTTAGAAAACATATATGGCAAAAGTGTAACTTACAGCAGGGTGCTCAAGAAGACCCCCTTAAGTAAGGACAGTTTGTCTTTGGCTTCTCATGAACACAATTTTACCAGCTATTGTTTGGGGTAGGATGATGTGAGGATGCTGTTAAGAAGATGGGAAGTTCAAAATCCTATGGACCTTTCGAGACTCAAAGAGGCAGTTGAGGTTTCTCCTTCTTCCCTAAGTAGTTCCTTCTTAGGTGTGTGCTGGAAAGCTACAATTTCTCCAATCTCTGGCTTGAAAATTTGTAGATGATCCCTAGGGCTTGGACCCTTGTTCACAGCCTATTTGAAGGTAATTCTCATGCAACTCACTGCAGTCAAAAGGACTTTTCAAACTTATTCTTTAGCTCAAGATTGATTGAGCGTGTTATCATTTAACTTTAAGTGCAGTGGGGTGACTTGCTAGAATAAATATCAATCAACCTTACCCTCACAGAAAGCTGATGCAAAGTAAGAAATGAATAGTTGAATCTTTTCATTTTCATCCTATTTTCAGATCCCATCCATCCCAGTAGTGGATCAATTCTTACTTTGATTCTTCTTATGTCCTAAACACAGCTAAAAAACCAAACCAAAACAAACAAAAAAACACCTGTGACATTTTTATCTTATTTCACCATGTTTGAGAAAGCTGTTTTTTAAAATAGGTGATATGATCTAGCTTCAACAAGAATTACATTGAAGACTGGTGTAAATAAGTACTGAGATTTAAATAACACGAATCATAATTCAAGGCTTGCTTTGACATCTCATCAAAATATATCTTTTTTCATAATTTAATTAATGGGATTTAATAATTTATTTCCTAATAACTTTAAGCCTATTCTCAAATACATCATCTTCTTGAAACAATTTTCATTTTAATTCTTTTCACACAAGGTATGTAATTCTCATGTGGATAAGTGAAAAGAGAATAATACTTTAGATCAGTGGTTCTCAAAATGTCATCCAATGGGGTTCCCTGAAGCCCTTTCAGAGGGTCTGTGAGGTCAAAATTATTTTTTCTAATAATGTTGATTATTTGCCTGTTAAAATATTCCTCCCTTTTCCAACTACATATCTCTTAGGGCCAGATTTTCTTTATGTATGTCAACCAAAACAACATATGCAGAATACAGAAACAGACATAAGAATCCAGGTGTCTTCCATTAAACCAGACATTAGAGATATATTCAAAAATATGTTCAAATAATGCCCCTTTTTCTCACTAAAATTCTGTTTTGAAAAACATAGTTATTTTTTCATAAAATATGTTGTTTATGTTAACATGTGATTTTATTATTTAAATTAATACCAATTTTAAAAATTTATCAGTTTTAAGGCATATGTAATTGACTTGCACCGGTAGTATATGGTTGATGTCCCCCCAATGTCTAAGTCTTCAGGACATGATAATTAAATGGAGCTGTTTTGGTTGTTTATCCTTTATTCTCAAAGCGGACCAATGACATCACGAAGGTGATGTCTTAACTTTTGAATGAATTGGATTTAAGTGAGTCAGAGCTGTGCAAAGTCATTAGCCCCATTCTTTCCTCCAGTCATCAAGGCAAAAGTCAAGATGACTGCTGATGGCCCAGCATTCAGTGGGTAGCCTTGGCTAAATATAAACAAAAGCTCTATGAGGTCTTCAACAACTTTTAGTAGTATAAAGGGGTCTTGGGACCAAAATTTTAGAACTGCTGCTCTCTTTCATTTTCTTCTTCCTCACAATAGCATCTATGGTTGCTTCTGGGTAAAATTTTTTCTTAAAGATCTGGGGTATAGAAACTTGGTATCATAACACTGAAATTAAGAAAAAAAGATGGAAAAATGAAATGGATGCTTCTCTCCTGTTTTATTCTTGCTATTTATAACTTTGGAAATATTATAGCAGGTGAGATCCACTTAGCAATGATATTGTTTAGGTCATATGCTCATATTGACTATTATATACAATGAAAGTATCCTTAGTGAAAAAATGAGAAAGAAACAATGAGCTTTCACATGTGACTTTGTATAATAATCTAGAGTCTAGATTTTTATAAAGTTTTACAGAACATATCCTTTTATTAAGGGGATTTGTTCTGAGAAGTTCAATCAAAAGGCTGACCTGAGGACCTAGGGGGCCACATGTGGCCTTGAAACCAAAGTTTCTCCACCCCTGATAGAGCCTTGTGGTCATATAATTGACAGAGGTGTAAAGAATACAAAATCATTTAATTTTTAAATTTTTAAAAGGTAACTACTTTTACAATAAAAAGCATTTTTTCTTTTTTTCCCATCTCTTTCACTGCAAAAAAAGAAAAAAAAAGTCTTTGTAGTCAATATGCATAATCAAGCAAAACACGTACCCACAGTGTTGTTGTTCCTATTCAGTTGTCTTCACTCACGTCCAACTCTTCGTGACCCTGTTTGGAGTTTTCTTGGCAAACATATTACAGTGGTTTGTCATTTCCTTTTCTCTCTCATTGTACAGATGAGGAACTAAGGCAAACAGGGTTAAGCAACTTGCCTAGGGCCACAAGTTAGAAAGTATCTGAGGCCACATGTGAACTCAGGAAGATAAATCTTCCTGACTGCAGGCTTGGCACTCTATCCACTTCTACACCTAGCTGCCCACATTCCCACTGTAGCCAAGTCCAAAAAAAGTATGGCTTATTCTTCATTTTGAGTCCATTCTTTAATTTCTAAAACACATTTGATTTAGTAGGATAATTCTGTAAGACTCTATGACAAAAGCAAATATGGAACTATTTGCTGTTTTAAAGTTTTATTTATACCTTTTCCTGATGTCTCTTTCCCCGCTGCCTCTCTGCAGCATCATTCAGAGAACCGAGGAGCTTTAAAATCCAGTGAATAATCTAACCAACATTAATTAAGCACCTACAATTAAGCACTCCCTCAAGGAGTTTATAATCTAATGGGGGAGACAATACACCAAAGGAGGTTGAAGGGGGTGGGGGGGCAGGTAGAGGAGGAGACCAGGGGATATCTTGTTCCATGTGGTTGAAACCAGGCAAAGTTTTGGAGTGAGTCTAAAGGTCCAGTTTTGGACTTTTATAAAGGAAAGCATTGGGAGGAATTTAGTACTCCACCCTCCAGCCCAGAGAGGAGGGGGAACTGAGGGTCGTGGTGTCAGTCAAGGCTTGAATTAGCAGCATGTCAATGAATTTAGAGGTGATGAGCTTGATCTGTAAGAAGCATCTTATTGTAGGGAACTGAAAACAGGGCAGAGCAGCAGATTCAGAGAGGAGGATAAAACAGAATCATATATAAAGGTGTTTCCTGGTGCCCAGAAAGATGTCCTACTTAGAGTTCAAACAAAGAATGATTCCTTATTGTTGACCATGTTCTCCAAAAGCTCCTTTCCGCAGATGCTGCAGTATTAATTAAATTAAGTTCTGGAATATACAAAGCATCCTCACTGAAGTCCACAGCATTGTAAAAGCACTATAACAAAGTGGGTTTCTATTCTGGCCAGAAACTCTGAGGGTCTTCCCCTCTCAGACTGATTCTTTTGTGAAGGCAAACTGGGTCATCTTTTGTCTCAATCCTTACCTAGCCTTTAATTATTGAATGGACATCTCCTCAGACAAACTGAGACCTGGGAAAGACCTTAGCTTAAAAAGGCCAAGGTCCCCAACTGCATCCAGGGCCACCACCAGTCATCTTGACCCAAGTCTTGCTGCTGGACTCTAATGACTCTGGAGGAGAAAGTCGGGCTGATGACTTTGCGCAGCTCTGCCTCATTTAAATACAATTCACTTACAACTCAAGCCATCAACCTCCTGATGTCATTGGTCCTCTTCAAGAATGAAGGATGAACAACAACGAGAAGAATCAACATAGATTTAAAAAATACTTATTTTGCTCTTCCTCTTTCCTTGAGCCATCCTAGGTAATCATTTAAAATTGTGAGGTACTCTCTTGATCCAGAGAACCCCACAAAATCATGCAAGTCAAGGAGTTCAAATCTCCGGGTACACTTCAAGAACACCCGTGAAATAGCCCAAGCTAGAAAGGGTGTGCATATCCGAAAAGCTACCAGGTATTTGAAAGATGACACATTGAAGAAACAACGTGTTCCCTTCCGTTGATATAATGGTGGAGTTGGCAGGTGTGCCCAGGCTAAGCAGTGGAGTTGGACACAGGGTCGTTGGCCCAAAAAGAGGGCTGAATTCTTGCCGCATATCCTTAAAAATGCAGAACCAAAGGGTTTGGATGTGGATTCTCTTGTCATTGAGCATATCCAGGTTAACAAGGCTCCCAAAATGTGATGGCGTACTTCCAGGGCTCATGGTCGAATCAACCCATACATGAGTTCTCCTTGCCATATTGAGATGATACTCACTGAAAAGGAACAAACTGTTCCTAAACCAGGAGAGGAGGTTGCTCAAAAGAAAAAAGATATTCCAGAAGAAACAAAAGCTTATGGCACAGGAGTAAATATGACATTAGAGTGCAAATAAAAAGCAAAATGAAAACATCCGTTACAGTAAAAAAAAAAATACCTATTTTTCAGACATGCAGCTGGGCTACCAATCCTTTGAATTTATTCATCTGTCCATATGTTTATATAGAATTATATAAAAACTAATTGTCCAAAAGTGTTTGTACATATATATGTCTGTCTGTCTGTCTATCTATCTATCTATCTATCTATCTATCTATCTATCTATCTATCTATCTATCTACCTATCTACCTTTTACCAGATTCCATGATTTCATCAACATAAATAGTTCTTCCTGTCTGGGGAGAGGAACTACCTCTACTCAACTTATAGTGTTAGAGAGATGCCTGAGGCACTGACAAGTTAAGTGATAAGGTATCCGAGGTAGGGCTAGAATAGTCTTCTGGACTTGGAACTCCATACCATCGACACGACACCCCTTTCTCTCAAGTCAGAGACTTGAGGTAGGGAGATCAATCTGCAGGCTATTGTAATAGTCCTGGTATAAGGTGATGTGATGATACACCAAGGTTAAAGATTGTTGTTTGTAAAAGTCACAAATTCTTTATGGATTAGAGTAGTTAGGAGGTAGCTTAGTTTGGTTAGAATGCGGGAAAGTGGAAGTGATAAGTTTTTTTGTTTTAGTTGTCTTTTCTACCAAGGTATATGTAATTAAACTGCACTTAAAAGATGAGTCTGATTCCAAACCCAGCCCTCTAACCACCGTGGCACCTACCTGCCACTAATATTATTTAAGATTCTACATTTCTCAAATATAGCACTTGTTATGCAGGTTATTTGGGAAAAAATAGAATCTTCAATGATATTAGCAGCAGCTAGGTGGCATGGTAGATAGAGCACTGGACTTGGGATCAGGAACACTCATCTTCATGAGTTCAAATCTGGTCTCAGACACTTACTGAACAAGTCACTTAATCCAGTTTGTCTCAGTTTCTTCATCTGTAAAATGAGATAGAGAAGGAAATGGCAAACCATTCCAAGTATCTTTGTCAAGAAAACTCCAAATTGGGGGGGTGGGGCAGAGCCAAGATGGTGGCTGGAAAGCAGGGACTAGCGTGAGCTCCCCGCCAAGTCCCTCCAAAAACCTATAAAAAATGGCTCTGAACCAATTCTAGATCTGCAGAACCCACAAAGTGGAGGAGGGAAGCAGGGCTCTAGCCCAGGACAGCCTGGATAGTCTGGGTAAGGTCTATCCCGCACAGAGCTGGGAGCAGAGGGGAGCAGAGCAGAGCCCAGCGTGGGCGGTGCAGACCAACCAGACCAGGAGCCGAGTGGAGTGGGCCCTAGTGCCCTGAATCGGTGAGCGGTGGCAGTTGCCAGACTTCTCAACCCATAAACACTAAAAACAACAGAGAAGGTTAGTGGGAAAAGCTGCTGGGGACAGGGATAGAGTTTGCGGTTCAGCCACCGCCCCCCAGGGGCAGCGGAGGTGGAGCAGCTACAGAACTACAGCTGCAGTTGCTTCTGGTCCCAGGCCCACCTGGTGGGAGGAATTAAGTGGCTGATCAGAGCAGGAGTGAAGAGCCTGCTGAAGATCTAAGTCCAGTCAGGGTTGGGGGTTCTTGGGGAAGGAGGAGTGCTGGTGTGGCAGAGCTGGCGCATCCCCTCCAAGCTTGGAACATAGAACTCTTTAGTCTACAAGCAGTCATACCCCGCTGAAAAACTAAAGGGTCTATTGCATGCGCAATAGACCTCACCCAGCGACCATCCAGGTTGTCGTAGGCTGGAGCCCTGCCTCCCTCTGCTGTTTTGTGGGTTCTGCAGTTCTAGAATTGGTTCAGAGCCATTTTTTATAGGTTTTTGGAGAGACCTGGCAGGGAACTCATGCAAGTCCCTGCTTTCTGGCCGCCATCTTGGCTCTGCTCCCCTCCATTGGTTCTTATAAGTCTTCTGTGGAAATTATTTTTAATGGTATTTTATTTTTCCCCCAGTTATATCAAGGAAATTTTTGGCATTCATTTTTACAAGATTTTCAGTTCCAAACTTTTCTCCCTCCCTTCCTTCCCTTCCCTCTTCTGAAAATGTAGGCAGTTTAATATATACATGTGTTATCATGTAAAAACATTTCCATATTAGTCACAGTTGTGAAAGAAGAAACAGATAAAAAGGGGAAAAACACAAGAAAGAATGAAATAAGTGAAAAAAAATAAGCTTTTATCTGCATGCAGTGTCCATCGGTTCTTTAAATGAGCGTGGAGAGCATTTTCCTTCTGTGTGGGATGAAAGACCTTCACCAATTAAAAGTTAATAAGGAGCCATCTCAGAGTGGGAATAGAAATAAATTTTATTTAGTTCTCGAGAATTGGGTGTCCTCTGCTAGCACAGAGCAAAACCAGCAAAGGAGCCGGTTTACGAGAGGCAAAGCACCAATAATTATACCTAACATAAGAGAATTCCTGCCCACCTCTGACCCTTGTCACCATTGGCTGGAAGGTGGGCTTACAATCTGAACACAAAATCTAGATAAAGCACTGGGAAATCGAGGCACAGAAAGTCCAATTCCCATTCCCTTAGTTAATGATTACAACTGGGGTGACATCTATAAATCTAAAGAAGGAGAATAGGATAAGGGGAGGGGGAGACCCTCTCTGTTCTCTTACAGTACTTTTACAGTAAAGAAAAGCAGGTCACAGTGACCCTATTCTTACTGAACAAATCTTTAAACCAGAACAAGAAGAAAGAATAAAAAGTTTCAGGGTAAACTTTCTCAGAGGCTGAGACATCGGACTCTCAAAAAAATTTTTTTTTCACTTCCCTATTTCCCTATTTCTTGATTTTTTTAAACATTTCTTAGTATACATACATACATACATACATATACATATCTTCCCTGTGAAGTCTTCACATTTCATTTACCTCACACACTTCCTTAGTCCTTTGTACCTGTCTTGGATCATTGTGTTGCTGAGAACAGCTGAGTCATTCACAGCTGATCATCACACAATGTTGCTAATACTTTGTACAATGTTTTCCTGGTTCTGCTCATTTTACTTTGCATCAGTTCATACAAGTCTTTTGTCAAAATTCTTGATGACAATTTTATCTTTCTTTCTCTTTTGCTACTATTCAGTTACAAAATTGGCAATTTATGAAGAGAACTTAAGTCATTGGAATTCAGTTGCTTACTCTGTTAATAGATCCAAGTAAAGAATGGTGTTTAAATAGCAGAACTTTTAATCAGCACACAAATTAATACTAAAGCAACAGAAAGCAATCTCGGATACTTTTTTAAACTATTCATTTTTAAATAAAATTTTGAGTTCCAAATTTCCTCTTTCCCTTTCTCCTCTTCCTCCTCCCCAATAACCAATTTGATACAGATTATATTTGTGCAGTGATCTAAAACATACTTCCATAATAGTCAAATTAGTAAAAAGAAACAGAACAAGAGGATAAACTATGAAAAAAATAAAGTGACAATAGTATGCTTTGATCTGCATTCAGAATCCCATCAATTCTTTCTCTGGATGTGGATAGCATTTTTCATCATCATGAATGTTTTGGAATTGTCTTGAATCACTATTTTGCTTAGCATAGCATACCTAAGTCACTTATTGTTGATCATTGTACAATGTTGCTATTACTGTGTACAATATTTTTTTTAGTTCTACTCATTTCACTTTGCAACAGTTTATGTAAGTCTTTCTAGGTTTTTCTGAAATCTGCCTATTCATCATTTCTTATAGTCCAATAGTATTCCATTACATTCATACACCACAGCTTATTTAGCTATTCCCAATTGATCGACATCCCCTCAATTTCCAACTCTTTGCCACCACAAAAAGAGCTGCTAAAAGTATTTTTTATATGTAGGTTCTTTCACCTTTTTTATGATCTCTTTGTGATACAGATCTTGTGGTGTTATTGCTAGATCAAAGGGGATGCAGTTTGCTCTTTGGGCATAATTCCAAATTGCTCTCCAGAATGCTTGGATCAAGGCACTTTTCTGAATAAATGAAGTTTCATTCTCTTTTTTGCAGATCAGATTGGAAGATTATTTCTTTCAAAAGAATCAGATTTGATAAGACTAAATTCTGTCTGTATGATTGGATGCAGGAGCTGAAGGGGCAGTAGAAATTGGGGCAGTTAGGTGTCAAAGAAGATAGAGGGCCAGGCCTGGAGCCAGGGAGATTCATTTTCCTAAGTTCAAATTTGGCCTCAGACACTTACTTGCTGTGTGACCCTGGACAAGTCACTTAACTCTGTTTCCTTCGATTTCCTCATCTGTAAAAAGAGCTAGAGAAAGAAATGGCAAATCAGTCCAGTATCTTTGCCAAGATAAGCCCAAAGGGGGTCACCAAGAGTTGAACCTTAAAGGAGTCGAAGACTTCATTTGAGGGCATGGGTACTGGTGCTTAAAGTACCAGTATCAACTATTTCCTACTCATTGCTTACCCTCATTCACCATGCCCATTCTAGCATCCACATGGCTCCAGACTGGGCTCGCCTCAGGAATTATCCATTGATTCCAGCCACAGTTGCTACTCACCAGCTTTCCACAGTCAGGGTGTTTCATTACCTTGTTCTACCACAGGCTGAACTCTCTGCATCACATCCAAAAAGCAAAAGCTGCTATTGATGCCACCTAAGGCTCCCTTCCTTGTTCACAAATCCAGCAGCAACCTCCACTTTCTTTAGCTTGCAACTCTGCTTTCTCAATTGCCCTCCCCAAATCAACCAACCTGGGTTACTGATATACACAGTTCAAAGACACCTAGTTCTCCCAATGAGCTTTCATCCTTAGGTCCATCCATCTCAGTCCTTCTTGTGACATCAATATTCTTACCTCTCTTGCCATGGACTCCTATCTGGATGTCAGCACCACTATTTCTTTCTGTCATCTTTGTAGGCATCAAAAAGAAGAGGGAAGGCAGAGGGAGTGAAAGAGAACAGATTAAGTTTTAGATTGAGATTTTTTATAGCAACAAAAGAGAATGGGACCAATGCAGACTATCAAGAAAATGAATATTCCAGTGATCAAATAACTTTGAAGATAACTACCTCTGTGCTTCCATCCATACATTCTTACTATACCCTTGAACAGTTGCCACCCTCCCCCCATCTCTGACCCTAAACACACACACACACACACACACACACACACACTCTGCCCCCATCCTCTTTGGTTGGGTTTCATTCACCTCCCTACTCAACATTCTAAATTCCACTTTTCACTGATGAAGAACTGATGAAATAATCATGGTAGAGTAGAAAAAGTGCAGAATTTGGTGTCAGAAGAGCTGAGTTCTGCTGCTTACTTCTAGTATTACCTCAAGCAAGCCACAACTTCTCTGAGTCTAAATTTCTACATCTATTTTATCTCCAAGAACCCTTCTAGCTCTAAATTCTATGCTCCTCTATGATTTTGTAGGAGTGTCTTTTTTAATTAAATTTTTTTCAGCTAACAAGAATCTTCTTATCTTCTTCCTGCCTTTGCCCCCTCCCCCACCTCCCAAGAAAAGGAAAAAAAACATGAAAAAAGCACATTGTCAAATTGTGCTGTAAGAAATGATGAAGGGGATGGATTAAGAAAAACCTGGGAAGACTTATATGAACTGATGCAAAGTGAAGTGAGTAGAACCAGGAAAATAATTTATGCAATAACAACAATATTGTAAAGGTAATCAATTTTGAAAGATTTAGAATCTCTGATCAACACAATGACTAACCACAATTCCAGAGGACTCATGAAGAAACAATGTTATCCATCTCCAGATGGAGAGTTGATGAATTCAATGCAGATTAATACAAATTTTCTTTTCTTTCTTGATTTTTGTTTTTGGAAGAGCTAATTCAGGAATTGTTTTTGCATAACTATATTAAAAAAAAACACATACTCAAGCAAAAAAACATTCCCACATTGGCCATGCCCAAAAATACTTGTCTTGTTCTGCATAACTCCATTGCCTCACTGTCAGGAGGTAAGGAGTATTCCAAATCATTAGTCTGTTGGAATCATGGTTGATCACCACATCAATCAGAGTTCTTACATCTTTCAAAATTTGTTTTTATAATGTTGTTATAGTATAAATTGTTCATCTGTTTCTGCTCACTTCACTGCATCAATTCAAAGTGATGCTTAAGTGATATCCACTCCTCTCTACCTATTCATCTTTGTATAGACTTCTTGCACCTTCCACCGCTGAGTATGTAAGATAAGTACCCTTCCATTCATCCACTTTTCTTCCTTATTGTATTCTCCTCCCTTTTTCCTTTTAAGATCATAAAACACATTTGCATGACTGCACATGTATAATCTTTATCAAATTACTTGCCTTCTCAAGGAGGGGGAAGGGGATAGAGGGTGGGAGATAATCTGCAACTCAAAAATTTTTTTACATTTAATTGGAAAAAATAAAATTTAAAATTTAAAAGGAAAAAAAAGAGTAAGCCTTCTGTGGAACATATGTACGTGTGTGTGTATGTGTGTGTGTGAACTAAAATTACTCCTAGACTTTGTGACCCTAAAGACATTAAAGTTCTTAGCTGATGCTTATACTATCCTTTCTAACTAGAATGTAAACTTTGATCCTTATAAAGCCTTTTCTGATTGCTTCACTTGAAACACCTTTGTGTGTTTTTCTTTACCACCTTGTTTGCATTTCAGTTTGTATTAGGTCCTAATTTTTTCATCAGCAATGTCTGGTAATTTTGTATTTTGTTGAAGGCCGTTTTTCCCCCTGTTGAATTATATTCAGGTTTTCTGGATAAGTAATTCTTGGTTGTAAGCTTTATCTTTTGCCTTTTGGAGTATCATATTCCATGCCCTTTTCTTTTTTATGATGAAAGCTGCTAAATCTTGTATGATTCTGACTATGGTTTCTTGGTACTTAAATTCTTTCTGAAAACTTGCTTCTTCTCTCCTCACCCCTACACACAGCTCCAGATTTTGGCTAACATATTTGTAGAAGTTGTCATTTGGGGATTTATTTCAGCAGGTAACTGGTGGGATTCTTCCTATATTCACTTGCCCTCTGGTTATGAGATCTAGGCAGTTTTTTTTTCACCCATGAGTTCTTAAAATAGGATATACACATGTATAACCTATATTGGATTGCTTACTGACTTAGGAATGGGGAAGGAAGTGAGGCACAGAGAGACAGAATTTGGAATTCAAACCTCTCTTCTCTTCTCCTCTCCTGAATTTTATTGGGGGGCCTTTTGTTTTTTGAGGAAGAAAAGAGAAATCATACTGCTTAGGAAATGAGGAAGAAAAAAAGATGAAATCACATATACTTAAGCAGTACAGAAACAGACTCAAAATAGGGTACCCTACAAACTGTCCTTATTAAAAACCAAAAGATGGCCCTGATAGGGATGCAGGTTAGGAGTGAATATTGATGATGATTTTTTTTTTTAACACACCAGTCAACATGGATATCACGTTAAGTATTTCCAGTAGAAGCATATATTACATACACAAAAAATTTGTATCTTCCATTTATTAAAAAGAAAAGCCATGGCCACTGGTCTCAAATCCTTCCTCAGACATTTGCTACTAGAATGAACAAGTCATTTACCTTCCCTAGGCTTCAGTTTCCTCAAGCATGAAATGAAGAGATTGGACTAGATGGCCTGAGATCCCTCCCCACTCCTGATCTATAACCCTAGTATAATGTAAGCTTCCCCAAGGCAGAGGTTATTTTCATTTGGTCTTTTGATCTGATCAGCAAGGTGCCTGGCATGACATCTTTCCATGTAGGAATGTAAACAAAACAGTTCAACTTTAGTAAGTCCCTTGAAATTTCTTTTTCTTGTTCTTTTTCTTGATTACCTTTTCATGCTTCTCTTGATTCTTGTGTTTGAAAGTCAAATTTTCTATTCAGCTCTGGTCTTTTCACTGAGAAAACTTGAAAGTCCTCTATTTTATTGAAAATCC
>CM053622.1:625428735-625567197 GCA_028646595.1 Phalanger gymnotis | reverse complement strand
AAACACAATCAGAATCACACAAGATCTAGCAGCTTCTACATTAAGAGATCGAAAGGCTTGGAATACAATATTCTGGAGGTCAGTGGAGCTAGGATTAAAACCAAGAATCACCTACCCAGCAAAACTGAGTATTGTGCTCCAAGGCAAAATATGGACTTTCAATAAAATAGAGGACTTTCAAGCTTTCTCAGTGAAAAGACCAGAGCTAAAAAGAAAATTTGACTTTCAAACACAAGAATCAAGAGAAGCATGAAAAGATACAGGCAGTAGAATCTCTAATCTCTGCCAGGAGCATGAGCCACAGAGACCTGAGCATCTAGGAAGCCAGGCCAAGTGTTGCAGCCTAGTAGAAGACAACAGTGATGAAGACTTTGGACTTGGACTTACTGGGAACAGTGCTATATAGGAGGTGAATTAAATTGTGAGCTTAATCCCCCTGCCACCCTAGATAGAGGTGATCTATGGGGGGATTGCATTCCCCAAGTAATGGTAGAAACATTTGTATGTTTGTTTTTGTTATATCTTTGAAGGAAATATATTTCTGTAAAAGTTAAAAAAAAAAGAACCAATGGAGACTGAAATTAGCAGAGCCCAGGGAACAATCTGCCTAATGACCATGTAACATAAAATTAAAACCACACAGAAAAACTGCAGACCTCCGATAAGTGCAATGAACAATCATGACTTCAGAAGATTGCTGAGGAAACACACCTCTTATATTTCAGCAGAAAGGTGGTGGATTAAGGGTGTAGAATGTGCCATAACTTTTCAGACATGGCCAATGTAGTAACTTGTGTTCTTTGTATTTATTTGTACAAAGAAGGGAGTTAGTAGGAAATAACAAAGATCTAAAAAAGAGAGGTCATCATTACTTTATACCCCCAATCCAGGTCAACAATATAACCTACATTTAGGGTGATGTAACTCCTCATTGGCTAATGGACCCATAAGCCCATGATACTGCATATGGCACAATGAGGGAGACACCTCAAATGAAATTGCTCTGTCTTTGGTTGAGCTGAGATTTCATTTTACTCTTGAGTTCCAGGGCCCATGTATTATAATCTGTATAACTTCCAGGGTAACTGTTTTATGACTTGAATTGATGACTATTTTTGCTCACTATCCCATGACTGTCTTTTGTATAATAAGCCTCTGGTGGGACAAGGAGCCAAGGTGGATGACAGTAAGCTGTTTGTTAACCTCCCAGTCTGGAATGGGACTTTTTCCTGCTAGAGAAACCAGAGAAAGTGGCTTTTGTCCCTAACAAGCCCCCATTCCAGTGTGCTCTCTCTATAGAACTTCCTAGAGGTAGCTCAGGCAGTCAATAAACATTTATCATATGCCTACTATGTGCTGTGCACAGTGCTAAAGGCTGAAGATACAAGTATGTAAAAGAAATGTAATCTCTGCCTTTAAAGCTCTAGCAATCTAAAGAAGGTAGACAACATACAAAAAGAAGCTGAAATGAGGGAAGGGAAAGTACCTGGAAAGGGGTATATGATGGAGAAATCCAGAGCAGGGCAGCCTGGTGGGAAAGGAAGAGATGACTGACCTGGCCCCCTCCTTAAATGGATTTCACAGGAGGCGCTTTCTGGTCTGCCTTCCAATCAGAGGAATCCCAAGGATAAGGGGTACTGATAAGGTGTGAATACCGAGGCTGAGGTGATTTTTCAAGAGGATGAGGTTCCTGGTGTCTTGATACACAAGTTCAAAGAAGTACATCCATATGGGAAATGAAGCCACCTAGTGCCATAGTTTACAGAGCTCTGAGCCGGGGGTGGGGGGTGGCAGTCAGGAATACATGAGTTCAAATCCAGCCTTAGACACTTACTATCTGTGTGACCTGAGCAAGTCACTCAACCTCTGCTTGCCTCAGTTTCCTCAACTGTAAAATGGGAGGAAAATATAGTACCTACTTCCCAAGGTTATTTTGAGGATAAAATGAGATAATATTTATAAAGCAATTAGTATAATGCCTGGCACATAGTAGCTTAATAAAGGTTTGTTTCCTTCCAATATCATTTGACCAATTATCTCTTCAATATTCTCTCACTAGTGCCAGTTAATAACTCCTTAATATTATCATTGATTAGCTTCCCACTATCAATTTAATGGGTGGATTATTCCTCAATATTAGTTAACCAATTAACATAAAAATATCTTACAAATTGATATTTATTGAAAATATATAGCAAGAATTTGTTCTGTGAAGTTTGGATTCAGTCAAAGGGCCGTACTTGAGGACCTAGAGGGTCACATGTGGCCTCAAGGCCCCAGATTCCCCACCCCTGTTATAAAGCATTCAGTACACCAAGTTTACTTCTGAATATAGCATAGTTGGTGGACAAGCACACTTGCTTGCTGGCAGGACAAAGCATCTTGCTTCTGGTCTTCTGCACTTCTGGGCTAAATTAGACAGGTTGCTTTTTAGAGCTGTCTCCTACCCCAGCTCAGACACTGGACATCTGGTGGCTCTGCTGAACTTTCAGAATAGTAATAACAATAATAACTAACATTTATATAGTACCTACTATGTGCCAGGCACTGCATTAAGAACTTAGAATGATCTCATTTGATCTTCATAAGAACCCTAAGAGATGGGTGCCATTTTACATATAGGGAAACTGATACAAACAGAGAGATTGGGTGACTTGTCCAGGGTCACCCAGCTGGTCAGTGTCTGTGGCCAGATCTGAACCTCAGCTCTTGACTTCAGCCACAGGGTTCTACCAGCTTTACCTAGCTGCCCTTGCAAAGCACAAGGGATCTAATACTCCACCTAGGAGCAAAAAGGAAAAGATATGACAGGGACAGAAGTGACATAGGCACAGTGTGTCTCCAAAGCCATATGGGGGCCATGTTGGAGAGGGTCTCTACCAGGAGAAGCTTGGAGCATTACCTCTTCTTCACTCAGGGCCACAGAAAGGTATGTACAGGGAGTGCTCAGTTCCAACTCAGCACTGAATTAAAAGGTTTTTCTTCACCATAGGCACAAAGCACAGAGCAAACACAGAGTAAGCACAAAAGAAACTTTTATAGATCCAAATCTTCCATTCTGTTTATCAAATAGATTTAGAAATTAGCTCACTAAGCATCCACGAGCGTTCCTTATACATATTCCCAGGACTGGGTATTTATCAGCCAGTCCCTGGTTACAAGTAAAACATCAAAAGATATATGTGTGTGTGTGTGTATGTATGTGTGTGTATGTATATATGTGTAAGAACATGCATATATGTGGATATGTATGGGTATACATATATATGCATATACATATACACCCACACATATATACCCACGCACACACACACACACTCATACACACACATACACACATACATATGCACATACATATATATACAATTCCCATAATATAAACACTGGAGCCCACATTGAAATTATCTCTCTTCTGATTTCTTATAGCACACAGTTTGCTTCTGTCTTACAGCATTTATTATGTTCTACCTTGTATCAGTTACTTGTCTACCTGTCTTGTGTCCTCTCTAAGACTGTAAAGTCTTTAAAGACAAGCAGTAATTCATCTTTCCATCCCTCACAACACTTAGAATAATGCTTAACACACAGAAAAGCAGGTTCTTAATGTCTATTTATTGAACGAATGAAACAAACATTGTGAGAGTGCCATTTTATGGTATAGGCTCATTACAGAAAATTTCCTTTCCTCTGAGTCCTTTTCTTGTGGCAGAGAAAAAAATAAATTTTCGTTAAGATAAGAGTTACCAAGTACCTCCCTCTGTATATAGGGAGGTGGGGGGGAGGGGAGGGAGGAGGATTTCCTCTAGCCAATAAACTCAAGCTCTATAAAGCTTTGTACTATCTGAATCCAACTTCTTTCTAGACTTCTTTCACACTATGTCCCTTTGCACACTCTGTGTTCTAGCCAAACAGGATTATTTCCCAGGGTTAGCATTCTAACTTCTATGTCCATGTCTTTGAACAGTCTATTTCCCCGCATCCCACTCTCTACCTCCTCCTATCTCGTACCCTTAACTCCACCTGGAAGAATCCTTAGCTTCTTTGGGCCTTAGCTCAAGTATCATAGATGTACAGCTTTTTCCAATACTCCCTATTGTTAGCAGTCTCTCACTATCTCTCTGTGTCTCTTCTACAACTACCAGTCAATAAGCATTTATTTAGGGTGTCCTTTGTACTGGGCAGAGTGATAAACCCTGGGGATGCAAATGGCAGGATGGGGGTAGGGGTGGGGTAAACAGTCCCTGCCCTCAAGGAGCTCACAATCTGATGGGGGAGATAGGAACTAAGAAATATGTTTAAACAAGCTACATACTTCATACCCTGGAAATAATTAACTGAGAGGCCATAGAATTAAGAGGGCCTGGGAAAGGCTTCCTGTAGAAAGTGGGAATTCAGCTGGCACTTGAAGGTAACAAGGAAGCCAGGAGGTTGAGAGAGATGAGGTGAGAGAGCATTCCTGGCATGGAAGAAAGTCAGAGAACCAAGTGATGGTCTTGTGAGTAAAACAGCAAGGAAGCCAACTGCGTTGAAGAGTATGTGTTAGGGAGAAAGGTGTGAGAAGACTGCACAGGTAAGGGGACTAGGTTATGAAGGGCTCTAAATGCTAAATAGAAGATTTTTTTTATTTCATCCTGGAGCTGATAATTTATTAAGTATGAAGGTAACAAAGTTGAACCTGCGCATGGACTGGAGTGGAGAGAAACTTGAGGTAGACGGACCAACCAGCAGACTGTTGCAATAGTCAGTATACACATATTCTCTCAGCCACTTCAAGGCAAGAACTATTCTGATGGAGTCCTAATAGAGCTGCCTCCTGCCCCAATATTCTAACTTCATTCTAGCCCACTGTACCTACCTAGGTCCACCCCCGCCCTGCCAGGCAAGGTCCTAACTTAGGCCTCTCTGCTCACTAGAACAACAAGTGTGTCCCTGAACTTATTTTCCCCCAAAACGGAAACCCAGCACTGTCCCACAGACCCTTTCCCAAGAAACAGATGTGCAATCAAAATCACATCACCCATTTAGCCCAAGACAGGACCACAATACCTAACTATCTATCTTGACCAAACAGGACCACAATAGCTAGCCAATTGGAGAGCAGCATGACCAGAATGCTTGACCACCAAACCATAGAAGGGGCCCACCCTACAATAGCACTGCGCAGTTCCATAGAGGCTAGGACCCCTCCTCCATTATTTAATCTTTTAACAAACTCCTCTTGCCTTTTAAATATCAATCATATTTTCATATTCTATGTAGATTTCTGTTATATAATTGCATCTTTACCCTATAAAAATCCACCTTGCTTTATCTGAAGCTGCTGGTTCCTCTTGGAATTTAGCCTCTTTATGAGAGGCATCAATCTCAATTAAAGCCTATATTTGGATTAGAGGTGGTCTGACTCTGAATTCTTTGAGATGGTTCCACCACAACACATCATGAAACTGCAACAGTTTTTGGCCCTAGGTGGGCAAAGACTAAACCTCAACAATTCAGTTTTTGTCTTTCTATCCTAAGTACCCAGTACAATGCTTTGTTCATTGTAGGCTCTTTAAAAAATGTTTGTTAAATTGAATTACAGCATCATTGGTGAAAAAGGGAACCCTGGGGCCTTCTCTGTCAATTATGGTTTAGAAAGTTTTTTATTAGGTGGCTCAGTGGATAGAGCACTGGGCTTGGAATTAGGAAGACTCATCTTCCTAAGTTTAAATCCAGCCTCAGACACTTACTAGCTGTGTGACCCTGGTCAAGTCACTTAACCTTGTTTGCCTCAATTTCTTCATCTGTAAAATGAGCTGAAGAAGGAAATGGCAAACCACTCTAGTATTTTTGCCAAGAAAACCCCAAATGTGGGCACCAAGTGTAGAACACAACCAAAAAGACTAAAAAACAACAAAGGACTACAGCTTAGAAGCCAGTTAAGAAGTGTGTCTTCCCTGAGAGTTATGCCTCTCAATAGCCTGGTCCTTGTCAAGAGGACAGCCTTAGGCAAGAGGGGATCAAAGCCTTGGGATTATATCTATGAATGACATGAATGACAACAACTACTGTGTTATCAGTCACAAAGTTCTAAATGAGGCAAAAACAGTGGATGAGTGAAAATCATAGTAGGAACTAGTTCTCTGCCAGTCACCATACCCTGCAAGAATTCTAATTATCTATTTTGTTTTGAGACCAGCAGGTGTGAATGTATCCTAGAAAACAAACTATTTCCCAGGATCCAACAAGAACACTCCTTCAGGCTCACCGATCTTCTCTTACTAGCTTAAAAGACCCTTGAGGATAGGGAACATGTTTTACTTTTCTTGAATTCTACCCCATCCCAGCATTGTGATGGATACCCAGTTTAATGAGGAGGTGATGATTTACCAAAACTTCTTGATATTTACCCCCTCACAATCCTGGATAATTGGTGATGAGGAAGGAGGCATTTTTGTTGTTGTGTTTAGCCGTGATAACTCAATGCAAAGCCCTTACGGTGTGCCGCATAGCTGTGAACTGCGGGCTAGGATGGACTGGCCACCATCTGTTCTAGCCATCTTTTTATTTCTATGTTGTATCTGCTGAGGAATATTTTTATAGTAAAATTTTTTCATTGTCCAGGACAGCAAAGTTACCAAAATCAGACTATAATATAGTCTACTTATAATAGAGACAAAAAGAGAATGAAAGTGGAAAAAGCAGCTGGGATAGCCCAAGCCCATGAGGGAAGTGACAAAATTTGGAGGGTGCCAAGGTAACATCAATTTCCAAAGAATCTGAAGGAGACAAAAATACCAAAAGTGTGAAAACCTAAGAAAACTACTGTTCCATATGTCAATTTTGACATGTTTATACAATGTTCATGAGAATAATCTAATGTTTCAAGGGTATCTTTGATGGGAGTACTAGAAGGGAAAAGTTAGCACACCTTTACAATAATATTCCACAGTAGACTACATCTTCACCATAGCACAATGTGTGAAAGATGTAGAAACAAAATTCTACTATGCTTACTGTTTGCTGCCTGTTAGAGTACATTCAGTTTAGTCGAACAAAATCCCCCAAGGAGGTGTCTCTGAAACTAGCTATGTGACCATAGGGAAATCATTTAACTTGTCTGAGCCTTTGTTTGCTCATCTATAAAGGAATCTAAACATTTAAGAAGTGCTTACTGTGTGCTAAGGGCTGTTAGGTTGTGCAAATAGATACGGGACTGGGCCTAGAGTGAGGAAGACTCTTACTAGCTACACGACCTTGGGCAAATCACTTAACCCTGTTTGCCTCATTTTCCTCATCTGTATAATGAGCTGGAGAAGGAAATTGCAAATCACTTCAGTATCTTTGCCAAGAAAACCCCAAATGGAGTCATGAAGAGTCTAGATTGAACAAGTATGTGCTAGGCACCATGCTAAGAGCTCAGGTTACCAAAAGAGTAAAAAGTCAGTCTCTAAACAAATACAAAGCAGGGTATATACAGGATAAATAGGGCTTTAGTTAACACAGAGAAGGCATTGGAATTAAAAAGGGTTCCGGAAGGTGGGCTTTTAGTTGTAACTTAAAGGAAGCCAGGGAGAAGATTGTAGGTGAAGAAAAGGTAGAGTATTCCAGTCTCGACCTATATAGCCAGAGAAAACGACTGGAGCCAAGAGACGAGTGTCTTATTTTTGGAACAGAGAGCATTTTGTATTTGCTCCTGGTGGTAATAGGGAGCCACTAAAGTTTATTGAGTAAGGGTGTGACTTGATTGGACCTGCCCTTTGGGAAAATCACTTTAGTGGATGAACGGAGATGATGATAGGGTTTTGGAATGCTGTTTTTTTTTTTCCTGTACTATCAATTTCCAGAGGAAATGTCCATAGAGACTCGAAGTAGTGTATGTTATCAAGTTTCCTAAACGTGAAATGAATGCCCAAGGCCCTAGAAGGATAGGCACAATTTATATGCATGAGGTTAGGGAGCGAACTGTGGTGGGTAGAGACCCAAATCATCCAACTAATCTGGAGGCAAACTAGCTTCCAATTTGGACAACCCTGCAGGGCTGCACAGTTTCCTCGGACCTGGGGAGCTTTACCTTGCTGATGGACAGTCAGCGGGCTAGGGAGAAAACACAAGCTCCTGAGTTGTCCAACTCTGACTGTTGGCCTTTTGTAGGGTACCTTTGAGGGCTGGGTTTTGGAAGGAGCCCCAGGCTCAGGCTAAAGGGTCTCTGTTTTGCTTTGAATCAGCTTGCACTCTGCTGGTGCAGCTCGCGTCCTGCGGGGCCGGAGAAATTCTGGGCCATAACACTCACTGTAGCTGGTGCCGGGGCCAGCTCTACTGTTTGGTTTAGTGCTAGGACTCCTGTACTGCTGCCCAGGCCCGTACGGCAGGCCTGATGAAGCCCGGAGAGAGTCTCTGGGGCAGGTGATTTCCAGAGTCTCCAAGCTCCCAAGGGCGCCCACTTGGGCGCAAGCCCAGGAAGTAAATCCCGCTCCGGGGCTCTGGAAGCTCCATGCGTCCGGGTCTTGGCGCCGCCCCGCCCGTAGCTCCCGAGCCTCTTTCGCTGCAGGGAGGGGCACCCGGGACCTGGCGGAGACTGCGGCCCACAGCAGACTAGGGCACGCAGCCCAAAGCATCCTCCAGCTTCTCCCGCCCCACCGCCCGGGGGCATCTCCTCCGCCCCGGGTAGCCAGGGGGCGGGGACCCAGAGCCCGCCCTGTAATTCCTGCCCCGCCCGCGGGAGAGGCGGGGCTGCGGCTTGGCGGACCTCTGTAGGCGCAGGAGCCGCTGCTGCTGTCTGGGGTGACCGAGACTTGGGTGCAGGCGGCTTGCCTATCCAGCCCGGCCGGAACCTCTCTGGCTCCGTCTGCCTCCTCTTGCTGCAGGACTCGGCTCGAATCGTGGCGGCTCTTCTTTCCCTGCAGGTGGGTGCCTTTCTCTCTCCGGGGAATGGGGGCCGGGGAACCGGAGGTGAGGGAAATCCGGATGAAGCCCCGACGGTCCCTTGCTGTTGACTCTACACGCACTGAGGGACTCCGGATTTTGCATTGTGTGTGTCCCGGGATCGGAGGTCTCTGAGGTGGGCGGAGGGGCCGCAGGGCAGGAATGTTGGTTTCTGCAACCTGCAGCCCGTCCCCTCTGGACTGATTAAAGGGTCTCTGCTTCTCCACTACCCGAATGCCCATCCTCCCCTCCCCCCCGCATTGGACCGACACAGGGGTTTGTGCTGGTGGCGGGGGCGTGTGTCCTTCCTCATCCAGCCGAGGTTCCTTCCCTAGCCCTCTTCTGGCTGGGTGGGGGCGGCGGAGTGGGCAGGGTGGGAGATTGCGTGCCAAGGTTTTCCCCTCGGTGTCGCCCTTCCCTCCCTTCTCATCCCCCCAACACCCCCCTTTCCCGTTTTTGCCCGGGTGACTGGGAATTCCAGCCGCTTGGCAGACACTCCTGCGTTCGTCTAGTCTCATTTCCCCCTCGCTGCCTAATGCACCCAGCTCGCTTCAGCGTGGCTGGGAATTGCGGCTGGATGAGAAAGGCTCTGATGTAATTGGCAAGAAGAGAATAACCGCCAGAAAGAGCATCCTAGCCTGTTAGAGCAGAACCCATAGCGGCTCCCTTAAGGGAGAAGAGAACCTGGGAAGTTGTGAATCCGTTTCTTCTTCTGTACCTAGCCTGCGCCTGTCTTGCCCATCTCTTCTTCCTACCTTGCAGCCCTCAGTTTTCATTCACACTTTGTTGGGGACGTGTCTGCCTTACCCGGTTCATCTCGGGACAGGGTTTGCATTGCAGTCAAGACGTGCTTTCCCTGCATTGAGCAAGTATTCTGCCTGAAGATTGTGTCACCGGGGATGCAGAAGGGAGGGGGAATGGGGAAGAGAGGAGGAAAAGGGGAGGTCATGGGTCAGCTGCAGGAAGAATGGGAAAGGAAAGTCATGAAACCAGCAATTTTTAAAATCCCATTTACTTTACATATACACCTTTACAAGGCATTTGTTTGTTTTCGGAAGTTGTGATCAGACACGGATTTTATGGTACCAGCTGTGATAAATCTCCTGTGTAGGAGCTTAAACATACAGACTTAGGACTGTAGCCCAGCATTACATAATAGAGAGGAATGGCATGAGATTGAGTGAAACCCAGTGGCAGCCAAGTTGTTTTACCCCCTTTTGGGGAAAGCCCTATAAGGGGTCCCCTCTCACTCACCCCAACCATGATTTCCATTTTAAAATGGAGCATTGTATTTTTAAAAATCATGTCATATCAGGTAAGGAATAGAACTTTAAACAAATCTCCTCTACCCAAATGTCTACCCCCACCCCCCATTAGGACTGTTAAGGTCCTAGATATAGTTAGAGTGTATTCATTTGTTTTTTAAATCTACTCTCTAAATACCATTCACTTTGTATTCCAGTTCTTATCCCCCACTTAATGTTTTTGGGGGGGCATTTTTACTGTAGATTTGCCGCAAACTCACACTGATGATATTCCTAACAAATACTACAGCAATGCAGATATTATGGACTAATAATAAATGAAACAGAAAACCTTGCAGTAATTCTTAGTGAACTGGGTTCCCAAGGTCAAAGGGAGGCCCTGGTGGTATACCTTCCAGTTCTGCTAACACTACAGAGGATATGCGTGATGCTAGGTGAATTATCAAGGAAAACTCTGTGAACTTCTTCTTTTTGTATGTTTTTTTTCCTCTTTTGCAGTTTCAGTTGAATTATATGGTAGGTTTTTTTTTTCACTCAGAGTTTGTGGATAGAAGGCTTTCTGATAATGATAATTTTCTCACTCAGAGTTTGTGGATGGAAGGCTTTCTGAAGCTGAAATTTTTGCTTTTAGAACACCTTAAAATAATGATTTGATGATACTCTGTTCCCCAATTTTGACTACTCCAGTTATCTGATAAAATAATGCTCATTGGATGATTAACTTGCAGGGTAACACTGGATCCAAAGCAGATTAAACCTATTGGCTGTTTTATGAAGTTGTTCTGTTTTGACCTTAATACAAATTTTTCCCTTTCCTAAACAAAGTTACCTTGTTAAGAGTTTTTCTACAAGGGGAAATGTCAGATCTTCCAAGATCGTTATAAAAATACACTGAGCTAAAATGGAGAATTAACTTTTCAGTAGATAAAGGTGAGTTGAATGATTTGCTTTTGTGAGTACCCAGGAAGCCTCCTGGTGAATTTTTTACCAGGGCTGAGAATTTTCCTTTTGTGTTTACATTTTGACCTGGACACCAGGATGGGCAGGCCTGGGTGGGTGATATAAGCAGCATCTTTGGAGAGAATGAGATTTCAGGTCCATTGGAGTTGGGCTTCAGGTTAACTGTTGTTGTTCAGTGGTTTTAGTCATATCTGACCCTTCTTGAACCCATTTGAGGTTTTCTTTGCAAAGATACTAGAGTGGTTTGCTATTTCCTTCTTCAACTTGTTTTACAGATGAGACAAACAGGGTAAAGTGACTTGCCCAGAGTCACACAACTAGTACTCACCTAAGGTCAGATTTAAACTCAGGAAGGTGAGTCTTCCTGACTCCAGGCCTAGTGCCCTATTCACTGCTGTGCCACCTAGCTTCACTAGCTGGCATCTAATACTTACATGTGGCGGGATCCATGAGTTCACAGTGTCCCAGTTGATCCTCTAGCAGTGCAGACCACAACTAGAATCGGTAAATTTTAGACCTCAGTGGCCATTTATTCCAGCTCATAGCCTAAAAAGAATACCTGTTAATGATACCTTGACAAGAGATCTTCTAGCTTTTGCTTAATCCTCCTGGGAGGTCAGGCTTGCTCTACTTTGGGGCAGCTCTAACCGTTAGGAGTTTCTTTTATAAATCAATCCTAAATTTGCTTCTTTGCAACTTCCACCCATAGGTCCTGGTTCTTCCTTTTGGAGCAAAACAGAAAACTCCAATCTCTCCATATGAAAATCTTTAAAGTGTTTGAAGGGTAGTTATGGTGTCCTCCGAGTCTTCTTTTAGTTAAACATCTCAAGTTCCATTAAGCCGTGCTTAGTATGGACCTGAGACCTTTTGTGTTCATTTTTCCTTCCTCAATAAACATTTATTAAGCACCTTCTTTGTGCCCGGAGAGATGTTTAGTGCTGGGAATACTAAGAGAGGCAAAAAGAGTCCCTGCCCACAATGAGTTTACCATTTAATGGAGGGAGACTATATAAATATAAACAAATATACTATATAAATATAAACAAAACAAGCTACATACCAGATAAATAGGAAATAATTAAAAGAAGAAAAGCATTGCAATTTAGGGAGGTTAGGGAAAGCTTCCTGTAGAAGATGGGCTTTTAGTTGGTACTTCCAGGAAGTTGGAGTGGAGGAGGGAGACTGTTCCAGGTATGGAGACAGCCAGAGAAAATGCCTGGAGCCAAGACATGGAGTATGTATCTGTATCATTTCTATAACGTGTTCAGGACTGGCAGCACAATACTCTGGATGTCATCTGAGCAGTACAGAGTAGAGAAACACTATCATCTCCTTATTCATTGAAGTTATACTTTGCTTAATACAACTTAAGATTTCATTAGCTTAGTGTAACCCAAGATTTCATTAGTCCTGTATCACACTGTTGGTTGACTCAGTGAGCTTGCAGTCCACTAAAACCCTCACATCTTTTTCAGACAGATTGCTGTCTAACCGTTTCTTCCTCATATTGCACTTGTGAAGTTGACTTCTTGCACTCAAATGTAACTTTTACATTTATCTTTGTTGGTTTTCATCTTATTAGATTCAACTCTTTATTCCAGACTGTCAGGGATTTTTATGGCATCCTGCCTTTGTCATCTGATATATTAATGACCCCTCCCAGGTTTGAGTTGCTAGCATATTTGATAAGGATAAATACCTTTATTTAGGTCATTAATAAAAAATATGACCACGGATCCCTTAGAAGCTCCATAGGAAACTTCTTTGTAAGTTGACATTAAACCGTTAAGTTCAACTAACCAACTCCTGGGACTGGTCAGTGAACCAGTTCTGAATTGACCTAATTGTAATATTGTCTAGCTGACAACTCTCCAATATTCTCCAAAAAAAAAAATAAATAAATAAAATGAGAGACTTCACGAAATGTTTTGTAGAAATCTAGGTAAACTTTATAAAATAATAGCTAGCATTTTATAACTACTTTTAAGATTTGCAGAGCACTTTACAAATATCATCTCATTTTATCCTCACAACAATCCTGGGTGGTAGGTGATATTACTATTCTCATTTTACAGATGAGGTAACTGGTTTACAGAGGTTAAATGACTTTCCCAGAGTCACAAAGCTAGTATACATCTGAGGCAGTAGTTGAACTCAGATCCCCAAGAACTCCAAGAACTCCTGAACTCCAAGTCCCACTCTCTATCTACTGTGCCACCTAGCTGCCTCTACGTCTATAACATATCTATCTCCTCTGATCTATCAATTTGATAGTGTCAAAAAAGGAAATTTTGGCATTGGAAAGACCTCTTCCTTATTAGTATGCTGGTTCTCTGGGATCCCCATTTCCTCTTCTAGACATTTTCACTAACCATCTCCTTGATGTATGTTCTAGAATTTTCCAAGAAACTAGAAATCACACATGATGGCCTATAGTTTGAGGATTCCATTATGTCGCTTATTTTGAAAATCAGGACAGTATTTGTTTATCCCAAGTGCTCTAATACCTTTTCTGTTCTCCATTTACCCACTCTTTATTTTGTTTGGCACTTTTAAGTGTTAACCTATAGATGCTCCATCTCCACAGAGAATCTAACCAATGTGCTAAGTCTTCTTCTAGGACTTTGAACAGTCCATGGGACCTGGGCAGGTTATTCATCAATTGTCCTCAGCCTCACCCCTTCACCCCATCAATTGGCCCACCCCTCCCCACCCCTTTTCAAATTGTACATTTTTGCAAACCATGAAAAAATTATTACATCAACAAATATTTATTAGCATACAGTTATATTCAAAATGCCCTACTGGGCATTGTGAATAATACAGAGATGATCGAGAAACTGCCCCTACCTTCAAGAAGCATGTAATCCTGTAGGAGTTTTCTAGGTAAGAGATGAGAGGAAATGTACATTTAGGCAACAGCAGCAGAAATAGAAAGGAAGGTAGGTATAAAAAGAACGGTTATGAAACACTTTACAAAGGGAGCATCCATGGGATTTGGTAACATTTACATATAAGGACTGAAGAAAAGGAAAAAATCAAGGATTAATGAGATTTTGAGTCTGGGTGACTGGGAGAAAGATGGCACCATTTAACCACTCAATCTACAGGCATTTAATATTTTCCAATCACCATGCTAAGTGCTGATTCAAAGAAAAAGCAGAAATAGTTCCTATACTCAAGAAGCTTACATTCTGATGGGAGATGCAACATGTATATAGAAGATACATACAGAGTGGATAGAAGGTAACTTTTAATATAGAACCAGAATTGGGGGAAAAAAAAGATGATAAATTTGGTTTTAGACACTGGATCTACCATGATAGTAAAAGATCCAAGTAGAAACGTTCAATAGAAAATTGGAGATGTTGAGAGGGAGTTTGGGGCAAGTTCAGGTAGGGCAGAAGGTATAGCTATGAGAGTCATCAGTATAGAGGAAGCAGCAGTATAAGTGAATGAGATTTCCAAAGGAGAGGGCTAGTACAGTGAGTGGGAGAGCTTGGTCTAGGGCCCAGGTCTCATTTGGAGATATCATTTAGCCTTAGTCACTTACTAATTGTTTGAATTTAAGCAAATTTCTTCGTTACTTTGAGCCCCATCTGTAAAATAGGGAATTGTAGCTAGGTCTCTAATAGAGTGAATAACAAATCCCTAGAAATGGTTGCATTATTTGATTTCATTCCTTTGGACAGTAATTCCATTGGCCATATTTTACACGATAATACTTTAAAATAGTGCTAAATCGAATACATGGGAACACTTCAGAAAATTCATTATTCACATTTATTGAGACCTAGCTGTAGATTAAGTGGTGACTTTAAACCCTTTTTTGCTCCTTCTGGGACTTGAAGTAATGTGGGCCAAGTAGGTGGCACAGGGAATAGAGCCCTAGGCTTGCAATAAGGAAGTCTCATCTTATTGAGTTCAAATCTGGCCTCAGACACTTACTAACTATTCACTTACTAGCAAGTCACTTTGTCCTGTTTCCCTCAGTTTCCTCATCTATAGAATGAGCTGGAAAAGGAATTGGCAAACGATTCCAGCCAAGAAAACCAAAATGGCATCACAAACAGTCGGACACAACTGAACAAGAAGAAATAATATTCAGTGATGCTTAAGATTAATACCTGTTCTGATATTTGTGGCTTTAACAGATCTTTTCTCTTTTATTCCTTAAGTTTTTCCTAGACTTATGCATTTAGATCCCACTTTGATTAACTGAGTTTTTGCTGTTCTGGAAAAAAAAAAAGGAAATTCATCCCTTCTAAACCAGAGGAACAATTCTTTCATCATTACCAGTTGCTTTAACTGGTTATCATTTGATCATCCCTTTCATTGTTTTCCTTAGTATTATTATCATCATTAATGCCATTAGGGTATGGGGTTCCTCTAACACTTTCATACAACCTTATAAAGTACATAATGTAAGTATTCTTTCCCTCTGGTTGGAAGGCTAGAAGGCAGAGTACCAAACTCCTTCTGAAGCCTTGCTTTTAGAGGGCAGAAACTATGAAACACGAAGTGCTGGGTACCTTTTGATATCCCATCCCTTCCCCTCTCCCTGCTTTCCTGTCTCCTTTTGTGGGTTGTCCTCCCTTTTAAATTGTAAGCTCCTTGGAGAGAAGGGATTGTTTTTTCTTTTTATTAATTGTATAACCAGGGCTTAGCACAGTGCCTTGCACATAATTGTAGGCACTTAATAAATGTTTATTGGATCCAGATTATTCTCATTTTAAAATGGGGCTTATATTTACATAGCTAATCAGTGGAAGAACTGTGATAGGAACTTTTGACTCCAAGTCCAGTTTTTTTTTCTATGCTATCTTACTTCTTATTATAAAGGCAGGGAGGAGAGAAAGAATGAGCATTTATTAAGCATGTACTATATGCCAGCTATGCTAAACACTTTGCAAATATTATCTCATTTGATTATCACAACAGCCCTGTGAGGTTTGGTGCTATTATTATCCTCATTTTACAGTTAAGAAAACTGAGGCATACAGAGCTTAAGTGGCTTATTTGCCCAGGGTCACATAGATACTGAGTGTCTGAGTCAAGGTTTGAACTCAGGACTTCCTTACTCCAGGCCCAGCCACCTAGCTACCTCCTATTGCCTTGTAAGCAATAGGAACAGCCTTTCAACATTACTAGAAGCTCTCTTCTTCTGATTGTCATCTTAATAGCTAAGGCTCTGTGATGTCAGAATGCAATGGGAGTCAAGATAGGTATCACAGTAATGTGTGTCAGCCTAAATGGTAATGAAAGAATAAGCTGCAAAGGTTGGATAGGGGCTGGTAGAATGGATGAGAACTTATTTAATAGAATTGAGACTTGGTAAATTAACTATTAAGGAGAAAGTACAAGGAGTCAATGTAGAGAATAAGAATGAATAAAAAGGGTTCCCACTTTCTGGACTGAAACCATATATATCAGGGTAATGAATGTGCAGTGTTTCTTAAAGCAACCATTTCCCATGGTGGAGGGTAGTAGTAGTTGTATTGAATCTTGACCATTCTCCAGTGGAAATTCCTTGTCTGTTAATATTTTGTCCTCTTTTCATTTTTTTTTTTTTTAAATAAGGCACTTTTGCTATATTCTAGTTGGGAGAGGACATGTCCAAAGATGTTAGTTCTAGTGGTGCCCATATAAAATAAATCACAGAAAGTTTCAAAGCTCTTCTCAGCATTTTGTGTCAGAGAAAGCAAATGTGAACCCATAAAGTGGAATTTTTACTTCTTTTTCCATAACTTCCCTTCAGCATCAGTTCACAGAAGTCTTCCCATGCTTTCCTGTAGTCTTCATATTTGTTTTTCAAGGTGCAGTAATATTCTATTACAGTCATAACACAATTTATGTTTTTAATAGATTGTTATTGATATGTTTTGTCTTTATATCACTTAGATTTTCCTTACCAGCATTCTTTTCCCATCTTCTCCTGGAAAGCCTTCCTTTACAAAAGAAAGAAAGAAAGAGGGGGAAAATCAGTAAAAACTGATCAACACATCAAGAATAAGACACTATGCAATATTCTACACCCATGGGCCCTGTCTTCAATAGAGAATCAAACTTGTTCTATATAATTTCAAAATATTCTGTTTCAATTTTCAAACATTCAAATTCAACGTCAGCTATCAATTTGGGGTAATTTTTTACATTGGCACTTTTGTATTTCGTTTTCTTGGCTTTGCTTATTTTGATTTGCATCCATTCATATAAGTTTTTCCATGCTTTCTTGTGTCTATATTCATTGTTTCTTATGGCATAATAATATTTCACCACTTTTGTGTCTTACAATTTGTTTAACCATCCTGAAATTAATGGATATTTGCTTTTTTTGAGTTTTCTGCTACTGCAAAAAGTGCTATTGTAAATATTTTGGTATATTATAGAATCAATTTAGTACTCTTCATTTTCCTGGCTTAGTCAAGGTATTGTCATTATTTGTACATACAAGGGAAGAATTGGACCATGAACATTCAAACAGGTCTTACAAACATGCTTCCTTCTAACTAGCACATAAATAACTAATTTATAGGCTTACAGCTCAGTTCAGGAGACAAATGACAAATTGGAGGTGGAACAAAATTGAAAGATGAATGGCAGGGCACTTGGGGTTATACAGGGCTGGGAGGGTAAAATGCAAAGTTTAAAGAGGTTGAAGGTTATAGAAACACAGTGAACACATTCTATTTGAAACATTCTAGGAACAAATCCTACAAATTGGAGGAATGGGCTTTGATGCCGTCCATTGTTTTGCCTAGGGACAGCATTTCTTTCTGTAGGGGTAGGTTTTCCCATAGTTTCTTCATGGTAGCAAAACCTAGTCTACCCTTTCAAGACCCTCACAGTGTTATGAATCCCTTTAGAAGCACTACAAAATAAGTCTGGCCTGAGGCTCTTATTCTGCAGTTGGACCAGATACCCTTCCTTTGTCTTCCCACCTTGGATTATATACCAAACAGTAGAATCTCTGGGGCAGAAAAATAGTCACTTTGTTTTCATGATTCCAAATTGCTTTCTAGGATGATTGAACCAATTCATAGCTCCACCAACAACAGTGTGACACCAGATTTTAATTGCCTCTTACATTAAAAAAAAAAAACTTGAAATCTGGCAAAAAGTCAAGACATGGATCTATTTCAAGTTTCCTAAATAAAGCTTAATTTTTATTATAATAATAAATGGCAATTCAGTTCATTGTCATCTGGAGTACTGCTTTTTCACAAGAAATTAATCATATTAAGAAACTACTGTCATCTAAGATTGTATGACAAGTTCCTTATGTATAATAGTTTTTTTTTTTAATTTAAAGCTTTTCTGGAGGTGGGTTTGCGAAAGTGATTTTACTTTAAATCAAGATGACATTGTTTTCAGTTTATCTGGGCCACCTGGGCAAAATCTGTATATTTCTACTGAAACACTATTTGCTGTATAATTCCCTTGGAGCAGAGGCTATAACATTTTGACCAGTTGGATGGTGTAGGAGTTGTGGAAAATAGATTAATGAAATTCTTTTTTTTAATCTCAGTAAACTTGAAATGAGAGGCAGTGTAGCATATTGGCTAAAGATCCAGCATGGACAGGAAGACCTGGGTTCAAGTGTTGTTTCTGACATATCCTGGCTATATGATCCTGGTTAAGTCATTTGACCTTCCCCCAGGCAATTCTCTAAGACTAAACTGCCCATAAGCTCCCCAGGGAGATACTATCACTGAATGAATGGAAGACAAATTTTTATTCAAAGTACTCTTTGCAAAAGAATGTTACCTTTCCAGTG
The DNA here is from genome assembly GCA_028646595.1 of Phalanger gymnotis. Taxonomy (NCBI): domain Eukaryota; kingdom Metazoa; phylum Chordata; class Mammalia; order Diprotodontia; family Phalangeridae; genus Phalanger; species Phalanger gymnotis. The sequence goes on along the minus strand of CM053622.1, from coordinate 625,548,291 downwards.
AGTTGGGAAAGTATAGTACTAGTTTCTGTAGGGGCCAGGGAGATGCTTGGGAAGAAGACATTATTGAAGAAATAGAGAGAAGCCATAAGGAAGGCAGGCAAAAGAAATAGGTGGGTGGATTATTTGTCCTACTCAATCTTAATCCAAGAAGTGTATAATTAGCTGTTCAGGTGTGTGTGTGTGTGGGTGTGGGGGTGTGTGGGTGTATATTTTACTACTTAAATTAGCATCCGAGGATTTTTTAGGGAAGGTGGAGAAGCTCTCTCAGATTTCAGACCCACTCGACAGAAACTACATTCCCACAGAGGGGGTCACTTTGACCTTTCATTTGACTGGCTCAAATCACGAGCTATGGGACAGCGCTGACAAATTTTAAATGCTGGGCTGTTCTTTCTGCTCATCACTGCCACAGTTCCTAGGATTAGCCTCCAAGAGAGAACCAGGGCAGCCTGTTGGACAATGGCTAAGCAGAGAGTTGGCAGGACAAGTGGACTGTCTGTAGGAGAATTGTGCTGGATGAGGACTGAAGACGATGGGATGGGCTCCATTTATTTTGCTCTTTGCCTTTCACCTTCACACGCTTTGGTAAGATTGTGATGGGAAGCACATGATTTAGCCCTCTTCAAAGCTGGGATATTCTGAGAGTGGATTTTAGAATCTTAGGTTGCATGGAAGATGTGCATTTTTTAAATAGCATCCTCTGTGGATTTATAGGTTGATGTAATCATTCTGATAGTGAAATAGCATGGTAAGCGGGATAGGGGGATGAGTACTTAATTTGGAGTCCAGAAAGACTTAAATTCAAATCTGGTATATCTGGTACTTATCAATTTGTGGTCTGTGTGGCAAGTCACATTCTTTCTTGGATCCTCAATTATCTCAGCTACACAACAGGGACACCTAAAATACTTAATTTATAGGGTTGTTGTGATGATCAAATGGGATAATGCATATGAATCCCAACCTGAAAACACTGTATAAATATGTTATTATTCCATTATGCCTCAATCTTCTAAAAGGAGGAAAATTAAAAGGAAATTAGAAGGAAAACTGGGGGTGGCTCCTAATAACTAGTGGCATATAGCACTGAGGAGAGTAATTGTGTGTTGACAGGAATAATTTTAATGAGGAATAATAATTAGGGGTTGAGAGGAAGACTTAGAAAGTGCTTTGTGATTGTCAGAGCTATTATACTGTGAAATATTCTCTTCAAGCGATGAAAGAAGTCATTTAATTATTATCATTAATAAATCTTTTTATTTGGTGATATGCTAAGTGCTATCACAAGCTGAGAGACACAGCTCTTCACATGGAATTGGATCAGAAACAGATAAACCAGGAAGAACATTTGTGAACTTCTCCCCTCCCTGCTCCTGCTTGGTCTAAGATGGGTGACCTAATAGGCGTTCCCTCCCATAAGTTCAGAAGTAGGACGCTGGGCTTTTTGGTTGTTCTGTGATTTAGATTTTGAGTTTGTAGCTGTATATCATGGTGGATGTTCTTTTTCAACCAGCAAATTTACTTTAAAAAAAATGAAGTAAGGAGGGTCTAGGGAAATGTTTCAGAGGTTGAAATTATCATGAGGGCTGTGGATCAATGTCAAGAACCATAGATACTCATAGTAATCCTGAAAGTAATCCCTTGCACCTCTCAATGGAGTGACAAGAAAAGTATTATGTATTTAAGGAGAAAAGGGTCTAAAGAGCCAAGTGATGGTGAAAATAAGCTGGGATGAATTCAGAGCCTTGCTGAGTAAGAGGGGGAATTGGAAGGATCTGGAGGGAATGGGTTGAGACAAGGTAAAAATTAGTTACTGGATGTGAAGAATTTATTTTTTCCCCCTATTATATAACCCTCCTTGTTCTACATTGATAATTCTGTCTGCATGAGGTTATTAATCCTTGTGCTTTTTTCATTCTTCCTGGAGGAGACTTTGCAACATGTTTTGATCACACACTAAAGGATTTATAACCACATCTCTTTAGCAATTTCTAGAAGCATATATTAAGCACCCATATGTGCCTGATATGACACTGTTTTCTACCTTCTATTTGTTAAATATTCAGCTTCTTTTTTCCCCATCTATTTCTCTATAAATATAATCCATGGGGCCAGTACTATTAGAGATGGGACCTCGACTAAGACAAGTTTAAGACCTAGTTTCCTCATGGAAGTACCTCCCCCCATTTCAGCCATACCATTCTGCTTGGAATCTTCCCCCTCCCCAGCATATTGTTAATTCTCTCTGGAATGCCTCCCCTTCTCTTAACTGCTTCATGCCCATGATTTGCTAATACACAGGAAACATACATGGAAGGTGCGAAGGGCTCATTGAAAATAACAAGTGGAAAGACACAAGAATTTGTTAACAACCTAGAATGTGCCAAGCATATGCTAAGTGCTTAACAAATGTAATCTCATTTGTACCTCATTACAACTCTGTGAGGTATGTGCTATCATTATTCCCATTTTACAGTCAATTAAATTAAGTCAGACATTAAGTGACTTGCCCAAGGTCACACAGCTGGTAAGTGTCTGAGGCCTAGTGCTCCACCCACTGTACTATATAGTTGGAAGGTTTGAAGATGGATCCATGCCTTTCCTACAGCCGTTTTCACTTGCAGCAGATTGGTGAACATGTTCCCAATTGTTGAGTCTCTTGTCTGCCACATGAGTTGGCCATTTCCATACTATAATATAGTTACAGGATATACTTTATGTTTGTTTAAGATGTTAGCATCAAATTATCATTTTGACTATGATCTTATAAAGACCACCTTCTTCTAATAAATTAGGATTGAATTCACAAAAGAACCCAAAATATTGGGTTTGGGAAACTCACTTTCCTGGCTTGGGTCAATACAGTTTTATGCCTGATTTTCTCTCCTGTAATTACAAAGCAATTTAAAGTTGTAGAAAATGGATTCTGTCTTTGCTCAGCAAATGACTTCTCTGCTGACCAGGGTTTTGTTATAAAAACTGACTGCTAAGGCATCAGAACGCTGCCAAAAGGAGACATTCTGGAAAAAGTAGCTGGCTATGCCTAGTCATCTCTACACTAGCTCTTCCCTGCCCCCCTTCCTCTCTTAACATATTTTAAAGCATTTTCTGAGACCTTGGAATATTCAACATTCTTATCCAACTGTATAAAATTAAAACTATAACCTTCAAAAATCTAAACTCGCTCATTGCCTTAAAGTTGATTGCAGTGATATTCCGTGTCATTAAGTATAGAGGTGTACCAGGATATTCTTTACTTTCATACTTTTAAATGCTTTTTTTTAAATTGGTTTAGGTACTCCATTCACCAAAGCAAATTGCAGCCTTTCCACTACTTACCAGGGGAATTCTTAGGATCACAAGGTCATAGCATAGCTTTAGAGTAACATAGTAGGTAATCATTTTTGAAGTAAGCCCTTCTTTTGGATGTGGAAACTGAGGACCAGGAACAGAGAAATTATGTGGCTTGCCCAAATTCATACCAGTAGTAAGAGGCAGAAGTGAGATTTGAGTTCAGGCTTTGTGATTCCAGTGTTCTTCCCACTATATCATAACCACTTAGTGGTCAATCCTCAGTGGCTGAACTTGTCTGAAATTCTGTACGTGGGTCCTCGATCAGCATTCTGTCAAAGATTATCCCTCTGATAGGACTGCTCCGAGTTTGTCCTTTGTAAAGGCATGGCCTTTAGGAATTCGGGGTTGTTTCTTTGCTTCATTGAGGTATCATAATAGGACTTTAAAGGAGGATTTATACTGTACATATTAAAAATTTTAAATGTGAAACTTTCCAATATTCTGTAGAAAATGGAATTTCCTAGGACAGTGAGGAATGGCAATTTCACTTCGAAGTGGTAAGAGCTTGGGAAAGCCTGAAAAGCATGTAATAAGGCGACTCGTTGTGTTGGTATTTTATGATAAAATTATAGATGGGATTATGAAGCGTGGGTTAATATATAGATAGATTTACTAACATCCATTCATTTCTTATGCTTCACACAAAAATAATTATTTTTCCTACAGAGAAACATAATGAAAGTAAGTACTATTGGTAAACTAATGGATTCTGCCTTCAGATCCCCTGGCTCTTATAGATCAACATTGATCTTTTCTGTCCAGGAAGAACCAAGTGTCTACCACTACTTCCCAACAATGTCCATCTTATGCTTTGATATAGGTAGTCTACCTTTCTAGTTTCCCTTTATGTGTTGTCTTCTCCCTTCAGAAAGGCAGCACCTTGAAGACAGGTACTCTCTTTTCTGTGTTTGTATGTACCCAAAGCTTAGCACAGTGTTTGGCAGATAGTACACTCTTAAATGATTTACCTATCATCTATCTCTGTCTTGGAAAAATTCTAAGTATTAATTTGGTGAGATTTTTATGTAAAACTAACGTGCTAGAATATTATCTCTAAAAACAAGCTGTTTGATTTTCTATATTAATAATCAATTCGTAATCATTTTATTGGAGTGCTACTTTGATTAGTGTTGAAATATGTCTCATGTAGTTGTAAATGTTATCCCATTTGCCTTATGAACGTAACAAAAACCAGCTTCAAAGAAATAAGGAGATTATCATTGGAATGTTTGGGGCCTGTTCTTGGATTGCAAAAGTGACTGTCCTCCACTAAACTCAGTTATTTCACAGACATTTATTGAGCTTCTTTTAGGAGAAGCAGGATGTTATTGTTGCCTAAGGGCTGGATCTGGAGTCAGAGAATTGGTGGGTTCAAATCCCAGTTGTCACTTAACTTTTCTGGGCCTCAACTTCCTAATTTGTAAAATAAAGGGGATAGACTTGAAGACCTCATAGTCAATTTCATTTGCTAATGGATGATCTCATGAACCTAGAATCCTTTACGCAAAGTATACAAAAGCTATGAAGATGGGTGAGACACAGTCCTTATCGAAATTATAGCAGCAAAGAAAGGGAGACCAAAAATAGTGACAAAGTCCTAAGAGAGGTCAGAGAAAAGAGAACTTCTGATTGGGGATGTCAGAGGAGCCTTCTTGGAAGAGAATGACATTTAAGCTAGCCCTTGAAGAATAAATGAATGAAAAGCATTTATTAAGTGCATTCCATATTCTCAAAGCATTGGACTAAGAATGGGTATAATTTCAATAGAGTGTTGTGTTACGGAGCCCTACTTTCTGAATTCTTGGGAGTTTCTGTTCTCTCTCTATCTCTGTCTTTCTCTTTCTCCGCCCCCCCCCCCCCATCTTACATGTGTTACATATTTATATATTTCATTGTGGGATAGTTGTATCATTCTGTTGACCAGAACATTGTGGGAATGTAGTGCTCTGGTTTATTTTCATTTTCTGGTTAACTTAGGATGAAGCAGAAAACCACTTTTGCTCCAACTTTTGCTTTCAGTCTCATGTGTATCAGTCATTTTCCTGCCTTTACTCAGAACATGACTCAGCTTTCTCTAATACATAATCTTTCACTGCTCCATGGTCAATATTCCAGAAATTAGTTCTCATTGTACAATAGTAGAGTTATAAAAAGTCAAAGCACTTGGGTCAAGTGTATATTGCTTCCAGGAAATGATTGGAGGTCTTTTGTTTTTGTAAATCTCTGATATAGGCTCGTTTTTTTAAAAAAAATTTCCTTTTCTCAGGGAAGACTTTAATTACTTGTATAAGTGTATTGAGATGTTTAGTTTCCAGAATTTTGCTGCATTGAGTCAATCAATCCTAGATCTGTCTGCCCTCTCCCAAGCTCTAGTCCTGTAACATCAACTGATTATTGGATATTTTGATAAGATATAGTGTTGGCATTTCAAACTCAAAACTTGTCCAAATCAGAACTCTTTTTTCTTATCTTTTTTCCCTATCCATGTTCCTAACTTCTCTATTTCTGTTGAGTATCCATCACCCTTCCAGTTTCCCAGGTTAGCAGCCTCAGTCTTATCCTTGACTCTTTACTCTCAGTTACCTTCTGTACTAATCAAATGCCAAATCTGGTTGATTCGACCTGTACAAAATCACCAGCATCTTAGCCTTCTCTCCACCCACATAATCATCATTCCAGTTCAGATTCATCACCTCCTGCCCCACCCTAGTTTAGACCCTCATCACCTCCTGCCCCACCCTGTTTCTGGTCCTCATCACCTCTTGCCCCACCCTAAGCCAGACCTTCCTCACCTCTTGCCCCACCCTAGTCCAAGCCCTCATCACCTCTTGCCCATACTATTACCATAGACTCCTAATTAGCTTCCATGCATCCATTCTCCTCTAGTCTTTCCTCCATATAGCTGACAAATGGGAAAGTCCTTCACAGTTCCAGCCATTTCATTCTCCTTCCTAGTAAATTCCAGTGGCTCCCTATTGCCAGTAAGATGAAAAACAAAATCCTCTGGTATTTAAATCGCTTCATAAACTGCTCAAACTTCCTTTTCCAGGATTATCACACTTTACTCCTCTGAGTACACTCTTCATTCTGACCAAACTGGCCTTTTTGTCATTCTTTACATGAGATATTCTTGTCTCACATCTCTGTGTCTTTGCACAGGCCATTGCTCCCCATCTCCCTCCTTACTTCTAAGTCTCAGAATCCTTTGTTTACTTCAAATCCCAGCTCAGATGTTACTTTTTTTTTTTTAATGAGGCTTTTCCTATTTTTTCAGCTGCTAGTACCTTCTACTCCACCCTCTCAAAAAAATTATCCTTTATTTTACATATGTTTTATATTATGTGTGTATATGCTGTCTCCTCTAATCATATGTAAACTCCTTAAGGAAAGTGATTTCTTCATTTTTTTTCCCCTTTTGTTTCTCCAGTGCTTAGGAGACTGCTTGGCATAGACTAGGTGCTTAATACTTGCTTGATTAACTTATGCTTAAAACATTTATTTGATGGTGAATGGGAAAATATAAGATCAAATATATAAATTAGAATTACTATAGTACATAAACACATAGGATATATAAATTAGAATTATTGTAATATACAAACACACATAGGTTTCCAGGATATCTATTAATACTTAGGAAGGAGAATCATCATTTGAGAAACTGGTATTAAGAATAGCAGATATTAATTAAGCTAAGTGCTAATAAAAATTTCCCAGTACTGAGATTGGTTATGCTGTGGGGTTGAAATGCACTGGATTGTGATACATTATATGGGAATGCTTCCTAGCTAAACTCCAGGTGTGTTACATAGTCTAGATTAGGTGGGTTTCTCAGAAGATTTTGTTGTATCTAAAACTTAATTTTTGTGTTGATTAACTTAAAATTTCAGCTCTTGAAATTATCTTGTCAAGATGAACATAATCCTCTTATGCAATTAATTTCTGATCTGGTTCAATATTTATTTTGTTTTTCCTAATTAAAATTTTTATCTTTGTTTCATGGGTTGATAAGAAGCAAAAATAATAAAAGGTATGAACATGTTGCTGATTGCATCATTGTAGGGCATGAATGTCCAATCATTCAGATCCAAAACAGTATGAAATTTAAAAAAAAATCATTGATATGGGGGAAAAAAGCATAATCTTGGGTTGTTGCTTTAATAATTTTTTCCCTAGGACTTTCATTTAAACCCAAATATGAGTTGTAAGATTGATATAACCAAGTTTCACTGCTACTGTTCTAATGTCCCTACTTCACAAATATGACTGGTTTGAATAATTTCTACCTAAGTAGCTGTCTTTTATTAACCAATGTTATGTAGGAAGAAGCTAGATTTTGAACCATTATATGGACACAATGTAAAAACTGACATGATGAATGTGAGAAAACGCTGTTTTGGGGATCACTGGACCTCCCCAAATTGTGAGAAACGCAGTTTTGGGGATCACTGGACTTCCTAGGCAGGGCCAAAGTCCTGAGGAAGAACCCTGTGATAATCCCTAAGGAAAGCTGTGCAGACCACAGGACTCTCTGAGGAAGACCAAGTGGTAGCCCCCCTTAATCTGTGGGGATCCCAGGGCCTCTTAGGAGTTAGACCCTAAGAAGGACCCAAGTGATGGCCCCTTAGAACAGTGGTAAGATCACAAAGCTCCTGAGACAGGGCCGGAAGTACCAAGTGATGTCCCCTTAAGAAGGCTTCGAAGACCACAGGGTTCCCCAGGGAAATTCCAAGTGATCTCCCTCCTATGGCAGGAACAGGAAGTAAGCCCAAGACGAGCTTGCACTACTCATTGCTTTGATTTGCTTTCCTTAACCTTAGGAAAATCCATGTCATTTGCCCATTCTTACCCAAAAAACTCAGGACCAGAGTGGGCAGAAGAAGGCATTTATTACACTCCTCAAAAGAACGGGTATAGTGCTCACTGGAACACATACTGCGGTAGCTTCAGGAGCAGGGGTAACCATTCCCTCCACTCCTGCTACAGTTACGGTTAGTTTGCAATCTTTATTTTTTACATAGTTTTCCTAGGTTATACAGTTTATATAGGTAGGATAATAAGGATACAGAAGCAAAAGTCAAGTTATTTAGATTTTCCTTGTCTTAGTTTAGGATTAAACTACATACTTTTACTTCCCCTACTTTCCCTCTAGACCAGCTTGAACTGGTTGAAGCGTTTGGCCTCTCTGGAAATTCCCCTGCCTTCTCAAAAAGCATGAGCATGCGTACAAGCCTCTGACCTCTCACCTGACTGACCTTGAGGCCTGGTTTCTGCTAAAGCTGGGATGGGGGAGGGGGAAGAAGTACACCTTCAGTTCTGTGGAAACAAAACTACTCCTCCCATTTCTTACAATGAATATTTCCTTTTTGTCAGAATATCTTTGTATCTTAACTAAATATTGTGGTAGCAACATTGTTTAATTTGTTTCCTTATGCAAATAAAAGCCCACATAGAGGATAACCTTCATCTGCAAATTGAATTGTAGCTCACTCTGATTTTTTTTTAAAGGAATACTTAGCTATAGGAAATATGGAATTTCCGAAAGTTTTGACTATATAAACGGAGATTGGTTGTAACATATAGTCTGCTAGGCCCTAAGGATTCTGAGCTGTGGTTTTACAATCTGAATCAGAAATGCTTTCTGGCAGATAGTCCAAAATTGACCTAAATTATTAATTGCAGCTGGTTTCTGTTGTTATAACAGAAAGCAAAAATAAATGCATAGAGCTAAAATCTTAACAGAAATGAAAGTTTGCAATATGTTCCCTTGGTTGGGTGTCACTTAGTTCTTCAATTGAAAAGTGAGAGATTTGGACTGCATGGCCTCTGAGATCCCTTCCAGCTCTAGATGTCTGATCTCTGATCTTGGGGCAGAGTTGATCAAATTTGGCTAGCCTCTGGAAACTTGTCTTTGTATCTGTAACCTCCCACTCTTCCTTATCATCGCTATGCTCCACAATTTTGACTGGTTGTTCTGGGTGTTTCCTAGCTGATCTTTGCCTCTGAAAGTGAATAGCAGATCTTCTGGGAGACTTTGGGATTAACTCTGAATTGACCATCTTGCTTGGAATTTCAGAATATTCAATTTTTAAGTAGGCTGGGGCCTCTGAATGACTGCTGAAGCATCAAGAGAATCAGAAGGACCTCAGACTTTTAGTGCAATTTTTTTTTATCACTTTTGTTACTACCTTCCTTAGAAATTGTCCCAATGCATGATTTTTAACAATTGTACATAAAATTATATTGTATATTGTTTATCTACTCTGATGCCTCACTCTGCTATCAAGTCAACAAGCATTTATTAAATGCCTACTATTTGCCCAGCACTATGTTAAGCATTGAGTCTTCAAAGAAAAGCAAAAACAGTCCCTTCTCTCAAGAAGCCCAGTCTAATGGGGAAGAAGACATGCAAATAACTACATACAAAGAATATATGGAGAAGTAGAGAGTAATTTCAAAGAGAAGGCATTAAGTGCTGGAAAGGCAATTTACAGAAGGTGGGACTTATAGCTGGGTCTTGAAGGAACCCCAGGAAGCCAGGAGGTGGAAATGAGGTGGGAGAGAAGTTCTACCAAAGTTAGTTGTAAAATATATACCCAAGTAAGGGATGTACTAAGGAACTCCCTCCATGAAGGCACAAACTTCTCTAAGTCCTTTGGAGTTGACTAAGGCATACACATATCAAGTGACCAGCCTAAGATCACACAGCTATTAAATTTAAAAAGAGCAAACAACCCCAGGTTTTCTTGACTTTACTTCCCATGTCTTCTTAATTCCAAGTTCAACACTATCCATGAGAATAAACTGACTCAAAAAATATATTTGGTTTCTAAGCAAGATCTTTAATCTCAGTTTTAAGTAAAACCTTTATAATACAGCAGGGGTTCTTAACCATGTTTGTGTCATGAACCCCCTTGGCAGTCTGGTGAAGTCTCTGGACTCCTCAGAATAATGGTTTTAAATAAGTAAAGGAAATGCTAAATTTTGGTTAGATGTTAGTGAAAATTAAAGATGTCATTTTTTTTTTTTGCCGTTCAAGTTCATTAGCTCCTCCAGAAATGTACTTTTAGGGGTCTGTGGACCTCAGATTAAGAACCCCTACAATACAATTAACTGATGCTAAGATCCACTTCCCTTTGTAGGAAAATTTTTTAAAAATTGTGGACAAGAATTATATATTTGTATTTTTCCAATTACATGTAAAGATAGTTTTCAGCCTTCATTTTTGTAAAATTTTGAGTTCCAAATTTTGCTCCCTCGCTCCCTTACCACCCCCCTCCTCAAGGCAGCAAGCAGTCTGATATTGGGTTACATATGAACAATCATGTCAAACATATTTCCACATTAATTATGTTGTGAAAGAAGGATCAGAACAAAAGAGAAAAACCACAAGAAAGAAAAAATAAACAATAAAAAAAGTGCAGAGTATGCTTCAATATGCATTCAGACTCCATAGTTCTTTCTCTGGATATGGACAACATTTTCCATTACCAGTCTTTTGGTATTGTCTTGATCCTAGTTAATCATCGCACAGTGTTGCTGTTGCTATGTACAATGTTCTCCTGGTTCTGCTCACTTCCCTCAGTATCAGTTCATGTAAATCTTGTGGACAAGAATTCTTTACTTGAATTTTGTGAGCAGGCTCAAGTCAGATGGTTCAAGGTCAAACAACTATAGTCATGCCCTGTCTAATAGAATTAATGGTTTCCAATAAAATAAGATGTTAGAACAAACACTGTTACTAGAGGCAGCTAGTTCCATAAGAACAATATAGTAAATAGGTCATTGGCAGAATAGCATTTCCAAGAGTTTTGGTAATGATTTGGTTATAATGCATTAAGGTGGTGCCTGTACCTTCACAGGGTGTCCAGAAACTAAGTTCCCTGATGACTGGTAAATAACATAAATTAAAAGTACTGAGTTCTTTCTGAGCATGTGTGTGTGCGTGTGTGTGTGTGTGTGTATGTGTGTGTGTGTGTGCGCACGCGTGCACGCTATAGCTCGTTGATTTCCTTCCAGATCAACAGTTCTCTGAAAAGCAGCAACCCTTAAAATGAATGTAACCAAAATTCTGTTTCGGATACTTGCTTCCTTTGACTGGCCGTAGATCACAAGTTTCTTTTTGCCAGCTTTCTTCCTCTCCCTGAGTGCTGTGTGTCATTCATGGGCTTCCTGAATCACATTTCTAGTGATGCCAGTGCTTTTACAGTTTTGATGAGTGTACTGGCAACAGGAAATTAGCATGCTCATTATTTTGTGCATGTAGGTGGGTTGCTTCCCATGACAGATTAATCTGCAAACCACAGGTTTGAACATCCGGATGAAGGTTGGTGTCCAAGTACTTGGCCTGTGTTTGAAGCATTGCTCTGTAAGGAGGAGTTATCTGAGAGTTTGGTCCCATTTCACCATCTTTTGAATTCCAGGGAGTATTTACACTGGAAATTCTAAGGAATTCCTTGGAAATCCATCCTATCTTTTGCTCCGACTTGTGGTTTTAGACTAGTGCTTTACTTATGCCTCCAATGTAATTTCTTCTTATTTTAAGAGGAACTAAAGTTGGTGCTCAACCATTCCTGAGTTTAGCGCCAAACACCAACTTGGCTGGATATGGGATTAAAAGTTTAGTTCAAAACTTCTAAAATATTCAAAGAGTAAACAGGCTAAGTTATGCAGTGTGAAGACAATGTTAGCTCTCTGCCTAAAAGAACTGTAGGCACTCCATGTTCTGAGCTAAATTAGAATTCCCATAAAGTCATCCCAGGATGAAAAGTGGCCAGAGAAATCATGGGAACGCTCCTTTGAAACAATGGTTCTTCAGGGATATAGAAAGACTTTTTTATCTGGTGCACATAGTATATGCCAATGTATATTTGGTGCTATTCATTTTAGTAACTAAAAGCTTGAAAAAAAGACTCTTAGGCCTTGCCATTCCAGCCAAACTATGCCACTATATAATAATAATAGTAATAGTAGTCATAGTAGTAGTACTTTAAGATTTGCAAAGCACTTTGTATATATTATCTTATCTGAGCCTTGCATCAGTCCTGGTGATTGCATAGGGATGGAGACTGGATTTATGGTTTCATTAGTATAGGTGAAGAAACTCTATGAATGCTAGTCAATCCCAGTACTGCCATTTGGACTTGGAGAGAGTGGCCTAAAGTAGAGATGTCAAACTCTGAGGCAGTCTGACCCAGATTAAAATATAATTGAGAAATATTTAACAAAATAAATAAAAATACAATATGATATAATGTTCATTTGTGATTTTCTTTTTAAATTTATTTTATTCCTTTTGAACTTAAATACAAAAAGACAAAAAAATTCATTCACAGCACAACACAGAGAGGATTCACTATCAAATCACAAATCTCCATTTCGGGTTTTTTTTTAATTATGTAATAAATACTACACATTGTTTTCAAAGCTGTCTTGCTTTTCTGTGCTTCCTTCTGAATTTTCTTTTGTTCTGTGCTGTGCAATTATTTTTTTCCTCCCTCCTTCCCCACCCAGCACTAGAGAAGACCACATTGGACACAGATGTGTATGTGTGTGTGTATGTATAAAACCATACTATATATACACTTCTGTTTATCAGAGGTGGATAGCAACTTCCTTCATAGGTCCTTTGTAGTTGATTTGAATATTTATAATACAGTTATCCTTTCCACATTGCAACTTTCCGCATTGTGGGTTCAATATGTCATTGGTCAGCATAAGAAATTAAATGGGAATTTTGGGGGAGTTTTGCAGTTGCCACAGAGGACGCTGAAAAGCCAATAGATGACCCAGAGCCCGTGACCAAATATTTAACCCAAATTTTACAATAAAGTACTTTAAATACCCAATTAAAAAAAAAGGAAAAATTCAGAATTCTTCTCTGGCACGAAGGGAAGGCCAAAACATTTTATACAGATTTTTCTAGATTGTAGGGGTGCAGTGCCCTAACCCCTGAAATGTGGAAGGGATAACTGTATTCAAAATAACATAGTTGGTCACAGTTGTTCTAACAATATTGCTGTTATTGTAGAAAATGTTCTCTTGGTTCTGCTCATTTCACTCTTCATTATTCCCTGCAAGTCTTCCCATGTTTTTTTAAAATCAGCTTCATTTCTTATAGTACAGTAGTATTCCATCACAGTCATATACCACAGCTTGTTTAGCTATTCCCCAATTGATGAACATATTCTCAATTTCTAGTTTTTTTTTTGCCTACCACAAAGAAAGCTGCTATAAATATTAAACATGCCTACTAGTGGTATTGCCAGGTCAAAGGGTATTCGGTTTTATAACTCCAGGTAACATATATGTTATGTTTATTATATTATATTGTATCATATTATAGTATATTTAATTCCAGATTGCTTTCCAAAGTGATTGGATCAGTTCACAGTTCACAGTGTAATACTGTCCCAATTTTTCCATATCCCTTCCAACAATTTATGGTTTTCTAAGTTAATAGTGGATCTCTTTAATTTTACAACCTAATTCTGGGATCTCTTTAATTTTACAACTGCTGGCACTGACTTGCCCAGAGTCTCACTGCCCTTATGGGTCAGAGGCAAGATTTGAGTCCAGGTGTTTCTGGCTTCCAGGCCAGCTTTATAGAGATTATACCATACTTCTTTATCCTAATTTTACAAGTGAGAAGACTTACATTGAAAGAGATTAAGCAACTTTCCCATGGCCACACATTAACTATAAGTACCTGAAGCAGAATTAGAACTCAAGTCTTCCTGACCCTATGTCGTTCACTCCATCTGAAAGGCTGCTGAGATATCTTACTGATGGTGATTTTTATCTGTATACATATATGGCTGCTATTGAAAAGACCAGCCAAGGAACAGCAGTTCTTTTCAGGGATAGCACAGTAAATGCTACTCTTTATTGTCATAATACTCTGAATTTTTAGATATACCTGCTGGGGCTGAGGCTCATGGTTGGCTTGAAGTCATGGTTCACAGTCATTGTATTTGCATGGCTGCATGCTGTCCTGGTCTAGTGACTGTGAGAATTGCCTCACCATCCATGGTTGTGCTTCAGTGAGCAATGCTGAGCTTTATTGAATTCTTAAGACAGTTCTACTCTTGATTACCCCCATTTTAACTTAGTACCCAGTAGGGGCTAAGGAATCCTGTTGGTTGCTCTTCTCTTAAGGGAGAGTGTTGTAAGTAGAGTACTGAATTTGGAAGGAACACTTGAGTTCTAATCTTGCCTCTGAGCCTTATAAGCCTTGTGACCCTGGGAAAGTCATTTAATTTCTTTTGGCCTCAATTTCCTCATCTGTAAAATGAGTATAGCACTTCACAGGGTCATTGTGTGGCTCAAATGAGATAATAGAGTACAGTTATCCCATCCACATCTCAACTTTCCCCATTGCAGTTTCAATATATTGTGAGTCAGCATGAGAAATTAAATGCGATTTTTTGGGGAGTTTTGTGGAAGTTACAGACAACACAGAAGCACAGAAAAAGTTTAAAAACTCAGAAATGCATAAAATATATGCATAGTATTGTATAATACTAACATATTTTATCTTTTAATACCATAATAATTCATACTTCTTCTCTGGTACGAAGGGAGGGCCAAAAAATTTCAGACAGATCTTCCAGATTGCTGGGCACTGTGACTTAACCCCTGAGATATGGAAGGGATAACTGTATGTAAAATGTTTTGACAGCCTTGTAGTACTGTATACATTTGAGTAGTTATCATTTCCTCAAATCCAGCTGTCAGAGTTTTCATATGCTGAATGGATGAATAAATAAATGAAAGAAAAAAATGGAAAAGCATTTATTAAGCATTTAATAGATGGCATAAACTCTGCTAAGTGTTGGGTTTACAAATACAAAACCAAGACAGTCCTTTCCCCCAAGGAGCTTACATTCTAATAGGGAAGGGGCACCATTCAAATTGAGGAATTGGGGGGGTGGAGCCAAGATGGCGACTGGAAAGCAGTAACCGGCGTGAGCTCCCCTCCAAGTCCCTCCAAATTGAGGAATTGTAACCAGGAAAGGATATTTTAATTTGTAAAGATAGTGGAATAGTGAGTGGAGCCTTATGGGAAGAAATTTTCACATTTTTGGGGGTCAATGACAGAGAAGTTTTGATTATGGTTCAAGAACTGGAAGGATGGTGATAAGGTGGGTGCTTGAGTAGAAGCAATGTGGCTGGAGAGAATATTGCTGGAGTAAAGTGAAGCTTGCCTGGGGCTGGGGCACTATATAATGAGCAACTAACCAACCCCTAGTCTGGACAATGGGGACCTAGGATGTGAGTTTCTGGAGTTAAATACTCTAGGGCATGGTTTGTGGATCAGGAGGTAATATATCTATGAAAAGATGGCCAGCAAGTGAAGGGATATATCGTTCCCTCTAAAATTTGCATCTACCTGTGGGCCAACAGCATCTCTTCCTTCAAAACTCCAGATGCTGGGGTTTGTTGCCATTTCCCCTCTGACTAGGGTGTCCTACCTTTTCCCCATAAGAAATATAGCTATCTAGTGACTTCAGTCAAACTTTCAAGGGGCAGCTAGGTGGTGTAGTGAGTAGAGCACTGGCCCTGGAGTCAGGAGGACCAGAGTTCAAATCTGGCCTCAGACACTTGATTTCACTTACTAGCTGTGTGTCCTTGGGCAAGTCACTTAACCCCAATTGCCTTGCCTTCCCCCCTAAAAAAAAACAAAAAAACAACTTTCAAGACTTTTCAGAGGCCAAAAAAACATGTAAACTGCTTTATGTGATCACCTAGAAGGAACCTTAAAGACTATTTTATCCAGCCTTCTTATTTTCAATGAAAGAGGCTAGGAGAGACTGTTCACTTGCCTAAGATCACACAGTTGTAAGCATCAGAGGTGAAATTTGAACCCTCAAGTCCTCTGACTAAAATCCTGTGCACTTTCACTTATTCACAAACTCAACCAAATTTCCAGGGGGATAGAGGGCCTTATAGGGCTATTTTGATTATAAGCCTCTATAATATATTTAAAACTTGAAACATTTATCTGTTAAGGGATAATTCTACTGGCTGTATTATAGGTAAAAATTCATATTTCTGGTAAAAGTTCATAATTCTGAAATTATGCTTAAAAGAATCTGAACTCTCCGTAACCCTCTAAAACTCCCTAAGCCCTATACTTAATCCTTTCAGTGGTAACCAGAAGAAATGTTTTAGAGGTAGAAATAGTTACATGGTTTAGCCCTGTGAAGGTCTATCCAGTTTTAAGCCCTTCGGATTTCATCTTTCTAAGTAGCCTGAAGAATTGGATCACGAGTTAAGGAAGGTAATGGAATATCCTGCTGATATAGTCTCTATGTCTTTACTTTCAAAAAAGTGTTTTTAAGCTTTCAAAGTCCTTTCACGTATTCTTCTTATATTAGGACCATTTTACTGATGTGCGCAGTGAGGCTGAGAACAGTGAACTAGCCGGCTAGATTACTGGCAGAGTTGAGAAAAGGATGCGTTTCTGACTTTCAGTCCAGGTTTCTTTATACTTGACCACAGTACCTGCAGGATGTGTGGTCACGTGCCACCTTGATCCCTTTTCCCTTTTCATCAAAAGGATAATGTTATATTGTATATTTCACGATATGATAAGAATGAATCATGGTATGCTAGAAAGAGCACTGACTCTGGAGTTACAGAACCTGGATACATCTGTGTGACCTTGGGCATGTCACTTAACCTTATACCTTAGTTTCCTCATTTGTATAATGATGAGGTTGGACTAGATGGTTTCTGAGGTCTCTTCAAACTCTTGCTTTACGTATAGTCCTGTGGATCCAATTTTTAGGGTTCTATTCTATGTGGAAAAGGTAGTTTCTGATATAATAAAAAACTTATAAAAATGAAAGAGCAGAAGAGCCTTAAATTTCCTTATATTTCAAAAGAAAATGTCTGCATCTAATAAGACAACCAGCAACATAGAAACAGACTACAAAATTTTATGCATTATAGATTTAAATGAGTTTATTGATAAATCATTTGAATAAATTAGATTCTCTATACAGTCATTTGTTGAAGCACTTAAAATTTCCTTTCTTGCATATCAGAAATTCATTAACAAACAAGATTGCTTTGTATGTTTCCAGAATTGTTTGTCTAATCCTCTTAAGCCCATTGAACTTCTAGGCAGCAGAGCTGAGTGTCTGATCAGTTTCAATTAGCATGATCATTTATTACACTTAGGAAGCAGTTACCTCTCAGCTATGGAAGGATGGAAATCTGGAGAAGTTTCTTAAGGTCACCATCTTTTAAAATTATGATTTTCAAAGTTACTAGGACAAAGCTTCCTATGAGAAGGCAATTAGAATTCAGGGAACCTTTAAATCTCAGGCTATGAAATATTTAATTGATCTCTCTGCTTCCAAACTCTCCCCTTCACAATCCATCCTCCACATAGCTGCCAGATTGATTTCCCTAAAAGATAGATCTGACCATGTCTCTTCCCTTCAAAAATGGCTTCAGTGGCTCCCTAGTGTCTCTAAATAAAATATAGAATCCCCAACTTGGCATTTAAAGCCATCCCAAATCTGCCTTCTCCCTGTCCCCTGTGGATTTATTTCATGATGCTCTCCCTCATGCACCAGCCAGACTGACTTCCTAGCTATTCCTTCCTATGCACCATTCCATTTCCAAATTCCTTCTTCCTCTCTACCTCTTAGAATCCTTAGGTAGCTCCTCCTTCATGAAGCCTTTTATTGATTTTTGCCTTCTCCCCCAATTCTTTGCCTCCTGACATTAATTTACATTATTTTGTATATTTACTGTTTTTACTTCTCTGGGTAAAGCTTCTATCTCCTCCACCCCCTTCAAGACAATGTAATAGCCTAAGGTTAGTAACTTTTCATGCACATTCGCAGAACCTAGGACAGTGCCCTCAAACATGGTAAGTACATAGTAAATGTGTGTTAGATTGAATCCAAGCAGTCAATCTATAAGCATTTATTAAGTGCCTAGTATGAGCCAAGGTACTGTGAAGGGAATACAGACTTAAAAAACAAACCAACAAAAACATGCAAATAAGTCCTTGCCCTCAATCATCTTTATCATTCTTTTGGGGGAACATAATATAAATTGAATTTTTAAAAATTAGATTTAGCATGATATTCCACCAACCCCCCAACCTCCAGCTGTGATGGTCTTTTGTTGTTCAGTTGTTTCAGTTATATCTGACTCTTCATGACTCCATTTGGGTTTTCTCAGCAAATATACTTGAGTAGTTTGCCGTTTTCTTCTGTAGCTGATTTTTACAGATGAGGAAACTGAGACCAACAGGGTTAAGTGACTTGCGCAGTGTCACATAGCTACTGAGTGTCTGAGGCCAGAGTTGAACTCGTTAAGATGTCTTCCTGATTCCAACCCCAGTGCTCTATCCACTGTACCACTTAGCTGCCCTGGTCCTTAACTATCACCACACTTTTTCATAACTCTGCCTTTATTTCATAACACTCTCCCTTATGTTCTAATCAAACTGACTTCCTAGGTATTCTCTTCTATATAACATTCAATTTCCAAATTTCTTTCTCTTTGCTACCTCCTAGAAGGTAGAGAAGGCTGTGAAGGCCTTTCTGCTATCTGTTTTTGTAAATGCTTGGTTTTCTAATTTGATAAAAAGGATTTTCAACTTTTGGTTGAACATTGTTTTCCTTTCAGTATGTGGAATTCAATCCAAGTGTATACATTCATTCACCTTTGGTGTGAGATTATCACTGGCAATCATATAATAATCAGAAGTGGGAGGAATATGAGTCATAACAGAAACTATACATGGGAAACCATTTCAGTATGCTATAATTAGGTTTGTCAGATTAGGAAAACTACCTGTGTTTTGTTCAGAGCTTCTGCAAGGGGTTTGTGAACCCACGTCTAGGAAGCCTTTATTTTATACCATCTACTGCTGTTCGTCACAATATCTACTCCTTTGAAATCTTTGGTTTGTAAGAATAGTTTTACTTCATCTAAATTCCCTACATCTCATATTTAGAGCAGAGCTATATGGTTACCATTGGTAGGAACCTTAGAATCTTTAGTGCAAATTTCTTTTTTTTTTGCAGATGAAGAAAATGAAAGGTTGGAGAGATTGACCTACACTCATTTGCAAGATCTCATATCATAAAATTTTGGAGCTCAAAGACCTCTTTGGCGATGTGACTAATGTACCTTGGACATGATGGATACTTAATAAATGCCTGTGAAATTAAATTGAGTTGTCTAGTCTGACTGTCTCACCTTTCAGATGAAGAAACTGGGTTCTGACAGATAAAGGAATCTTGCCAATGGTCTCAGCTAATGTCAGAGGCAGAATTCAAGCCCAGGTCCCTTTCTGCTACACCTGTCCAAGGTGGAGCAGTCCAGTAGTGTGTGTGTGTGGGGGTCTGCTGTTTATAAGTGACTTAACCTATGGCCACATTTGTGTTGTCTCTCTCCAATAGAATGTGAATTCTCTGAAGGCTGGGACAGTTTTTGTCTTTCTTTGTATCCATAGACCTTAGCCTAGTACGTGGAAAGCATTCAACAAGTGCTTCTTGATTGATTGTGTTTGCCTGTCTATCAGTGAGGAAGTTTTGTGTGCCCTTTTGTGCTTCAAGGTAGCCCCAAAAGTGCTTGGATAATTCTTACTGACTTAATGTTGAACAGATAACAGTAAGAATCAATAAATCAACTAACATTAAGCACCTACTTTGTGCCAGGTACTCTGCTAATTCCTGGAGTTTTGGCCTATTCTTGGTATATCAATATTTGGTATATCAGAGTTTTGGTGTATTTTTTCCTCTAAAAGAAAACTGGTACTAGATTAAAGATCTGGGTCTAGTTTACCTTATTTCTAGCATTGTTTATAGGATTATAGTTCATAGGGTCTCACAGTACAGCTTTGGATCAACTGTAGAAAAATGGCATGAGTCAGTAGAATGATTAATATGGAGTCTTCCCTCATCGAGGACGCTTTCTGGGTCTGACTTGTGGTTTTTGTTCTGACCTTAGGATCTGGGATACTTGTGATAATGAAGGGTGTGAAGAGAAATAAAAAGTCTGGTTCTTAGTACAATTGCATGTAGGATCAGAATGAATCAAATTTAATTCAACAAACATTAAGTGCCTGTGATGGTAAACATGCATACATCTTCTGGAGGATGCAAAGATGAATTTATTAAAACCTCTGCAAACTAAAAGATTTTTCTTGTATTTGTTATTTTATTCCACTATATGCTTTCCCCTGGAGAACATAGTAGTAAGGAATGGTTCTATGATATTTTATGGGATTTAGGCAAGGAAGGTTAAAAAAAAAAAGGGTCCTAACTTTATCTTTTATCTCAGATTAAACCGGGCTCAGGAGAGGAATCCAGAGAATATGAGTGGTTGGAAGGATATACCAGTGAGCCATAGAAGGAGGTTATAGGGTATAGGAACCATATGGCAACTTCCATATGTCAGGCAGACATAATTATGACTCAAGATCATCACTAGGCAGAATCTGCAAGGGGTACCGGATAACTCTTACTCCCTTCTCTGGGGCAATCCGTTATTGAAAATTCCAAAGAAATGAAATCGTTCCACAGACCAATCAATACCACTCTTTGACAGATGTGGGTGAAGGTTGGGAGAATAGTCCAACCCTCAAGCAATATTCCAGTCCTGTCCTACTGATTCCTGGATAGAATCACATCCAAACCTCTCTAGACCAATTGGAACATGTTCTGTTTTTTAAGATGTCTTTTGTGTGGGATGACTTTTGGCGTAGTCTGCCCTCCATAAATGCATGGATAGATGTCCCTTATGGAATCTTTTTGATGAACAGATGAACAATATGATGAATAGTATTTTAAAAGTAATTATAGTCTTTAACCTAGTAATCCTATTATTGAGAATATGCTTTAGAGCGTATTATCAGGAAAAGAAAATGTTCAAAGATATCTACAGTAGCATTCTTTGTTGTTGAAAAAAAAGTTAGTAACAGCCGGAATGTCCATGCTTTGGGAAATAAATGAATACATTTTTGTATCAATGTAATATATAAAATTAATACATAATATACAATATATTATGATATATAATTTCATTATATATTGTATAGTAATATATTAACATGTAATATAATATATATAATATAGTTAAGATGGAGACATATGAGGAATAGGAATATAAACATCTGGAAAGGTCTTTGTGAAATAATGGGAAGTGAAGAAAACAGCATGAGAAAGAACAGAGAACACTTCTACTGAAAAAGCATTTTCTGAACTGTCTCCTCTGTGTCAGCCACAGTGGGTGGTAGGTGCTGGGTGGTGGGTAGAAAACACCAAAAAAGATAAAACAGTCCTGACCCTTCTGGAGCAGATATTGTAGCACTGGGTTGGATGCCTAGTAATGAATAAATGCAAAATATGCACAAAGGAAATTCAGAGTAATTTCTGGGGGAGAACATTTTAAGTTAGGATAGGCTTCCTATAGAATTGCGCCTTTAAAAGGCTTGTAGGGAGATAGGAATTCCAAGAAGCCCAGCTGAAGAATGTTCCAGACTTGGTGGCCAGAGGCTGTGTGCATTGATGTAGCATCAATGCTATATCCATAATGTCTATATGTCAGCTATGAACATGCCGGCTTAGTTCTGAATTGCAAAATATAACAGACTTTCTTTATGGAAGACAGAACCAAGACATTTATTCAGACACCAGAAAGCCAAATCCATCATAGCAACAAAGAAATCTATGCACATTAGCAATGCAAGTGGCACAACCACCCCCAAGCCTTCCCTCTGTTATGGCCTGCAGATAACAAGGGCAAAATCACTCCTTCTCTTACTCACAAGCTGCTCTGTGTCTCTCTCTCTCCGAGCTCTGACTCACTTTCTCTTAGCTCTGCTCCACCCATTTGGCAAGCCACTCCTACCACAGACTCATGTGACTCAGACTTCCATGTGACTCAGGTCACATGGGCCTATTAATGGGTGGGAAAAATTCCAAACTGTATTAACATTACAATTGACTACAATGTTAGAAAAGGGATAATGTGTATATGTATGTACAGAGATGAAAGGACAAGGCAGCTAGGTGACACAGTACTTGAAAGCAATGGACTTACAAATACCTGGGTTCAAATACTGACTCAGATGCTTACTAGCTGTGAGACTCTAGGCAAATTGCTTCACCCCTGTCTGCCTGAGTTTCTTCATCTGTATAATGAGGAAAATAATAGCACCTCCCTCAGAGATTTGTGATATATGTGTGTGTAAATACACATGTTTACATATATGTGTACATATAGCTATAACAAAATTAAATGGGACAACAATGACATTATGAACATTCTGTATGATGAAATTCATGTGTTCAAATGTAAATAGTTGTATATTTAATTTTGTTGATGTTCGTAATAGATCACTAAAAACACCTTTGTACTGGGAACTGTAGAGACCCTAGAAGCAGTTAGGTGGCCCAGTGAATTTAGTACTTGGCAAAACTGTTTATTTCTTTATCCAGAGTACAGTTTCTTGGATCAAGTATTGAAACTCAAGTTTGTTAATATTTTTCAGCCTACCTCACAATTTAATGCAAACTCACTTCTCCTTTAAGAAAGAGAGCCATATTAATCTGGACCCCAGGAGTTTGTAATCTAAGATAGTTTAAACATTTTGGACTGAAGTTTATCTTTTCCCTATTTTGGCATGGCATCAGGGGTAAGAAGAGCTAGCTATGCAAATGAATGTCATAAAGAAGGAAAATGCTTAGCCTACTTAAGAGTAAATGGGAACATGCTGTTTTCAGACACTGAAAAAACTACTTTAGCAACTTCTCTTGGACATAAGCAGTGAACACACTAATTTTTATTATCTAATAAAGACCCAATGGGATTCTTTAAGGCTTGAGCTAGTTTCTCTTTTGTTACTGTCAAATTTGTTACTATTATTTTTACTATAATGAAACTATTTTTTAAAAAAAAGCTTTATTTTTTTTTTACTGCTGAATTGATCTCTCCCCATTCATCCCACTTTTCCATTTTATTTATTTATTTATTTCTTCATTCAGCAAACATTTATTAAGACAGTCCTTGCCTTCGAAGAGCTTACATTCTAATGGAAGAGACAGCATACAAACAAGCTATGTACAAGATAAATAGGAAATAATTAAAAAAGAGAACGCACTGGAATTAAGAGAGGTTGAGGAAGGTTTCCTGTAGAAGGTGGGATTTTAGTTGGGAGATATAGATATGTCTCCCAACTAAAATATGTATCTAGATAGATATAGATTTATATCTCCCAACTAAAATGTTGTCTAGATAGAGGTCTATTCTATATCTGTATATATCTAAATAGATACAGGCCTATACATACGTATAAATCTCTCAGCTTTAAAAATATGATATATACGTATATATAAAACATTTTATAATGGGATGATGCTATATTGTAAATATAGACTATATTTTAATCTCATCCTCCCTTGATACATTATATCATGGAAGGATGAGGATGAATGAGTGAGGGAGACTACAAAAGTTGGGAAGGGGAGAATGAAGGGAGAGGTGTCAATGAAACCAAGTAAGGAGAGAGTGACAAAGAGGAGGAGTTGGTCATGTCATGTCAAATGATGCAGTAAGGTCAAGGAGGAGGAGTCTCAGGGAAAGGCCTTTAGCAGTTAAGAGATCACTAGTGACTTTGAGATGGAAGTTTCAGCAGTTAAGGTCAGAAGCTAGATTGCAAAGTAAGTGGATGGTTTTTTTTTAAAAAAAGAAAGTGACAGTGAATGAGATGAGAGCTATTGGATGATAACTTGAGGGAATGGCAGGACAAAAATGGATTTTTTTTTTAGAATTAGGAGATCTGGATATGTTTATTTAAGAGAGAGGGGAATGGAATGTAAGGACCAGTTAATAGGAAGATATCGAAGATGAATTAGAGGAGAGGATAATTGACAGGGTGAGATCCCTGAGGAATATCTTTCTTATTGCCTCTCATGCACTTATAGGAAAAGTTCATTAGAGAGACAGAAGCACAGTTGTGAAGAGATCTCCATCCAGATCCATACCTGGACAAGAAGTCATTCTCAGCACACCCAACATGTGGCCAGTCTAGTCTTTGACTGAAGATCAGTGAGGGAGTGTTCCATTACCTCCCAAAATGGGCCATTCCACTTCCCTGTAGCTCTGAGGGTTGAAAGTTTTTCCTTATATGAGGACTAATTTGTCTTCTTTGCAACTTTCACCAGTTGTTCCTGGGCATGACATTTGGGGCCAAAACCCAAAAAACAAACCCCAAGCTGAATCTCTTTCACATCACAGCCTTTCCGCTATTTGAAGATTAGCGTAATGCCTCATTCCCTCCACTGCACCCCCAAGTTTTCTCTTCTCTAAGTGAAACATTCCCAGTTCTTTAATTCATTTTCCCATGGTAGGATCTTGAGGCTCTTTGCTATCTTGATTGACGTCTCCTGGATGCTTTCCTGCTTCTCTGAAATCCTTCCGAAAATGTATGTCAGGAACTGAACAAAACTTTCCAGGTATCATCTCAGCAGGACAGAGCACAATTGAACTATCACCCTCCAGGACTTTGTGTCATGGACTAGGCCCGTGATTTCATTGAATCCCAGGAAGGAAACTTCTTCTACCAATGCAGAACAGCATCTATGCACTGCAATTTAGAGTTTTCAAAGGTTGCCAAAGGTACTGAGAAGTCACAATGCCAATATGTGTCAGAAGCAGGACTTGAGCCCCGCTCTTCTTGGTACTAAGGCTAGTTCTTTATCCACTATGCCAGATTTCTTCTCATTATGCTCTTTTTAATGTAATCTATGATTACATCATCTTTTTTTGTCTGCTATGTTGTACTCTTGGCTCATTTTTTTCATCAACAAGCCTTCATTAAGTGCCTACTGTGAGCCAGGTACTGAGGATACAAAAATAAAAGTTTGTTTTTTTTTTAAACTGTAGTGTCTTTATTTAACAAAAGGTGATAACATGCTTGATTTTGCCATTCATAAGATAATTTGAGATATGAATGGATCATTCTACTATGTTAATTGTGAAAGAAACATACATTGTGATTGTTCATTTGGCATCTGATACTCTACCCCCCGCCCACCCCCCAACTGTGTCAATCTTTTAGTGGTGCTGAGTTATTATTAATCTTTGTAACTGACTCATAAACAAAATTTCTCCCTTGAACTGTGATTAAAATATTTACCATTTAAAATGCCTTGACCAGATGATCAGAAAATTGAAAAAAACGTGAAACTAGAATTTGGGACACCTGGGTACTGGACTTTGTTCTGACACAAACTAAGCATGTGACCTTGAACAAATCACTTAATTTGTCATTTCAGTTTCCTCACTTTAATTTAAACTCTTAGGTCCATTTCAGGTCTAAAAATTCTATGACTACTACAGCTGTCTCTAATAGCTAATATTAACATTTTTGTTGTTGTTCAGCTGTTTCTGTCATTTTAGTTAGGTCTGACTCTTTATGACCCCATTTGAGGTTTTCTTGGCAAAGATCCTGGAATGTTTACCATTTCCTTCTCCAACGTATTTTACAGATGAGAAAACTGAGGCAAACAGGGTTAAGTGACTTGCCTAGGGTTACACAGCTACTATGTGTCAGAGGTCAGATTTGAACTCGCAAAGATAGTTTTCCTGATTCCAAATCCAGTGCTCTATCCACTGTGCCACCAAAAGTTTGCCTTGAGGAGGTTACAATCTAGCTATGAGAGACAGCATATCCATGTTTAGGTATGCAGAATAGATACATGTTAATTTGGGGGAGAAGGCACAAATGGCTGCAAGTATCAATATAGGTTTCATGAAGAAAGCAGCCCTTTATTTAAGTCTTGAAGGAAGAGACAGAGGTAAGGAGGGAATTCCAGGCATGGATCAATAATAGGCCATTTTCTCTGGACTGGTTTGGAATAAAGAGGGGTATTATATAACAAAGCCAGAAAGGTAGATTAGACTATGTTGTGAATGACTTTAAATTCCAGACATAGGATTTTGTATTTGATCTTAAACGTAATGGAGGAAATCACTGGCAGCTGTTTAGGGGATAGATTGGAATGGGGATAGATTTGAGACAGGGAAACCAATTGGGAGACTATTGAAATAGTTCAAATGAGAGGCAATAAATAGGGAGTTATTTGGGTTGTGACTGTGAGTGGAGAGGAGGCAAATATATAAGATGTTATGGAGGTAGAAATGATGAAGTTTGGCAACTGATTGGCAGCGTGGGGTGAGGGGGAGTGAGGAGTTGAGGACACCAAGGTTGCAAATCTGATTGACTAACTTTGATGGTGCCATCAACAGAAATGGGGAAATTTGGACGATGGCTAACTTTGATAATGAGTTGTTGAAATTGGATGCCTGCGGAGCATCTGGTTTATTATGTCCAATAGGCAGCTTGTGGTGAGTGACTGGAGTTCAGGAGGGAGACCAAGGATGGACATAGAGAATAGAGAGTTGTCAGCATAGAAATGAAACGGTAATAAGTCCATTGGAGGTGATGCGGTCACTAAGTTATCAAAGATATATAGAGAGGAAAAAGTATATATAGGAGATTGTGGTCACCCGTTTCAGATATTTCCAAGGGGTCAAGAATAAGGATTGAGAAAAGGCCATCAGATGTGACAATTGAGATAATTTTGTAAAGATCAATTTCAGTTGAATTAATGCCACTCAACTAAATTCTGAATCCAGATTGCAAAGGGTTGAGAAGAGAGTGAAAAGAGAGCAATTAGATCCTGAGATCTTTTTTCAAATGACACAAATTCATGGGAGTGTTATTTATTTGAATGGGAGTCTAGAAGATGGATTAAAATTCCACAGACAAAAAGGATCATTGAGGTCGTTTTTGGAGTAAGGAGAACGATGAACCCAAGGTCCAGAGATGGCAGAACACAGTTTGTGTTTGGGAGAAAAGAGCAGTTCAGTTCTTTTGGAGGATGGCATGAGATGAGACAAGGTTAGAAAAGCAGGACATTGCCAGATTGTGGAGGGTTTTGAATCCTATTCATCTGAACTTTTTGGATCACAATGTCATAGAATTAGATTTAAAGGTGACCTTAAGCCCATCTTCTTAATTTACAAATGAGGAAACAGAAGTCATAGAAGAAAAGTAGCTTGCTAAAAAATCTATACTCATCTACAAGGCTTTTTCAGGGTTATAATAGTCTTGTAGTCTTTAATGCTTAGCCCTTTGACTTCAATTTTGTCTTCCAAGTAAGAGATTTTCACAAAGATGTGGAATACATATTTTCAGAAACTAAAGACACATTTTATCAAGTGAGCTCAAAAGTGATTTACTTATCTGATTATATAAATGATTATTGACCTGATTTATATGCAAGGAGACAAACCATTAGTATAAATAAGAAGTGACTTTTTCAAAGGATGGTGATGGAGTGCTAGTTAATTAAGACAATAAGGGAATGGAATTACATTGAAATACTTTAGCTGGGAATTATTCACATCTTTTCCAGTTCTAGTTTCCCTCAGTTGATGTTATTGGCACTTTCCTTTAAACCTGGAATGGGATTAAAAAAAAAAAAAACACCATTAGCAGAACTAAGAAAAAAAAATTAAGTTAACTGCATAAACCAACATTTACTGAACACCCTGTCAATTCTATTTTCCTTGCTAATGGAGTATAAGGGCATTATGGCTAGCCAGCCCTGCAGTCAGAAAGACCTAAGTCTTGTTTAGGGACATATTAGCTGCTCAATCTTGGGCAAATCATTTAATTTTTATCCTAAAGATTATCCTAAAGGTATCCTAAAACATTTAACCTTAAATCATTTAACCAGGCTAAAAAACCTATGAGCTATAGAAGAATTACTGATCCTCATCAGTAGAGAAAGTTTCCACACTGGGAGCTCCTTACACTGATAAATTCACAAGTCAAGCCAACTTTTTTTTTTTTTAAGAAAAGTAGTTGTGGTATAGTAATTTTTAAAATTTTGTAAGCTCTTGCAAATCTTTTCTTTAGGTAGGTGGGGTATTTAGGTAGATGGTAAACTCTATCTTCTACCTTTTACAACCCTTCTTAATTCTAGTGGAATTAAGTCCTCTGTTAATTAGTTCCTGTTTATTCTGTATATAAGGTGTTTGCATATGTGTGTGCATATATATGTAAATCTGTTTATTTGTTGGCTGTCTCCCCAACTCCTTAAGGGCAAGGACTCCCTTTTCCCTTTTTCTGTATCCCCAGTGTTTGGCTTAATAAATGTTGATTTAATAGATTTCCCATCCCGACATTTACCTCTCCAGATCTTCCCCCTGCTATATATATCTAGATAATATATTGATAGATATGCGACTTGACTAATTTATTGGTAGATATCAGCTTTCCTACTATTTTTTTTTGTTGTTGGTTTGTGATTTTATCAGTGTAGGGAACTCCTGGTATAGATCTTTCCATCTTGATTTTTTCATTAAGTCACCTGGGGGCAAGGAGAAGCTAATGGACTTGGCTATGGTTATACAGCTAGTCAGTGTCAAGTAAAGACTAGAATATAGGTCTTCTTGACACCAAGGCTGGCCTTTTCTCCATTTCCTTAGCTTGGTTAGTATAGCCGGGCGGGGGCAGGGTGGGGTGGGGTGGGGGGGAACCCAGGGACACTGATCATATGACAAAAGTACTTCCTCAAGCCTAAAGAAAAACATTGTGTCACTGTGACATTTATCCAGCAAGGCAGTTAACATTTGAATTGCCTGTCTACCTGAATTGCTTCTACACTAGTCATCCATCCTTGCCACTTTCTCTCTGGAACATGCCAGAGTTAGCCATTTCCTAGGATGCTACAGTATTCCCACTGACAGGGTAAGCAGTCTGCAAGTGTCCAGGCTGTTCCCTCCATTGCTTTTACCTTCCTGGACAGCAGCAGCACCAAAGGTGCTTTAATTAACCTCTCCCTTTATCTAAGTCTCAATAGGAAATATTGCTGGATATATGAAATTATGAAATCTCCTGTCTTTAGCTACCTTACAGCTCCTACCTCATAACTGGTTCCACTCTCAGTAATCTTGCTATTCTATTCATAGATTTAATAGACTTCCCATAGTCTATTTTAATATGGTAAAGCAAAAAAGATAAATAAACCGAACATATCTTTAGGGAGACCATTGCTATCAACCCCGTTTTTCATGGCCTCTGGTCAAAATAGCCACTTTCTTGTCTCTCTCTGGAGTTGAAACAACTCTTAGAAAATGACAATATCTTAATGATAATAAGAAAGTAAAACAAGAAGACAAAAGAGGCTACCAAAAACATAGCATCCTTTTAACCTCCTTTGTGATGTCTGCTCTAGCCTTCAGGTGCAGTTCATCAGAAGTTGTTCTGCCATCTCTTCATGAATCATCTTTCCTGGTGTAGAGGAAAATAGCTCAGAGAGATCACAGAGCAAGTAGGCCACATACCTATTACCAGATAATGGCAAGATATTATGAAAATATCATTTCAGGAGAAGCTTGAAAATAGTCCAGCTTTATCTCCTATTTTCCATACAATCTTAGAATGAGACCTCTAAGACTGGTGCAGGAAGGAAGATAGGAAGGAACTATGCATTTAGTAAGCACTAGGCAGTACTGCACTAGGTGCCTTACAATATTCCTCAGTTGAGGATATCAAAGATTAAGTGACTTGCCCAGGGTCACAGAACTGGTAAGTGTCACAGGTAGGTTTTGAACCCAGAACCATTGATTCCAAAGCCAACTTTCTTTCCTTAGTACCAGATTGCCTCCCAGCAAAGCATTATCTTAAAACCTTTGTTTAGGCTCTATTTAGGCTTTTTAAATTTAGGATTAAGTGACTTGGCCAGGGTCACAGAAGCTAGTAAGTGTCTGAAGCTAGATTCGAACTCAGGTCCTCCGGATTCTAGAGCCGGTTCTCTATCTACTGTGCCATCTGGCTGCTCCCTCTTCCAT
Organism: Phalanger gymnotis; assembly: GCA_028646595.1. Lineage (NCBI taxonomy): Eukaryota > Metazoa > Chordata > Mammalia > Diprotodontia > Phalangeridae > Phalanger > Phalanger gymnotis. The sequence continues at coordinate 625,518,036 of CM053622.1, read as the reverse complement.
TATTTTAGGTAGAGGTAATTCAGCTGTCTGATTTAAAGAGTCACCAGCTGGTCTGAAGGCTGCATTTGTAGGAATACAAATAAATGACATAGTGAATATGTTGAAAAAGATTGTCATCACTTATTCTGCTAAGGTATTTAGTACAGTGGAAAAGAATATGACTTTTAGAGTAAGAGGATCTGGGTGTAAATACAGATTCTACCACTTAATAAATTTGTGACCCAAGTCGTTAAACTTTTCTGGGCCTCAGTTGGCCCAGAGGTTGGACTAAATGAAGAGGTTGAACTAGAGGAATTACAGGGTCTCTTTAAGCTCAAAATTTATGATCCTATTAGCCTACTAAAAATTTGAACTCCCAATTATCACAAAGAGTGATTTTAAACATGACAAAATCCAGGGAAAGGAACCACTGTGTGAACAGCATTTAAGGATTTTGTTTTTTCTCAACTACCATCTCTTGGCTATGAAAAAGATCTATAAAAACACAGTACTCACAAAAGAGAAGGGCCACTAAAGTAGAGTGAGATCGAATGGGTAGTAGAGAGAAGAAAGAGAAAACAATGGTTACCTTTCAAGTATTTATTACCAGAGTTTGCTGAGCCACCTTGGGTGGCTGAGTTGGAAATGAAAGTAATTGGAAGTCACAGATGGACTGCACTTGGTATCATTGGTAGGGAGTACCTGCTTCACCGAGATTGCTAATCTACTGTATTACATATAATATTATAACATGTGTGTGTATCTATATCTATCTAATATATACATGATATATATATATAATTATCAGTTTATTGTCGACTTTCATTAGGTTATATAAAGTTTTTACAGCAGATTTCTCAATAAGCTAATCTGATGTATTAGTTATTAGTTAATTCTGAGTAGCCAGATAATGGTCTGACCTTGAAAATTTTGAAAGTATTCCTAAAGGTTGCTGTGATATGACATGTAAGAGGAGCTTGAATACTTATAAAGATTTTCCTTTTTAGGTTATTATTTGTAATCTGGCCTAAGTAGAGGTATTGAAACATGCTACTAGATGAAACACATTCATTCTCTTTTTAATCATCTGAACTGGTGATCTATATATATATCCATTTGCGATTAGTTATTCAAATAATAAGCTTCCATCTAATTGAAATTTTCCCTGTCATTCATCAATAGATTGGTTGACTTCTGTGCATAGTATTTTACTAAAGACAGGGAGATTCTGTAGTGAGAATAGGCTCTATTTTCCATAGCCAATTAGTAAAGTTAGAATCATTGGATTTCATAACTGGAAAGGAACTTGGAGACAATCTAATCAAATCTGTTCCTTTAAGAGGTAATTTTGAAATCTAGAGAAGGCATGTCAAATAAGACCATACTGATAAACCATGTAAACATTTTATAGATATGATAGACAACAGGCGAATGCTTAGGTACGTATTATGGTTAAAGCAGCCTAATGTTCATAGTGAAAGACCATTGTTTAATTTCACACATGATTTCCATTTGCTCTCCTTCTCCCAAAGCTAATACTAAAAAGGGGGATTTCCTCCCTCTGAATAATTGCCAGAAAATGAAAACTTATTTCCTGAGGCTAGTTACTTAGTATGAAGTGCAACTCAAAATTCATTTTCCTTCCTGAAGTCCAGATACTTTACTTTCTAAAGGGATGTAAACAATCTTTAGCTATGACCCATGTAGCATTTTAAAGCATATTGTAGCTATTTAAAGAGGTTCCCTAACTATTGTTTCAATAAAGGACACTTAAGGGTGTTGGCTTGGCTCCTTAAGGGCTATCCATAGTCTCCTCTGGCGAAATCACAGAAACGCTCTTCCAGTGAGTGAGCCCCAAACAAAATGCTAACCTCTGAATATATATATATGTTTCTTCAGGGTCAGGTGGCATCACAACCATGTGACTCAAACCCACATGACTTAGGCTTTCTTGTTACCTAGTCAGGTTATCAAAGACTCATTTCAGAGACTTGATTCAAACAAAGGCAAGACTCAATCAAAGGCACTTGATTGCCTTAGGGCTGAGAAGAACTAGAACTCTCAAAGGAAAAAAGAGCAAAAGAAAAAGTCTCACTTTGCTTCCTATTACACATGTGCTTGTCTGTGCTTCCCATCACTGATGGTGTGTCAGCACTAGCAGGATGGCCATTTCTTAGGGTGATATAGAGAAGATTCAGACTTTCATAAGGGTGGATGGACCTCTAAGATCCCTTCCAACTCCATGAGTCTAGCTTTATTGAATCACTTAGCATCTTATTTAAATATCTTCACATGTCTGTCCTCCTGACTCTTCCTTTGCCTCTTAGCTCTCGTTTCACTTTTTTGAGGGTCCTCTTTGTTAACTTGTCTATTTTAATATTTGTCTTTATTCATTCTTTTTTCTCTAGGCTTTCTTCTTTTCTTACTCTTTCATTTTTCTTAACTTCAGAGTTCTTTCTTCTCCTTATCCCTTCTTTATTCCCTTCCTATGATCTCTGCCCCTGCCTTCCTTCTCTCTCTTCCCTCTTTGTCTCTTTTCTTTTTTCTCCTTGCCTTCCTTTGGATTTGTTCCTATTTTGTTGTCCTTGGGGTTCTTAGAATCAACAGAATATCAATAATTCATCCTATTTGGAGGTGGTAGGTAAAAGGTCAGTCAGAATTGAAAGTCTCAGTAATAGAACTTTTTAGATAAATTTTGTTTCTTTGGGGGCGTATAAAGCTACTTAGTATCTGAGGGAAAGGGGAAGCGGAAGGTTTAGTTAGCTTAGAGATCTTAAGTATCTTGACAAATCATTTTAATTAATGATTAGTATATCCATTTCTAGCACATGGTGTGGTCAAAGACTCACTTTTGATCCACTTGGATTCCTTTGTTTCAGCTTTTCTTTCCCAATGATAGGAAGACCTAATACTATTTCAATAAGACAGAGATAGATTTTTCGGATACTCCAATGGTAAACATAGTGGGTGGGGGAGCATGTTGAAACATTAGTTTACAATAAGATAGCCTGTTACCATTAATGTTTTGGCTTGTGTAGGACTCAGATATTTTACAGTTTTTGTAGTGGCTATTCTTGTAGGAAGGTCTTAAGACAGCAATATTATTTTGGGCTAGTAAAGGCAGGACCATCTCCTTTTGCTCAGGACTGTAGCAGAACCATGGAATTAAAATATGAAAATTCAGATCATTCTGAGTGTCTCCTTAGTCTTAAGATCTTGGTTTTGACTAGATACAGGGTTGGAGGTTTTGGGCACAGTATAGAGACAGCTTTCTTTCTGAGATGCCACAGTGAAATCATTCCCCTTAGAATGTCCCAAAGTGATAGATAACCTAGGGAGTGCCCATTGCTGTGCTTTGCCCATAATAGAAGCTTGACAGAAGTTTATTGAATTGAATTCACGTATAGAGTACATGTGGATGATCTAGTTTGCACCACAGAGTGCTGTGAATAACCTGAAATCAGGGTAGAGAATAGCAAAAGCATTTCCTGATCTCATCTGCTAATGCCTTCCTCTCTGAGATTACTTTCCATCTGCTCTGGATGGATCTAGTATCTATGTAGTTATTGACATGTTGTCTCCTCTATCAGAATACAAGTTTTCCTTGCTCTCAGGGAGCCTGTTTTTGCCTTCCTTTGTATCTTCAGTTCTAAGAGTAGTTACATAGCAACTTAGAATTATTGGAAGAGTATGTGCTCATAAAATGCTTCTCGACTTGGATCTGGGGTAGCTCTACAAAAAAAATAATGTTCCCACAACGCACTTTTAAGTTAAATTTGCATTATAAACATTTTCTCCACTGCCTTTGTAAGTCTAGACAATCAACAAAACAATAAATCCAGCTCTGATTTGTCAATTAGCCAGAAAATTTGTCAGAAATTTGCCAGTTTCTGAGGTATTAACAATTGGCTCCACGACACGACTGCCTGCATCTGACCTCACGGAATAACTCTAATTTGCAATATCAGTTTTGTATTTGTATATTTGCATATCCTTCCCTCTATTATTTTCTATTTATTCTGTATTAGCTTGTTTTCTACTTATTTGTTGTTTCCTCCATTAGATTGTGAGCTTCTTGAGTGCAAGAACTGTCTTTTGCCGTTTTTGTTGTATCCCTAGCGATTAGCACAGTGCCTAGTACACTATAAGCACTTAATAAATGTTTATTGACCAACACATATACGTGTGTGTTACACCACAAGGAATGGAAACTCCTTGAGGCAGGAGCTATTTCTTTTTGTCTTTGTATCCTCAGGTCCTTGCACAATGCCTATTCAATTGAATTTGGCTTCTGTTGTCTCATATGCAAAATGAAGGAATTGGAATAAATGGTTCTTCAAGGCTATTACCAGAGCAAGATCCTTTAATATGCTTCTTTACTACCTAGAAGTCATTATGTATGATGTAGTTCATATGCGTTCCAGTTAACTTAAGTCACAACCATTTGTCAAGTGCCTACTATATTCCAGACACTGCACTAGGCTTCAGGGATAAAAGAAAGATAAAAAACAAGACTCTTCTCTAGAGGAGCTCACAGTCTAGTGGGAGAGACAATATGCAGACAGCTAGGTACAGACAAGATATATAATGGATAAACTGGAGATAACCTCTGAGGGAAGCCACTAAGAATGAGGACTGAGAAAGACTTCTTACAAAGGGTAGGATTTGAGCTGAGACTTGAAGGAAACCAGGGGAGTCCAAGAGCTGGAGATAAGAAGACAGTTCTAGGCCTGTGGGACACTAGTGAAAATCCTCAGAGTCCATTAGCCATGCAAGGAAGGCCAGAGGTAGGATAGTAGTTAAAGTTGGGTGGATCAAGTGAGGGATGTTTGAGCATGGGAGTAACATGAGTTTCTAGGCAGTAGGGAAGCAACCAGTATATATGGATGGAGGGGGTGGTAGAGGGGACAGTTTACTGGAGAAAATGGGATGGAATAGGGTCACTTGTGCATGTAAAAAGGTTTTCCTTAGAAAGGAGAAAGGCCACCTTTTCAACTGAAACAAAGGTGAAGGAAGCAGTGATATGAGATGAGGAAGAGGAGAGAAGAGGGAGTTCTAGGTGAATGGCCTCAGTTTTTTCAGTGAATTGTGAAGCAAGGTTTTCATCTGTGGGGTTGGGGGTGGTGAGGAGAGGCGGGGGAAGAGGAGCCATGGGAGGCTTAAGGAAGGATTAAAAAGTTTGGGATAGCCACTATGGTGAATGAGATAGTGAATCATTTGTGTCTAACTTTTCATGACCCCATTTGGGTTTTTCTTGGCAAAGATACTGGAGTAGTTTGCCACTGCTTTCTGTAGCTCATTTTACAGATGAGGAAACTGAGGCAAACAGGGTTAAGTGACTTTTCCAGTGTCACACAGCTAGTGAGTATCCAAGGTGAGATTTGAACTCAGGAAGACAAGTCTCCTTGACTCCAGCCTCAGTTGCTCTTTCTTCTGCGTCGCCTGGCTGCCCAGTTAGGGAGATATAAAAGGATTACCTTTGAGCAGTAAGGGCCTAGTTGAGGTTATGTAACATAATTTTGTAGCAGACTCAGTCAGCATAATTTCATGATTTTCTCCAGCTTTGTTCAGGATGCATGAATAAGAGTGAAGAGGAAGGATTATGGAAGTAATCCAAGGTTGAGGCAAGACAAGACTAGCAATAGAATAATGGGGTAAGAGACTTGAGAGAGGACAGTGTAGACACCCTCAAGTCAAGATGGGGAAGAGAGGCTAGGATAGTACAGAGTTGATGGCCTGGGGAAAAAACTAAGAGGTGGATAGTGAGAACAAAGAACAGGGTTAGGATACTCAAGGCAGAATGACAAAAGATTATATTCATCTAAAAGAACACCAGAGTTCACAAACATGGAAACACTTGTAGAACCCTGTAAGATCGTCTTTTTCTGTAGGTGAGGTAGGATGGAGAAGTAGGTCATGAAATAGTAGTTAATTGAGGAATTGGGGGGCGAGGGTAGTATCAGATTTTTTTTGAATATATAAACATTAGAATCTGTTTCTCGTGGAATATCCACTGAAACTTCTCAAGTGGAATAATTCCAAAATTCTGATGTGAAAGTATCGTGCCTATGTTACAGAGAATCTGAAAGGCTGCACACATCCTCTAAATTCCTACTTTCTTCATTACCATTTCCTTCTTGCTCTCAGCTTGGTATAATGCAAACAACACTAGCTCTTGAGTCAAGACTTGGGTTCAAATCCTGCTCAAATCTGATGCCAACTACTTGTGTGAACTTGGGCAAGGTATTAACCTTCTTGGGCCAGACTTTCCTCATCTGTAAAATGAGGTTGGATTAGATGGCCTCTGAGATTCCTTCCAGCTCAAGATCTATGAACTTATAAACCACAGGTTCAGATTCATAGTATGAAACATGGGGAAGGGGGGAGGGCAGAGGTGAGAATGAACCCTTTTAAGCACTTTCACTAATAAATTCCACAAGATTTAGTCATAAATCAACACTGTGCTGAGTTCTGGGGATACAAAGCCTAACCTACCACATTGAGATTTCTCTCATTCATCTCATCTCTTTTCAAAATCGTGGCTGTCTCATATTGGTACTTAGAATTCCTTGTCTGTCCATAGAACTGAAATCCACAAGAATCCCATCCGTACATTACTAGATCACACCATTGCCAGGATCCCTACATTGTATGCATAGTCTCTTCTTTGTAATATGTACAAAGTGGGTGCTCCAATGTTGCTTGTTTTATAAGCATAGGCTAGAGGGCTGACTTCTTAAGGGGAAAATTGTGAAAACAACAGGTTAGATAAAATGAAGTGAAATTGTGTTTAACATTTCCAGACTAAGGAAATTATAAAACACAAGGTCAGAGAATAACCTTGTATGTGAGGTCCTTTGTTCATTTCATCACCTCTGGGCTGTTGTCTCCATAAATCATTACTTAGAAAATGGTTCTTTAAAGTGTTGCACACCTTATGGGCCCTTTGAGTTGCTCTTTTCAACATTCTAGTTTCTGTTTAAAGTACACACCTGATTTTCAAATCTAGGAATTTTGTTTCTTCAAAAAAAAATTCTGTTTTTGATCACCAAGGCTTTTGGAGCCTGAGTTTTGTGATTATGTAAATGTTATTGAGCTTTTCATGATGGATGTTTCTCTGATCCCTTGGCTAACCCCCCTTTAGCTGTCACATTGCTAGTGTGACCTTCACATCAGGCTGAGGGGAAAAAAAATCTTATGCGGCTTCCCAAGACAATTTGGAACTGTTGTCTGGGCAACATAACTCACTTCTAATCAAATACCCAAAGGATTACCCAAATCCCAGGTGTAACCTAACAACTGAAGCCAGGAACACCATTCTCAGGGCTACAGAGAGGGCAAAACATTTTCTCAATTTCAAGCTGCTTTGCTGTAATGCTTTAGTGGGCATATACCACAATATTAATCCTAGAAAACGAAATAATAAAGAAAAATGTAGACATGGGCATAGGACAAGAGTAGTAGGGAGGAATCAGTGTTAAAGAAGCTGAAAATGTGTTTGTTTTTTTTAAAGGAGGTGGGAGAAGAGTTATAGGAAAAAAAGCGGAAGCAAATATGTATCAAAGAGATGTATCAAAGAGACAGGATACTTAATAAAAGACAACCAAAGCAGAAAGAATGTTGAGTCTTAAGTTTTGTGGGGAAGGTAGGATAGGGGGGTGGGATTCTTGTCAAATAAATGGAGGCAGTGGAGAGAAAAGGATGGTGGGAGGTTTTTGGAAAGTATTAAGCAAAAATCAGTTCACTGGAATATAGGCTCTAGGTAATAATCTATTATTTAATTTCTAACTTCCCTCTCCCCATAATATAATATACTAGCTAAAATATGACTGATTTTCCTAGTCTTAATTATTCTCTGTGTGAGACACTTCCATTAGATAAACGGCTATACATTTGTGGGGAGGGGAGAAGCAGTTTAAATAAAACCATTACATGATACAGAAATATCTTTTTTTCCCCTTGGTTACACAGGTGACCATTTTTTTCAGCAATTTGAAAAAACAAGAGTAGACAAGAAGGCATCTTTGTGCTACTGAGAGCCAAACCTGCCCAGCCGAGGGCATTATTGTGTAATGGTAATGAAACAACTGTCCTCTAGTGAATGATCCATGTGCCTGCCTCTGTTTCGTCACTATGATAATAGTGTTGAATCTTAGCTGGCATATACATATTCATATCAACTTATTAAACCAGGAAATTCTGTCCTTCCCCGGAAATCAAGGGCTCTTAACTGTTTTATGTGTCATGGACCTCCCTGGCAGATCAGTGAAGCCTCTGGGCTTCTCAGAATAATGCTTTTAAATAATTGAAGGAAATGTGAAATTTCATTTAGAAATTCACTTAAATATAACTTTTTCCCCATCCAAGTTTGTGGACTCCCTGAAATCCATCCAAAGATATGCAGGTATCTTACAAACTCCTGCCCTAAATCTACAAATTCAACAATTCCACAGATCTAACAACAGCTAGAATAGAAATGTGTAACTGATTTTGTTCAAACCGACACACAGAGTACCTAGTATGGGGCTCTTTGTATATAGGCCTACAATAATTCAGATTTGATGATGATGTGCTAGGCCTCAGTATTCCTAAAAATTGAAGCTTGTCCCTTAGAAATCCCACCTCTAGAAACTTCAATACACTGAAAAGACTTTCTTTATTCATGTTATTTCCAAGATATGTGTCCTTGTCTTTTGGAAGCATACTGTGAAAAGATTATCATAAACTTAATAACCTTCACAGAAAATACCAACAATCAAACTTTCAAATAAAACTTTAAGCTCCAAATAATTCATAATAAAACATTTTATCAAAATAATAGTTGTAACAATTTATTTGTTGTGTCCTTCCTTCTGAGTGGATACACTATTTTAATTCTGCTTTCTTTACTCTGCATTATGTTATATACCTATTTCTTTTTATGCTTTTGTCACTATTATGGTGCAATATAATCCTAATATTAATATGCCACAATTCATTCAGACATTTCTCAATCACTGGCCATGTAGATTGTCTTGAGTACTTTTTTATCACAAGAAGGGCAATTGTGAATACTTTTGTAGGGAGAAATCTTTTTTCTTTTAATGACATCCCTAGCCATCAGCTACTCTTTGCTGAAGAGAATTAGATCCAGAACAAAAGTGCCACCCATTGCTTGCTGTATCTCTTCTGAATGATGCCATTACGTTAAGATGATTCAAGAAATTATTAGCTGTTCTGTTTTGAGATGAAAGAACGCCAATAGATTTCTGCATAATTGGAATCCTGTATCAATATGGTATCAAGCTCCTCTGCCATGTTTGTGATTTTGCAAACTGCTCATTTAATACTCTTTCTATTCTAATAGTTTATAGATTATTTCAACACGAGCCTTTCTCCACTATGCTTTCCTTGAAATTCTCACGCATGTATCTTTGTATTATATAATGCTATTTATCATCTCCCTCCCTTTATCTGTCATGTTTCTTTTAAAAAGGTCTACTTATATATGTTTCAGTCATGAATTTCATCCTACCAGGTCTCAAGTGATGCTGCTACTTAGTGAAATTGGCCTTTCTGTATTAGCATCTCTATTAGATCCCTTTTCTTGTTATCCATTTTTTTTTTTTTTTGTGCATTTGGGTATAAGGATCTGAGGCCATGGGTTTTCTCCTCTGTCTGGACATCTTTATCAGTCTTCTGTGGCATAAAGACTTAGAGGATGTATACAGCTTGGCCTATATACATAAGCCGTTTTCTCCTTCCCCCTTCCTTCTCAGTTTGCAGGACTCCAGGCCCCAATACATTCTTACAATCCTTGTTAGGTGCCCTTCATCCTTATATTTTAAACTTTATCTTTAAATGCTTTCTTGTTTTATATCTTATAGTTTTGAGTTTATCAATACAGTTTCTCAAGCTAGCTGAAGCATGTTCATTGAAGCCTATTCTTTCAATCTGTCTACAGCATTTTACATTACCTGTTATTAGTTATGTAGACAACATGTAGGATCTTTTTAAAAATCAAGTTTTATCTCTTATGAGGGAGTCATAGTAAAAATATAGTTAATAAATATGACTTACCCTTCTTTTTTTTTTAATTAAATTCTTGTTTGCTTTGCTGGAAGGGAGTGTACTTTCTTATTTTTCTGTTTTTATTCCTGAAAGAGCACTACATTGAATTTCTGTCTATTGCATTGTTAAATACATCTCTGAAACTTGAATTTTCTCCCCATTTGCCAAACATATATAAGCTTCCCTGGGAAATTTCTCACCACCAATTTCTTTCCCTCCCCACCCCAATTTACCAGCCCCCCCCTTTTTTTTTTTGCTTTAACTCTGATTCATTTCTTTTGAATTGTGTGCTTCTAAATCTTTTCATTAATTGTGCATTTTTATTTTTTTTCTTCTAGAGTTTGTAAAGGGAGCAAAAGGATGATAGCTTAAGAGGATGGTAGAGTCTGGTAGAGGTGAAGGCCTGCTTGCCAAACCAATGAGATAAATTTTAGCCATCTACACAACTGCTATTATTATTAGCCTATTATTCAATTTGAACAACCATTTATTAAGAGCCTACTATGTAGGCTTCACACCCTGTGAAGTAGTCGAAAAGTAACCTCCTACCTTCACCAGTCCGTGCTCTCAAGGAATCTACATTTTCTTGTCCCGTTCTTGGTTATGTTATGATAGTAGCATACATTATACTATTAGCTCACCCTGTCTTATCTGTTTTCAGTTAATCATTCCCAAGTATATGTCTCAGAATGTAACTTCTCTTTTTAAAGAGGTAGTTTCCATTTGGAACCATTTTTTGCTAAGATTGAATACAAGTAAGTAACTTCATTCAAGAATTATGCATGACCATAAATTGATTTCAGTTTACAAATGGAAATGACTTTCTTTAGGAATCCTAGTTGTGTTTTGGTTGAATAATTTTCATATTGGTGGGGCCCATATTTTCTCCTCCATTTTCTATTTACCCAAAACCACCACTGTATATCAAGAACATTAGCAGAATATGATCTGCTTTTTACTCATTATAGAATCTCTAGATACCTTTTGAATAGACTTCTTTTTCTGGAGAGAAAAGGCAGCGTTCTCTATAAGAGTGAACAGGGAAGATACTTGAATTGGCTGCAGATAAGAAATGAACAGTAAAACAGGGAAGGACACTCTTCTGTAATAGATTCCCCCTCCCCCAAATCAAACTCCATGACCATCTTGATCAATCTGGTTTGATCTCATCATCTTATGGCTTCTTAGAGTTAGGGTTGTAGCTAGATGCTTCGGTGGTTAGAGCTCTGGACCTGGAGTCAAGAAGACTTCGGTTCAAATCCAGCTTCAGATACTTACTGACTTTGTGACCCAGTGAAAGTCATTTAACCTCTTTTTGTTTCAGTTTCCTCATCTGTAAGGTGGGCATGACATCACTCACCTTTTAGGGTTGTTATGACAACAAAGCCTTGCAAAGCATAGAACTATATAAACATTTATACAGATTATATATAAATATGTGAATGTAATTTTACTTGTTATATTGACCTTGCTGAGTCCTCTTGGGAAGATATATATATCATCAGAAGAATATTGTTGGTTTTTTTTTAAAGACAGGCATTTATGGACATATGCATGTACATATATGTGGTATGTATGCATGCATGCACACACGCGCGCGCACATACACACACACACTGTCCCAAAAGTCTTAGTGTTCTTTTAAGATTTTTTGTTTTTTTCTAATGTAATATTTAAAGCCACACTAAGACTTTTGGGATGCTCTACATATACATACGTGTATGTATACATGCAGGTAAATATATAAATATATGTATGTGTATCTTATAATTTTTATATGTGTAGGTAGATATACACGTGTATATGTTATTCACATATCAAATGCATATGCATGCATTTTGATATGCAACATAGATATGTACACACATAAGGTATGTAATGTAATATGTCTACTTCAGTATAGATATACATGCATATATACATGTGTACAGGCATACATATATATATACATAGATAGATAGGCAGGTCCAATTGCAGAGTAGGAATCAGTGTGATCTGTCAGTAGTCTTGCCAACATACTTAAAGAGAATGAAACAGTAATAGTTTTCTAATTGAGGTTTTTCTTCTCTTTTTCCTTAGTTTAATTTATACAGATATTCTACTTGATGTTAATTATATAGTCTTGAAAACATAATGTGTACCCATTATTGTAACAGGAGAAAGATGGAAATGATATTTAATAGTACTATAATTTTAGGTATTATGTATGAAGTCAGTGTTTTATCCGTTTCTATAGTACCTTTCACAATAATTCATTGAGGCTCAAATGTGTAGACTGTGCTTTACTATGCAAACTTAGTCTTTGCTTCTAAATCAGTGCAGTTTTTATACAATTGGAAAGTGTCCTTTTCAGGGTAATGGCATAAGATGAATTTTATTTTTAACCTTTTCACATTAAGACAGTAGTGGGTCCCATCAAGCCTATTCCCATCATTCTTTGGTTCTCAGTACTTTTTTTCTTATCGAGTTTGAGTGGATGGATGGCAGTACCTTCCTTGAGCAACTATCAAGGGTAAGCCTCTCAGAGTTTAGTATTTTAATCAAATAAAACTAATAACAAACTTAATCATTAGATTGTAAGCTCCTTGAGTACAGGCACTATCTTTTACCTCCTTTATATCTCCAGCACTTAGCACCATTTCTGGCACATAATGCTTAATAAATATTGATAGCTTATTGATTGATAAATCTGATGTTTACTGTTTAATAATCTACCAAGGCACCATTCTGGGTGCTGCAGGGAAAAAAAGATAAAAAATAAAATGGTTTCTATCCCTAAAGAATTTATGAGGTGGTAGGATGGGGACAGATGAAACATGTCTACAAATGATTGTAATGCAAATTTAGAATGGTTATGGATGTATTCTAGGATTACCCCGGATCTAGGACTCCCTGCATTGCAGAATGCAACCCGTTCATTGATGCCCATCTTGTGTAGTTCTGTCCTCCCATAAATTTTTGATAGAGCTTACATCTAAAGTACTGAAGACCTTCCTTTTGTTCTCCTGATATTGGAGAGACATTCTATGGACTGTCTAAAAGTTGTCTTTTACTCTTGCACCAAGACTAGCCTCTGCTAGTCATATATTTTTAGTTGTATATTTCTCTGATGACATTATCTCTCTGATGACATCGCATTTTTGTTTATATCTTTTAAAAATTTTGTTAAGGTTTGTATTGTATTGTATTGTAATTTTCTGTTTCTGTTTCTTACATCTTACATCTCCATAGTTACCCCAAATATTCCTGTTCCATCCCTCCGGGAGAGCCATACCATATAACAAATAGTATTTTTTAAGAGGAAAAAAATCAGCAAAATTGATCAATTCATAGAAAAAGTCCAAAAACTTGTTCAGCCCATGGACTTCACACCTCCACAAGAGATGAGTTGGAAGTGTCCTTTCATATGTCTTCATTTTGTATGATCTTTAGAATTTTTATTTTTGGGGGTGTGCGTAGTTGTTCTTTCAGTTTGCATGGTTCTAGTTATTGTGTATATTGTTTTCTTGGCTCTGTTCATTTCATGTAGATCTTCCCATGCTTCTCTGTATTCATCGCACATATCATTTCTTATAGCACAGTAATATTCCATTACATTCCCATATCATAGTTTGTTTAGACATTCTCCAGTCGATGGATATCTGCTTTGTTTCCAATTCTTTGCTATCATTAGAAGTGATGCTGTAAATATTTTAGAGTACACGAGCGCTTTCTTCTTATCAATGGCTTAAATCCCTATAATGAAGTTTGGAGTAGGGGCATTTTATTTATGCAATTCCATATTGTTTTCCAAAATGGTTGGGTCATTTCACAGCCCCACCAACAATGTGTCATTGTGTCTATCATTTCACAACCCCTTCAGGATTGATTATTGCCATTTTGGGTCATTTTTGCCAGTTTACAGGGTGTGAGGTAAAACCTCAAGGTTGTCTTGCTTTACATTTGTCTTTATTAGTGATTTGGAGTATTCTTTCATGTGGTTGTAAATATTTTGTACACATCACTTTTCCTATGAAATTCATCATTTGTAATGTGTTCATGCCCCAGATCAATCAACCAATCAATAAACATGGATTAGTGCTAGGCACTGACACATAGTAAGCACTTAATAAAATGCTTGTTGACTTATTGCCACATTTGGGAGAGAGTATTTCTTTGGACCCTCCATTGACAGTATGTAGGTAGTATGGTGTAGTGGTGAGAGTCAGAAGCCTTGAGTTAAAATCCTGGTTCTGATAATATTATCGGTATCAATTTGGTAAAGTCACACCCCCCTCCTGGCCTTAGTTTCCTCATTTCTAAAATAAGTTCCTTCACCTTAGATGACCTCTAAGCTCCCTTTCAACTATAACCTATGTGCATGAACATGCACTTTGACCCTGATCGACAGCATTGTGGGGAAAGTGGGAGCATTGTGAGGGCATTCCTTAGCATTTTGGGGACTTAGGACAAAGAACAGAGATGGAACCAACTGCTTGCTTGATTTGAGGAAGTTAGAGATAGAATTTCATGCTCCCTTCTCCCTGTCCCAGCCCCCTTTTAACTCCCTTTTAAGTGTTGTCTTCTTTCATTAGAATGTAACCTCCTTGAGGGCAGAGACTGCCTTTTTTTTAAAATTCGTGTTTGTATCCCCAGTCTTAGCATAGCTCTTGAAACCTGGTAAATACTTAATAAATGCTTGTTACCCGCCTGCCTGTTGGGAAAGCTGGCAATGAGAAAGGACCGTTCTCTTCTGTGTCCCAAAGATTGGTTGAAAAAGAGCCATTGCTGCTGTCCTCTGTCTATTCCTTGGCTATTTCCAACCTAGGCTACTTTCAGCAAGTCACTTAATTTCTCTAGGCTTGTTTTGTCATCAATAAAAGAGGGTTGAATTCAGTAACTTGTAGGGTCCTTTCCAGCTCCCAATCTGGGTTTCTCTGTCCTAGGAAAAATAGGGTATGGTCCCTGTGGACTATCCTTTTGTACTTCCTATCAGCCTCTGGTTGGGCAAAAGAAATAAATAAACCTGCTTTATTGCTTGGGCTGGCCTGTCTGTCCTTAGGAATAGGTGTGGTGTGATTCCTGAAATTCCTTTTCCAAGCTTTTCTTTCTACTATTTGGTTAGGTTTAAAAATACAAATATTCTTGGAAGTGTTGACTGTCATTTTTACCCAAGTAACTGATAAGAGGAATAGATAAGGGAAGAGTTTGTCCTTAAATTCAGTGAGACTAAGTGGAAAGTTGGTTTTGGTCTGGGGACACTGAGTAACTACCAAAGATTCTAAACGCTCTTCCAAGTTTTCCTTCCTTCCTTTCTTTCTTTCTTTCTTTCTTTCTTTCTTTCTTTCTTTCTTTCTTTCTTTCTTTCTTTCTTTCTTTCTTTCTTTCATATTTTTATTTTGTTAAATATCCTGTTACATGTAAATTTTAATAATCATTTTGAAAAATTTTGAGTTCCAAACTTTCTCCCTCCCTCAAGCCCCCTTCCCCCAAGAAGGCAAGCAATTTGATAGTGATTATACATGTGAAATCATACAAAACATATTTCTACAATAGCATCTTGCGAAAGAAAACCCAAAATAAAACAATAAAAATAAAGTTTAAAAAATATGCTTAAATCTGCATTCAGAATTCATCAGTTCTTTCTTTGGAGGTAGATAGTATTTTTCATCATGGGCCCTTTGGAATTGTCTTGGATCATTCTGTGTGGAGTGGCAAGACCACCCAAGTACCCCAATAATTCACAGAGGCTTCTCAGGTAGGGACAGAAAAGGAATTAATTTTATTTTACAAATCTGTGGAGATTTGGGCATCACCTCCACTAAGTTGGACTAGTGGAAGGAGGTGGATCACAAAGGCAAAGCACCAACACATATCCTATCACAAAAGAACTCCCACCCACCACTATCCCTCCTCTCCATTGGCTGTGAGGTGGGCTTACAATCTAGGCTCGAAAAGCTAGGCAAAGAACCAGGAAATTGAGTATAGCCAATCTGAAACATATCTCCTTATTTAGTAACTAGTTGCTGATGTGGCAATAATATGGCTGAGGTAAAGAGGAGGAATGAGGAAAGAGGGAGGGGGCTTCCTGGAGCTGGGAAGGAATAACCAGAATAACCAGCAGGCACTTATTGCCCCAGGCCTGGAATTCCCGAGAGTTAGGTAATCACATTCCTATGATGTTAAATCCCAAAGTCCATTCCATCCTCTCATTGCCCCTGCTTATTCCAGAAATAAAAAAAAGTAATTTTTATATTTTCTCTCTCTGTGAAGTCTTCTCAAGAATTATCTCTCACTCAGTTGTCTTGATCTGAGTAGCTAAGTCATTGACAGCTGATCATCCTTACAGTATTGCTGTTACTGTACTTGATCCAATAAATTTGCCAAACAGCAGCTGGCTCTGCACTTGGTGCTTGCACAGGAGTCCCCTGTAATCTTTTTCTGACCACTTACTCGGTCTCCTTTGAGAAGCTGCTACTGCTTCTGTCACCACCAGTTGATCCTACCATTAGTGTTTCATCAGGAGTCTTTGGGTCAGCCTCCACCTCTTTGTCATTGATGTCTGTTTCCAACTACTTAAGTTTTCCTGTGCTGGAAGAATGTCTCACCCTGACGTTTTGTTGGCTTTGCCACTCCAGAATTCAGTTTGGGGCATTAATTTAAAGTTATTTGGAGGAGAATGTTGGGAGAGCTCAGTTGAGTGCTTTCTCTACTCTACCATCCTGGCCTTGTTGTTTTTCTTTAGAGTGTTATTATTGTAAAAATTATCCTCCTAGTTCTGTTCACTTCACTCTGCATCAGTTCATAGAAGTCTTCCCAATTTCCAAAGGATTCAATTAAATTCAACAAAGTTTGATCTCTTAGAGATACTGAAACACAATGGAAACAGTCCCTATTTTCAAGGAGCTTATATTCTGCTGGTATAATGAGATCCCAGAATAGTAGTCATCCAGCTCAGCCTTCTCATTTCGAGGGTGAGGAATCAGGTGGGGAGAGGTGGGTTTTTTTTTGTCGTTGTTGTTTTTTAATGATCTAGGACTTTAGTTACTGTCTCTACATCTAAGTCTGCCTTCCTCAGCTAAGTGGTACAGTGGTTAGAACACCAGGCCATGAGTCAGGAAGACTTGAATTCAATTAAGACACTTACTGGCTGGGTCACCCTGGGCAAGTCACTTAACCCCTATTTGCCTCAGTTTCCCCATCTGTAAAATGGGGGTTATAATCTTACCCACCTCCCAGGATTGTTGTGAGGATCAAATGAGATAATTGTAAAGTGTTTAGCACAGTGCCTGGCACATAGTGAGCACTGTATAAGCTAATTATTTATTTGCTTGCTTATTTGCCCAGTAGCTTCTGCTACTTAAAAATAAAGAGGAAGGTAAGAGTCTGCTTGGTAAATGGGAAGATTTGGTGGTGCAGTCAGGTGCAATGCACTGGATTTGGAAACCTACTTTCTAAGTCTCAGTTCTGTTATTCATTAGCCACGTGTCCTTCAAATAGTACATAAATAACCTCATTGTATATTAGTTTCCTCTTTTGCAAAATGAAGATGTTAGACTAGGTAATGACTAAGGTCCATCTCAGCTGTAAAATTCTGTGACAAGCTATGACTTGGCCCAGGTCACAGAGGAAGTGACCAAGCTGAAACTCGAAACTTAAGCTTTTAACGCCAAATCCAGAGCTCTACACCTGACTGCCTGGCTAAACAGTTCTCCAGATCTTGCCATATGCCAAGCAGACTCTTCCATCCTTTTTATTTTCAAGTAGAAAAATTGGGTGGGTGAAAAGGAGTAAATGGTTAGACAGTAATTGTATAGTCATGGCCTAGAAAACAAAGGATAGGTTACAGCCTGTGATGTTCACCATTGCCAGGAATGGACTCCAGTCTGTCCCATCTCGTTTCTTCCTATTGAAATCTGCACTTTAATTATTTAAGACCCAATTCTGTTATCACTTCCTCCAGAAAGCTTCCCTGATTCCCCTCTGCCATAAGTGATCTCTCTCTTCATAACTCTTATACCTTTAAAGTGGACTTCTCCTAGACACTTAGTCTTTATGTAACTTGTATTATTTCTACTTTTACTAGCATTCTACTATATAATTTCTGCTATATATTCTTATGAGAAAACATTTACTGAAGGATATAGCATTCTTTGTCACATATGTACTGTTGGAGAGTGGGTGAGTGGGCCCCATATGTGTAGTAAATCTCCACGTATAAGAAGAAATAGCAAAGAAACCCATTTGTCCAAATCATTGCACAAGAAATTAGAGAAAGTATATATACACACATGTACATATATACATATACACACATATACTTAAACACACACACACACACACACACACACACACACACACACGACAGTAGAGAGTGAAGCAAGCTCTCCCATCAGGAGCAAGGTAACTCATTTCAACCAAGAGAGAATGTCATGGATCTCCCCCAAGTAGAAATTCTGAGCAGTTTCTAGAGTAGTGAGCTAGGAATAGGGACATGGTAGAGACTACCACCTCCTCTCATGTGTTCCTAGAGTCTTTTCTTTCAGCAATCTGAAGTGAAGTTGTCTTCTTCTATCTCTCTCAGAGCTGAAAGTGAGTACCACCAGAAGCTACTCAGTTCTATGAAGAAGACTCAAAGCTTGATGAATCCCCAGCCAAGAAGAACTTGAAGGGACCTCACAAAAGTTTGAGCTCTTGTCAGCACTACCCTGCCCCTCACAGAGGACAGGGCAAGGCATTCATCTCCATCAATAAGGCTCAAAGTGTCCCATATCCATGGGCTTTGGGACAGGGGTTACGAATAATATCTATTAACATTTACTTCTGGGGCAGCTAGGTGGCACAGTGGGTAGAGCACCAGCCCTGGAGTCAGGAGGACCTGAGTTCAAATCCGGCCTCAGACATTTGACACATGTACTATCTGTTTGACCTTGGGCAAGTCATTTAACCCCAATTGCCCTGCCAAAAAACAAAAACAAAACCCAGTTACTTCCAAGGTATCAGAAGCATGTCTCTAACAACAGCACCCTCTGAGATCAGGTTCAGTGCTGGGGTGAAATGCACAACTCAAGTCATTGAACAGTTAACACAAGGTATACTTTACCCTGACATAGCAAGGATATACAACAAAGATAGTGACACTTAACTTTTCAAGATGGTCTCTCCACTAACCTACCCTCACCCCTCATCTTCATATGGAAACTCATCTGGTCAGCATATCAGGTTAACATTACTCCCATGATACTAGCTCTGAGACCCAGGGCAAGTCACCCACTCTCTGCCTCAGTTTCCTCAACTGTAAAATGGAGATAACAATAGCACCCACTTACAGAATTGTAAGAGTCAAATAAAATATTTGTAAAGCAAAAAATGTAAAGTGTTAAGCAGTGTCTGGCACAGAATGGGTGATTAACAAATGCTTGTTCCTCCCCTCCCCTTTCCCAGTGGGTTTCAAAATCCATAAAGTCTGAATGGCCTAGATTCCACATGCCTAGGACTTCTTATTTCCTTAGATGACCAGGAAGCTTTCTCAGGGCAGCCGGGCCAATCTCCATGGCCAATCGGGTCTCAGAGGCAGCTCTACCTTTTCTCCAGTTTACAGACAAAGAAATTTAGGCTCAGATAAGTTTGGTAATTTGCCTGGGCTAAACTAACAAGTGACAATTGAAATTTGAACCTAGGTTTCTCCTGACTTTGAGTCTATCATTTTTTCTATTTGTTATACGTCAATGGTGATTTACTTGTAGAAGAATTCCATCAGAGCATGTCTTCTCCATGTTGTGGGTAGGAGGAAAGAAGCCTAACCACGGAAATACTGTTGATCTTACTACAAAAGAGTACCATATTTCTCTTCCCCCTTCCCCTCACCCCAACCCCCAACCCTCACCCATGGCATCCTTGTGGATTTCCTTTTTCTCTCTTCTTCTAGAAAAGTCAGCCAACTAAAAGATCAATTCACTAAATTTTTACAAGTTCCTTAAAAACTGTGGTATATGGGATTCTGGCTTGAGTCTACTAAATGCCCTGGGGGCAAGTCATTTAACCTTTGGGTGTCCCAGGCATCTAATACTCTAAGTTTCAGGGAAGATGCTGTTTGCTGTGCATTGGCAGAGGAAATTCTTTAACAGGGGCCCCCTACACTGATGAAGTTATGGCTTGGTTTAAAGAAAAATGAACGCATCATTATATTCATCATTATATTCATTCTAATTTCATTACTGAGAATCTCATGGAATTTCAGTTTTTCAGCAAACACACTGACTGCCATTATTACAGTTATCCATTGGAAATATTCCAAGGACAACCGAGAAGATTCCCCTGGTTATGTCATTGTATTTATCTGCTCAGCATCAATACCTGTCGATGACCTCATTACACATGGTAAAGCTGTTATTATTTCTTCTTTTGAAAGGTGGAAGGACTCTATCAACCCCAGTCAACTGACTGACTTGCTTCAGTGTATCAGTTTTAAGGATCCATTAAGGTAAGTTGGGTTGAAATAATTAGATACTTTCAGAAAACTTTTGCATATATGTAGACTGAGAGTATATATATCAACAAATCATACATTTGGAACATATGTCCAGAGGCCGTGTAGACCAAGAATCCTTTTTAGAGCATTCCCAGAAGGTTGACCTTTAAAAGGCCATACTTAAGACCTCTAGTGAGGGGGAATACGCTATCTTTTTGGACAGTCCATTTCACTTGGACTACTATGGCAGAAGTCTAATATTAAATCTAGTTAGCTAGCTCGGTAAAACATTTATTAAGCATTTATCATGTATCAGGCATTGTGTTTGTAACGGCAACCACACTGGCACACCCAGGATGGCTGCTAGTGCAGCTTCTTTTATCTACTTTACTAGGAAAGCACCTTAAAAGGGGTCAATGATCTTCTTTAATCAAACAGAAAAAATACAAAGAAGAGAAATAAAGACCAACAGACAGGGCTCTACTGCCTGTCACCACTGAATCAAGAGAGCCTTTACCTCTGAGGAGTCAGGGAGCTCTGAACATATGGCCACCCAGAGTCCTGACCAGGGAATCCCAACAATCTTTCTCATAAGAGAGCCCCCAAAGCAAAAACTCACCTCTCAGAATATATACTCTTTCAGCTAATAGGCTTAGTACCTAATTAGAAATTAACAAAAGGTGTGTAAGCCTTCCTACAAGCAAGCTTCCTTTAATGGGCTCCCCCATAAGGCCTATTGATGGGCAGGGGAAGATCTTACTACCCCATTAGCCTTACAGTGCTAAGCACTAGAAATACAGATATAAGCCAATAAAAAAGTTCTTTACCCTCAATTAGCTTACATTCTAAGGGGGAAAGGCATGTATCCAGGGGAGCTAGAACTGGAGAGGGAAGTACATGTAGTAATGTCTGGGCATCTTAAAAATAAGTCACGTTTATGTGACAATTTTAGATTTTACAAAGCACTGTCTTTACAACTACTCGGGTGGATATTGTAAACATTATTTTCTCCAGTTTACGGACAAGGAAATTTAGGGTCAGATAAGTTTGGTGACTTGCTTGGGCTTAACTAGCTAGTGACAATTGAGATTTGAACCTAGGTCTCTCCTGACTTTGAGTCTATCATTCTTTCTCTTTGTTTTACGTCGATGGTGACTTACCTGTAGAAGAGTTCCATCAGAACGTTCAATTTTCCTGTCTGATGGGCTTTGCTGTTTTTATAATTGGATTTTTTTCATCAAATTGCTTTTTGGCTTCTCCTCCCACCTTCCATTTCCTTTTGGTTTTATGCAACCTTCCTTTACCTCCGTTAGTGTAGCTAATTGAAAACTTACTACATTGGGGTGAAAGGGCACTCCCTTGAGATGGCTAGAATGTATAAATTCTTGGATGTGCCAGACAGTCAAATTAATTTACTCTTGCATTTTATCAAAGGGAAAACTCATTTTAGATAGATTTTTTTGTTATTATTTTTTAGATTTTCAAATAATGCTTTCTGTTCTTGTCAGTTTTTAAAAATAGCCCTCTAAAGTATAGCCCTCTAAAAATGACAGTCACACCAGCATGTTGGAATAGAATTGCAATGTGTAATTTTCTTGATAATTTCACATTGAGTTGTTTTAATAAATTGAGCCTTCAAATAACAATTTATCTTTTCTATAAGTTTAATTTCCATTTTGTTTTTTTCTTTTGAAAGCAGAGGAAACATTGGTTTGATTTGATGCAAGATTCCAGCTGGTACACTCCCTTTAGAATTAAATTATTCCCTTAAGATGATAGGACATGGAGCAGCCCTTGTACATAAGAATGATTGTTTATTAAAAATCAAAATGGGTGTTTCTTCCATTTAGTAGTGAAAGGAAAAATAGGGGCATTAATGGGTGGTTTTTACTTCCTGTTTACTTTTCAACTGACAAAATAATCTTCTGGAGTTAATAAGCAAAGAAATGAAACACTCATAAATTTTCATTAGCCCTGAAGTTGGATTCCTCTTATTGCCACATTGTGAAAGTCAAAGAAAAGCTGTAACCATGAGCAAATGTGATCCTAAATTAGTTCCTTAAATTTGATCCTTAAGTTAGTTCCAACTAAATTAGTTGCCTTTCTGGTAGTTAAACTTAAGTATTTTTGTATGGCTAAGTTCATTTGGGTAGAACATGGTTCTGATGACAACACAGGCTTTAGTCTCCATGCATGCCAGTTATTTTTGCATGGAGAGAAACTCTTCTCTGTGGCCATTAGTGGTTCCACAAATGCTTACTGCTTTTCTTTTCCTTTTTAAAAATTGCTTTTATTGAAATCTTCTGTTTTTTACATCATCATAGTTATCCCCAGTGTCTCTCCTCGTTCCCCTCCCAGAGAGCCATCCCATGTAACAAATAGTACGTTTTAAACAGAAAGAAAAATCTTCATGATTGATACATTGAAAAAACCTGAAAAGGTGTGAAATGTGTAACACCTGTGGACCTCCCTTCTCCATGAAGGACTGAGTTGGGAGTGTCTTCTCATATCTTCATTTGAGTTGTGCATGATGTTTTTAGGGTTTTTTTTTTAATATTTTATTTTTCCCAGTTGTATGTAAAAACAATTTTTAACATTTGCTTTTTAAAATTTTGATTTCCAAACTTTCTCTTTCATTCCCTTCCCATCTTCCTTTCTGAGATGGTAAGCAATTTGATATAGGTTATACATGTGTAATGTTGCAAAACATTTCCACTTTAGTCATGTTGTGAAAGAAAATATACCACCCCCCTCCAAAAAAAAACATTAAAAAAATAAAGTGGAAAGATATTATGCCTCCATCTGCATTCAGATACCCCCTCCCTCATCTTTCTCTGGAGTTGGATAGCATTTTTTCATCATGAGTCCTTTGGAATTGTCTTGGATCATTGTGTTGCTGAGAAGAGCTAAGTCATTCACTGTTGTCAATCTTATTATATTTACTTTGGTTTTTTGTGGTTGTTCTTTCCAGCTCCATCATTGTAGTCATCATATACACTTTCTTCTTGGTTCCACTTGCTTCACTCTGCATCATGTAGAACTTTCTGTGCTTCTCTGTATTTATCACATTTATCATTTCTTACAGCATGGTAGTATTCCAGTACATTCACATACCAATTTGTTTAGCTATTCCCTAATCAATGGGTATCTTCTTTGTCCCTCCTCCAATTCTCTGCTATCACAAAAAGTTCTGTGACAAAAATTGGAAGTACATGGGGATTATTTTTTATTGATGGCTTTCTTTGAGTACATGCCTAGTTCATAGAGTCTCTGGTTCAAAGGATTTGAACATTTCAGTACCTTAATTTGCATAATTTCAAATTGTTTTCCAAAATGGTTGGATCACTTCAGTTTCGTCACCAGTATATTAGCATGCCTGGCATTTAGCAACACCTTCAACATTTACTCTTGCTATCTTTTGTTGTCTTTGCCAGTGTCCAGAATGTGAGGTTGTTTTGACTTTGCATTTATCTCACTTGTGACTTGGAACACTCTTTCATGGGGTTGTTAATACTTTTCAATTCTTTTGAGAATTGTTCATATCCTTTGACCATTTATCTTCTGGAGAATGACTATTAGTCATTAATTAATTAATTTAGTCAGTTTTAATTGCTTGTTACGTATGTTGGACACAAAACTCTTATCAGAGAAGTTTAATGCAATTTCCCATTTGACCATTTCCCTTCTTATTCTAGTTTCATTAATTTTGTCCTTGCAGAAGTTTTTATTTTCATGTAATCAAAGTTATTTTATCTTTTGTAATTGTTTCTATCTCTCGTTAGCTTAAGAATATATCTTTTGCCCATAACCATGAGAGGAATATGATCTGCATCTCTTCTATTTTTTATAGTATAATCTTTAATACTAATGCCATCAATTCATTTTGAATGTATTATGAAATATGATATAGTATGGTATGTTGGTCTAAGCCTAATTTCTGCCTGATGCTCATTACTTTTCTTACAAAGGGGACCAGGTGATGGACTGGCCTTCCTATAAACCCAGTACCAGAAAGATAATTCAAAATCTATGTCCTGAGCAGGATCAGCAAATTCCATATTTGAATGTAAATATGAATAAATGTTACACCACCATGTGGGTTTCAGTTCACTTATCTATTAAATGGGCAAGTCTCTAGGGGCCCTTCTAACTTTAAATCTGTCATCTTCTGAATCATGTTAGTGTTATTAAATACTACATGGCAGAGATGTGAGATGGAGTTGCAAATGTAGAGAGATAGCAGGTTGTAGAAAGTCATTTGTGGAAAGTGTTATGGAAAATGCCAGGTCAAGGAGTTAGAACTTTTCATTTATACTTAAGGAAACTTTACCCAATGTTAGACTGGTAGTTAGCATCAGAAGAGGCCTTGAATCTTGAATTCCCTGGCTCCCCAGTGAGTGATTGCTTTTGTACCATATTTTGTACTCTGCTAATAGAGAGGAGGTGGAAGGCTTGCCCTTAGGAAATGAAAAGGGAACATTTGGTCTTCATTCTTTCTAGCTTCCTGTATCACTTTTCATATTCCTGCTTAGTCAACATTATTTTATTTTCTTTTGAAGTCATTTGGAATAGGATCTTGGTTTTCTTCCTTAGCCCCTCACCTTTTCAATCACTTTCCCAGCTCAGCATCCCACCTCCTGTAATTTAATCACTATCCCAATTTCTCTCTTCATTTTAGGAGCCTCCCTTCACTTACTCTCATTCCTTGTGAGTCAGCAGATGTGAATAGAGTCATGCTTGTATTTGTCAGCTCAGACTGTGTTAGAATGCCTCTTTGGCAGAAGTCATGCTTACTGAGCCAGATTTTGTGGTTTTCTACTCATGGTGAATGTGGCAGAGGTTTTGAATGAATAAAGAATCTTAGATTATGACATTTAGGTTGGAAACTGTCAGGAAGCAGAGACCGAACACATCTTTAATTTAAAAAATTAAATTCAGCGGGCATTTATTAAGTACTTATTTTTGTTGAGGGCATTGTGTTAGATCTTGAGAGGCATTAAAAAAGTGAGTATCCTACCCTCAAGGAGCTTCGAAACTAGTACAGAGACTTCTAAGAAGGTTTATTAGAGAAAAAAAAATTGCTGTTGTGCCTAGTATGCCGTGAGTAAATATTAGATAATTATTAGCAGCTAGTGGTGATGAGAGAAGCAAGTGAAATACACAGTGCTTAAAGGTAATCATCCTCATCACTGATTTCAATAATGCATTATATGTATCATTTCGTTTGATCCTTTCAAGGTCTATGCTATGGTATTAACATTTCCATTTTCCATGAAAGGACAATGGGATTTGAAGAAGTAATGTTACTTGCCAATTGTCATATATCTAGTTAGTACAAGTGTCAGAGGGAGGGTGTGAATGCAGGTCTCTGGTGAATCTAAGTACAGGACTCTTTCCACTGGACCCCAGCACCTCTAGGTTCAGCTCATTCAGTTCTCCAACCTTAATGCACAGAAGGTGACTCACTGATAGTTATGTTAGTGCTGCAGTGGATAGAGTGTTCAGCCTGGAGTCAGGAAGACCTGAGTTTGAATTCAGCCTCAGACACTTACTAGCTGTGTGACCCTGGGCAAGTCGCTTAACCTCTGTCTGCCTGGCTTTCCTCATCTGTGAAAGGGGTATAATAATAGCGCATATTTCTCACAGTTGTAAGAATTCAATGAGTTAATGATTGTAAAGTGCCTAGCGCAGTGTACATTACAGCACTCTATTAATGGTACTTTTTGGATACTTTTTTTATGATACTTTTTGATACTTTTACAACACTAACTGTTGGCTATGAGGTATATTTGACACAATGCTTTATTAGAAAGGGTAGGTAGATCAGTGAATTTATATGGTGGGCATCTTTTTAAAAGTTGAAATTTTCACTGTTTAATTTCCATTACACTTTTAGGTGGGACTTATTTAGGAAAATGATCTTACCAAAATGCTTCACTGTCAGTGAGAGTCCAATAATATGATATCGTTTTCAGAATTAATATTCTAGAATAACCATAGAAACAAAGAAGATGAGAAAGATGTAGCTGTTCTGTCTCAGTACTATGTCTGCTAAATCGTCTTAGAGAGGACTCTGTTTTCCCATCAGATTTCTCTCTCACACAGACACATGCACACGCATACCCTTTTCTATGCCATTATCCTAACACTGGTAAGTGTTCAGGGGATCTGATGGAAGGATTGGATGAGCTCAGAGAGTTGGGGAACCCTGACCAGAACAGTCTATTGACAAGGCATGAATAGTGAAATGGAACGTATGTTCTACTTCACTGTAATTTCAACTCATCTTTCTTGGATATAAAATTAAGAATATATAATTATTATATTTTGGGGGGAGGGGGAGGTTGAGCTACACTATCAATTTTGTATAACAGTAGAAGGAGTGCTGGGCTTGGCAATCAGGACATTTGGGTTTGAATCCCTGGCTCTGACACATTATCTGTCTAAACACCAGCAAGTCACTTAACATTCCTGATCTCCATTCAGTCAGTCAACAAGCATTTATGAAGGATTTACTGTGTGTCCAGCACAGTGCTAAGAACGTAAAGAAAGGCAAAAATTTCCTGACCTCAAGAGTCTCACATTCTGATAGGAAAGACACCATGCAAATAACTGTAAAGGTGAGATATGTGCAAGATAAATGCAAGGTAATCTCAGAGAGAAGGCACTGGGGTGGGGTGGGGAGAGATTTAGGAGGGAACTGTGGAAAGACCTCTCACAGAAGGTAAGATTTGAGATGAGTCTTAAAGGAAGCCAGGGAAGTGAGGAGGCAGTGGTGAAAAGGGAAAGCATTCTTAACCTGGGGGGGGGGGGGTGGAGACAATACATATGTATGGACTTGGGAATGGAGTATTGTGTGTAAAGAACAGCAAGTAGTCCAGTGTAGCTGGATATTAGAATACTTGGATGTGAGTGAAGTCTAAGAAGACTAGAAAAGCTGTGAGGGGTAGGTAGATTTATAAAGGGCTTTGAACACCAAACAGAGCATTTTATATTTGCTTCTGGAGGTAATATCACCGAATCACTTTTATTTTGTTGAGTTTATTGAGTAGTAGTGTAACATGGCCAGATCTATACTCTAGGAGAATCACTTTGGCAGCCAAGAGGATGGATTGAAGAGACTTGAGGCAGGGAAAGCAATTAGAAGGCTTTCGAAATAGTTGAGGCACAAGGTGATGAAAGCCGAGACAATGGTAGTGAGTTTGTAAGAGAAAGAGGCCATATATGAGGAATGTTGTAAAAGATAAAAATGACAATTTGATAACAATTAGTTATTAAGGGGTAGATTTTAGTGGAAAGTTGAGGATGATGCTGAGATTGTAAGTTTGCTTGACTTGGGAGAATAATAGTACCTTTGATAGGGAAGTTCAGAAAAGGGGAGGGTTTGGTGACATAGATAATGAGTTCTATCTTGTACTTGTTGAGTTTCAGATTGCATAGGGTATCTATTTTGAGATATCCAAAGAGCAATTGCTGACATGTAAATGTAGCTCAGGAGAGAAGCTAGAGCTGGATATATAGAGCTCCATAAAGATTGTAGTTGAATCCTTGGGAACTCTTGAATCTAGAAGTAGAAAAGAACCCATGATAGAGCCTTAAGGGATGCCCATGGTTAGTAGTCATGACCTCAGTGAAGATCCAGAAAAGAAGTCTAAAAAAACAAAAGAAAACAGTCTTATGAGTAGGAAGAAAACCATGAGAGAGGAGTGCCAGGAAAAACCAGAGAGGAGACAGTATCCAGGAGTGAACATGTCTGAGCCTTAGTCACCTTTTTTACCTGCCTCACAGGTTTGTTGTGAATAAAGAGGTTTATAAGCCTCAAATCACTATAAACATACATGTTGGCCTTGTTCAGTCATTTTATTCAGTCATGTCCAACTCTTTCGTGACCTCTTTTGGGGTTTTCTTGGCAGAAATGTTGGAGTGGTTTGCCATTTCCTCTCCCATATCATTTTACACATGAAGAAGCTGTGGCAAACAGGACTTGCCCAGGGTCACATAGCTATAGGCATCTGAAGTTGGATTTGAACTTAGAAGATGAGTCTTTCTGACTTTAGGCCCAGTACTCTATCCACTGTGCCACCTAGCTGCCCATATACATATATACAGTACTTAGATATACATATGTAATCTCTCTCTCTCTCTCTCACACACACACACACACACTTGTGTGTGTTGTTATTCTTAATTGAATGATGTATTTCTAAAGAACCATAATAACTCTCCCCCTTCATAATAGTGGAAATATTGTGAGGTCTTCAGAATCCTTATACATTGGAAAAATAAACTATTTTTGGAAAGTTTAGCTTCATGGTTCCATATGATTTCTCACTGTTTACTATTCAGAGGGAACTATCACTTATTTCATGATTTCTAAAACTTGTTTAACAATTTAATTTTAAACCTTTACAGAGACATGCCTTATATAAAAATTTTAGTCTAGAATGTTTAAGATTTATGAACTTTACACTTCTATGTAGTAGTAATAAGAAAAAAATGTTTGCTACATTCTCAGTGAAAATCTCTTTTTTTCTTAAAAAGTGGTAAATTACAGATGTTATCTACATTACCATAAAAAAAACCAGCATTCAGTTACCATAGTAAAGGCTAGAGCATCTGTATAAAGATTAATTTTTCTACTGAGCTCTACCTTATCACAGGTAATAAGGATCTTTTTCAACTGGGGTAAGGGAGAAATGTATGGTATCCATATAAGGAGTGGCTCTGTAAATTCTGGCTTGGTAACCTGCCTTGGCCCAGGTGTGCATGCAGTTGCTGGTGGGTACCACCAGGTGATTGCTCTTTGAATGCAATACTGCTAGGGACAGATGCCTCACTTCCTTGTTTAGGCAATCTTAGGACCATGTTTCTTTAAATTTTTCTTCTTGACTGAAAATAAAACACAACTTCTTGATAACAACATACAGCTACTTTTTTTTGGTAATTGTGAAAATGTTTGACAGTTCAATAAATGCTTAAATGTCTGTTTTAGATAGTACAGTGGTCAGAGTGTTAGATATGACACAGACTTTGCTCTCAAGGGCCAGTCTCTCAACCTCTCTAGCTCTCAGTTGTGAAATGAGAGTATTGCACTAGAAGATGATTGCTAAGGTCCTAGTCTCTAAAGATCTTATGGTACTGTCTGGGGGGAGTGTCTTGAGACCCACATGTACAAATAACTCTAATATAAAGGAGAATGTGCTGAGGTAGAACTCAGACCAGAGTGCTCTGTGAAATCTGAGAAAAAGGGCTCCCTTTCAGCTAGCAAGATAAGAGAGAGTTTCATGGAGGAGAGGGGCCTTGAGTTGGGTCTTGAAAAAAGTCAGTGACTTCTCCAGGAATGAAATGTTCCCGTTCTATGTGGCCATCCATTTCCTAGCCTCCTTATCTCTCAGAGTTTCCTATTCATCCTGCTGCATAATGTTCCCTGAATCAGAAGCTGACTCACATCAGCTGAATGCTCCAATTCATAGGACTTTGTCAGTCAATGAAATTATAGATTCTTCTTGCACCATTTCCTTATCTGTCCATTCTTAAGACTCAGGATTTCTTTGGTTATTCATATTTCTTTCTTGATCAATTCTGATGCTTCATAAAGAATCATGTCCGTCTGGATGAAGAAGACAGCTGAGAAGTTGCCTCATGACTCAAAAGTGTTTCAGTGGAACTAACTTGCACATAAGGAGAAGAACCTTATATTTGCTTCATCTTAAGTATTCCTACATATCTGTGACATAATAGGGCATACACACCTGGGTGCAAACACACATACTAATATACCTAAAAGGTTTTTTTTTGTTTTTTGTTTTTTAAATGTGGATATGACACAGACTTTGCTATCAAGAGCCAGACTCTAGGTCTCAGTTGTAAAAAGAGAGGGCCTACTCATCTCTAATGATCTTATGGTACAGTGTGTGTGTGTGTGTGTGTGTGTGTTTGTGTGTGTGTACATGCACAAATAACTATGATATAAAGGAGAACATGATAAGAGCAAAAGAGAATTCAGGGAAAATGTGGGGCCCTTTAGAGCCTAAAATGAGTATAAAGTAGAACTAAGGTAGAAAATGTTTATGTGGTATGTCTGTATCTCTCCTTTATTCTCCCCTAAATTTGCTCCTTGGAAGGAAAGCTATGGCAAATCCAAACAACGTGCTAAAAAGCAAAGACATCACCTTCCCCACAAAGGTCCATATAGTCAGAGCTATGGTTTTTCCATTAGCAATGTATGGCTATGAGAGTTGGACTGTGAGGAAAGCTGAATACTGCAGAATCAACATTTTCGAATTGGGTGGTAGAGAAGACTTTTGAGAGTTCCTTGGACAGCAAGGAGATCAAATTAGTCAATACTTAAAGAAATTAATTCTACTGTTCACTGGAAGGACAAATACTGAAGATGAAGCTTACATACTTTGGCCACATAATGAGAAGACAGGATTCACTAGAAAAGATCCTGATGTTGGGAAAGGTTGAAGACAAAAAGAAAAGGGGATGGCGGAGGATGAGATGGGTAGATAGTGTCATGGAACCTATGAACACCAGCATGGACAGACTTTTGGGAGGTGGTGGTTGATAGAAAGGCCTGGTGTGCTGTGGTCAATGAGGCCATTAAGAATTGAGCTGAACAATTGAACAGCAACAACAACCAAAGCCAGTAATAGACACTAACATAATTCTGCTTGGCTCTTTTATCTATGCATTCCCATTTTACCCTACATATTTACAAAAGTCAAGGATTAGCTGGAAATACACAAAACTTGAATGAGGAAAAGATAGCAAACCTTTCTGAATGTTAGAGATTTTCCTAACTTGGGGTGCTGAGCTGTTGTGATTGTATTAGTTTTTTTGGTCTGATTTAAACCCTGTAACATAGTGCCAACAGGGACCCTTGGACCATTGTATTTCCGTTAGGCTAAATGTGAGCTAATTGCCCAACTGGATGTGTCTGATTAAATTTTCAGCTTCAGAAGTGAGAAAAGAAAGGGGACCCGGGTGGAGAAAAGTACTATTTGGATGGGAGGAGAGACCCAACAAGATATATTGCCATCCATCATTGTCGCTTCCACATTGGGGGTCTCTGTTCTGCCTCTCCCACTCTAATATTTTAGGAAAGCCCCAGTCATAATTCTTTACTTCAATCCCTACTCTTTGGATATCGCTTCCTCATCTCAGTCTTTACCAGCTTTCCTTGTTGCCACATCTCTGTCATTATTCTGCATGGAGTGTGACTTTAAACTTGGCTCAGATCTTGATTCCTTGGATTATTTCTATATCTCCACTTTGGAGGACCTCAATCCATATGGCTTCCTCCTCTGACTAGTGAGTTCTTCCCCAGAACCTCCATTTGAGGAAGTAACTATGCCATCCATGATTACTTCTAACTCAGCCTGGCCCCTAAATCTCTGGCCTACTTTTCCAATTTGCCCTTTTACTTTCCTCACCCCTCTCCCCCACTTGTTAGCTTTTTTATGAGCTGTCTCCCCCTCCCCCAATATAATTTAAGCTACTTAAGGGGAGAGATTATTTTTCTTTTTGTTTGTATTTACATTCCCAGTGCTTAGTAGGGTGCCCAGCCCATAGTAAGTGCTAAATAAGTGTTTTATCTATGTATCTAATAATATATTCTCAGCCCCATTCACCATTCACTTACTTTTCTGCACCAAAGTTCTCCTTCTTGACCAGCACTTTCCATTTTGTGTTGTCTACCCTGTTACTATGTAAGCTTCCTCAGGACAGGAGCTATTTTTGCTTTATCTTTGTTTCACCAGTGCTTGGTATATACTAAGTGTTTAATAAATGTATTTTTATTCAAACCTGGCTTAAAATCTCTTAACTTCAGTGATGCCATCCAGGTAATCTAGCAGCCTCCAGTATAGTTCTCCAACAAATGCCAGAATGGCTTTTTTTTTTTCCAAGCAGATATCAGAGGAGCTGTAGTTGTTGTGACTAGGACAATAATGTTATTCAAGTGACATACAGATCTTGATCTTTCTCTGAATTCCTATGGCACTTAACAGTCTAGCATGTGGTGATGGTCTGTTTCCGCCCCACCCCCAATTCATACTTCCCTAATTTAATTGTAAAGTGTGGGATCCACTTCTTTGACCTCAGTCTTATCTCCCATATTGCCTAACATAACACTGTTACATGTGTAGTAGATGCTAAAATATCTAGTTGTTTGTGTTCATCAACCCTATCTCTAGGACTATGTGAACAGTAGACATGGTGTGTTGTAGAAAGAGCACTGGCCTGGCAGTCAGACCACCTGGGTTTGAAGCTAGATTGAAGGATGGAAATAAGCATTTATTAAGTGCCTACTGTGTACTAGACATTATGCTTAGTACTTTACAAACTGATATAACAGACCTCAGAAAGGGGGTGCTCCTCAAGTCTTCCTAACTCCAGGCCTAGAGCCCTATCCATTGTGCCTCCTGGCTACCTCTATCACTTACTAGACTTGTGATCATAAGCAAGCCACTTAATGTTGCAAAGCCTCGTGAGGGGCATCTACTTCACAGAGATTATAATGAGAATAGGACTTTTGAAACAACAGAGTACTATATCAACGTCAATAGCCAGCCATAATCTACCTATCTAGACGTGTACTCTGATAGTAAACTGAGGATAGTGAAAACTGAAATCTTCACATTCTTACCTCCATCTTTCAAATTATTTCCTAACTTCTCCATTTCTGCTAATGGTACAAATATTATTTCTGTCTCCCAGACTAGAAATCTTTCAGACTAGAAAGTTTTCACTTTTCTTTGCCCTCATTTTTAGCTAACAAGGCTCATTTTAAAAATTAACAAGCATTTCTTTTCTCTCATTCCCTCCACCTCTCCAAAAAAAAGAGAGAGAAAAAAATAAAACCTGTTACCAATACGCAAGCCAAACAAAACAAATCCCCTTACTTACTCTGCCCAAAAATGCATCTCATTTTGCCTTTTTCTTTTCCACAATGCCTCTTAGATCTGACTTTTCCACTCTATTTCCACAGCTATCATTTAGTCCACATTCTCTCTTCCACAACAATTAATAATATAGGGCATACATGCATTACTGCGCATGCAAAAGGCATCTAATAAGTGCTTTGAGAAAGATAGGGATGGGGACTGAATCTGAGATTTCACTGATACAAGGCACTCACAGAGAAAGCTGCCTCTTCTGTAATAGCTAGTTCTGTAACAAGCTAGTATTTTCTCAATAGCTTAAGTCTTAGAGAGTTGCTTAAAGTATTGAGACATTTCATGACAGACATTATGTCAGAGGTGGAACCCAAGTCTTCCTAAGACTCTAAGACCAGCCCTTCTGGGAATGAATGATGTTTCTTTTTTTTTTTTTTAATTTCAAGAAAATGGTTTATTTGAACTTTTTAAAAGTATACTTGTGAGGACTAAAGTCTACCTGCTACAGTAGAACAGATTGATTGGAAAGTTTATAGATTATGTTTTTGTTTACATTTTTCTTATGGCTAAATATTAATCACAATGTTGGCATATGAAAGCATTGATTGAATCTGATAGAGAAATATTATGAAATATTAGCCATGTGAAATGCAAATAAACGTTAGGTTATAAATGACACTGTGAAGACAAAGTCTACTTAAATAATTAACTATAGGAATAGAAATATAAACATAAACCTAATTAACAAGTTTTAAACTTACTCTTCCCTATTCTCAACATTGTTAGGCTGTTATTAGGTCAAATATTAGACCTATAAACATATGAATCTAGGCTCTGCCCTTATTGGAGAAAGGAAATGTTTTATACAGTATATACCATATAATTGATAGGTAATTTTAAAAAATGTGATAATGAATACTCTTATGACATAGAGGTGACCCTGAGTTTTGAGGGTTTTGCCAGGTAAGCATAAGCATTGACCATTCCTACCAAGCTGGAATATCTTCAAGGATAAGACTGATGACAAATATACCTCTTTTGTCTAGAGACTAACCTACCTAAGTTCAGAGAGGCTAGTCATCCAAGAATTATCCTGCAGATGATTTAGATGCCAAGAGGCCTTCATTCCTTTGTAGCATCTTGCAGCTTCATAGAGTGGAAGGAACCAGAAGGTACTAAGAATTTTTTGTCTTCAGCCATCTAGAAATGCAGTGTACCAAAAGTTAAATTAACATGCTGGTACCTAATGGATTGATTTACAACTGGAGGAACTAAACAGCTTCCATATTCTGCTCCTGCTCGTAAATGAGAAGAAAATCAAAAGACTTTGAAACTAAATGGAAATGAGGTAGCATGGTATAGTGAAAAGAGCCCTGGATTTGGATTCTGAGGACCTGGATTCAGGTCTCACCTCTGACACTCCCTTTGTGACCTTGGGCAAGTCACTTAACACTTCAGGGCCTCAGTTTCCACAAATACTAAATGAAGAGGCTGGACTAGATTTCCTCTGAAGACCTTTCCATCTCTCCATCTATTATCCCATGATTGTATAATTTGGGGACCTTGGACAAGTCACTTTACCACTATGGACCTCAGTGTCTACTTTCATAAAATAAAGGGGTTGGACTAGATGCCCCTGAGGTCCTTTCTTTCTTTTTTTTTTGGAGGGGGAGAGGTCAAACAGAGTTAAGTGGCTTGTCCAGGGTCACATAGCTGGTAAGTTCCTGAAGCTGGATTTGAATTCATGTTCTCTGGACTCCAGGGCCAGTGTTCTATCCACTACATCACCTAACTGCCCCTCTGAGGTCCTTTCAAGCCCTAAAGAAGCTGTTAGAGTTGATTTCAATAAGATGCCCAAAGTAATGAGAAATATCATTTGGGGAGACTCCCAATCATTATAATATCTAAGAAGACTATAGCCAATGTATTCATACTGTTCCTCTGTAGAGACTGAAGTAAGAGAATTCCAAGACTGCCTACACTCCAATGTGAAGGTGGTCATAGGAGCAAATGGTGAAAATTATGTTGGAAAATGTAATTTTTTATTAAAAAGAAATTAACCAAAGCTTTATAGAATGCTCAGAAGCCTCATTCTTGTGTACCATGAATATACTCCATAAAGAAGAATTGAGAAGGTGCTAAACATGGTAGCCTCAAACAAAATAATAAAAATGAAATCAACTACCTTTGCACATGAGACATACAACTCTTTAGAGATATAGCAGTTATCAGCCAATGATCTATTGAAGTAAGGGAGCCTCTAGACTAGTCTAAGGCCAAAGGGTAGAAGAGCCAATTGTATAGTAAGTGGGCATTATACTTCTTTCTGACTTGTTAGAGGAGATGCTTCAGTCCATTAGAAAGAACAAGTCGAGGGTAAAATACAAGGAGCCTTCAGGAAGTTCTAGAAGAGAGGGATAAAGTAATCAGATCAGACAAATTGGAAACCCAGCAGGGAAGAATTCTTGGGAAGGTAAGAAAAGAACAGGCCTTTCTCAGCCAAGTAATTGGGGAGAAGACATGACTCTTGCCAATTCCATGGCTAAGAAGTGAAGAAGACATATGTAGAGGAACTGTAATAACTATATCAAAGTTAGGAAACTCTCTTCTACCTTTAGACCTAGAAATAAAAGTTGAGAAGTTGGTTCTAGAAGAGCCAAGGTACCTTTAGCTTTGCCAAATTGAATTCTTTAGCTGGAAACCACTAGCTGTGGTAATATCTGGCTGGCTGACTCTAGGATAAAATATAGAAGAAGGAGGTTTGAGGAGAAAGAGAAGGGAGCCATACAGCTTGCTGTGAACAGGTGTGTGAGATTGTGCTTGTCTTAAAAGACTTATGTGACTTTGAATCTTTCCTTTGGTTGCTATGGCAACCACCCTGTATTTTTTTTTTCCCTGCAGCCTATAGTAGTAAAATTTCTTCAGAGCAACTAAATTATAGTATATTGTCTTTAGGGAGTTGGAATAGGCAAAAGTTGGGCATTCCCTATAAGCCAAGTTAACTGTTAGGAATAACCAATTCAATTCAAAGAATGTTTATTAATGGCTACTAAATGAGATAGTAGATCTCCAAAACCCAGAATGAAACAGTCCTTTGCCTCAAAGAACTTACATTATACGGGGGCAGAGGGAGGACAGGTACAGTGTGGGTGTGATTGATAGGACATGAAGACAGATTAATATAATAGTGGGTAGAGAATAAATGAATGAAAGACTCAAACAAGCATTTAAGTATCTAGTAGATGTGAGGCAATGCACCAGGTTTTGTGGATTCAAATACAAAAATGAGAGAGAACTTGTCCTTAAGCTGCTTACATGGTCCTGGGATGGGGGTGGGGGAGGTTATAAAATCTTCACAAATAAGTAAATAAAAGATACATGAAGTAAAATACAAAGGGAATTGGTAATGGTGGTGAGACTAATAATGGGAGATTCAGGAAAGGCTACCTGAAGGGTGCTACTTAAGCTGACAAAGGGCACTAGGTGAGGCACAGAGGAGTAGAGAGGTCATTTTAAACATGGAGCATCACCTCCAAAAGCAAAGGCGACAATTGCTGACTGGATCACTTTGGCTGGATTGTAGTGTGTTTGAGAGAGGGGTAATGTGTAGTCAGCCAGGAAAGATAGGCTAGCACAGAACTGTGAAGGGCTTCAAAAGCCAAATAGGAGTTATCTGATGCTAGAGACAAAAGCAAGCTGCTGAAGCTTCTCAAGCAAAGGAATGATGTTAGAGACTTTAGGAGATGTTAAGAGATACTGTAGGAGTATCAGTTTGGTGGCTGTATGGAGGATAGATGTGAGAGGAGAGAAAGATGACTGGAGACCATTAGAGTCTATTGCAGTAGAACACCTTGTAGGGCCTCACTTAGGTATGAGTAGTGGTGTGATTGGCCAAAAGAAAAAAAAAGCAGGGTAGAGGAGGTGTTAGGGAAATATAATTGGTAAGAAATTGCAACTGATTGGATAGGGATTGGATTGGGGCGGGGGGGGGGGAATGATCATTTATATAGCATCTACTGTGTACTGGGCACTGTGTTAAATACTTTGCAAATGTTTCATTTGATCCTTACAACAATCCTGGGAGGTAGGTGTTCTTATTATTATCCCCATTTTACAGTTAGCAGATAGCAAATACAGTTGAATGAGGGATTTAGGGGGAAAGATAATGAGTTCATTTTTAGATATCTTGAGTTTCAGAAGCCTATGCTACATCCAAGTGGAGCTGTTAAGACTGGTTATATAGATTTGGTGATTATCTGCATAGAGAGAGTAGTTGAATCCATTAGAGGTTCTATGGGAATCATTAAAAGAAAGTGCATAGAGGGAGAGACTCAAGAGAATCCTTTTGAGAATAGAATTGTTCACTTTACAAAGAGTCACTGAGTAAGATTGGTCAGAGAAGCAGGAGGAGAATCAGGAGAGAGAAGTGTCCTGAAAACAAAGAGGAGAGGATATCCAGAAGGAGGGAGTGGTCACAATGTCAAATGTTTACATCAAGAAGTATGAATACTGAGAAGAGGTCATTAGATTTAGCACTAAAGAGATCATTGACCACCCTGGAGAGAGCAGCTTCAAGAGCAAAGGTTGAGTGGTAGAGACAGAAGCCCAGCAGCTGTGAAGAAGAGATCAGAAAGAGAAGGGAGAAAACTTGAAGGGAGTGTAGGAAATCAGGAATATGTTCATTGAATGTCAGTATCTGAGCCAGATCTTGAGTAAAGGTAAGGAATTGGTAACATGAAGATGAGGGATTATATTCTTAGCATTGAGATGGGAGCTAGATGGCTTAGGAAACATCATGCAGGCCAACGTGACTGGAATGTAGACTGCAAGAAGAGGAATAATGTGAAATAAGGTTGTAGAAACTATGGTTGGCCTTACATGTTAGGCTGAGTGATTTGGTCAGACCCATGCCTTCAGAAGATTATTTTGGCAATTATGGAAAGGACAAATTGGAGAAAGGAATAGCAAGGAGACCAGGGGAAGGGAAGAGAATAAGCATTTTATAGTATCTTACTATGTGGCACTTTTTTTTGCAAGTATTATCTCATTTGATCTTTACAACAATATTGCTATCATTTGTCCCTCAGTAGAGGAAACTGAGGTTAAGTGACTTGCCCAGGGTCACACAGGTAAGAAGTGTTTGAGGCTACATTTGAACTCAGATCTTGCTGACTCCAGACTAGATGCCTTATCTACTGCACCACTAGATACCTCTCACCAGTTAAGAGGATACTTTGATAGTCTTGGTAAAAGGTCAAAGGTGCTATGGAAAGAGAACTGATGGAACTTGGCAATTGAAAGGAAATTGGCTGTGCGGAAGAGGAACCAGTTGACTTGCTTGACTGAAAAGATGATGGTGCCCTCAACAGAAATAGGAATGTTTAGAGAGAGGATAGATTAGGGAATGGGGGTAGTCATAAACTCCACTTTGGATATACTATATTTGAGATTCTAATGAGACATTAAGGCAGAAATGCAGATTAGACATTTGGTGCTGTAGGACTGGAGTTCAGGAGAAGAATTAGGAATGAATTTATAGATCTGGGAGTAAGCAACATAGAAATGATAATCAAATTCAAGAGAAACCGAAGAGAAAGTATAGTGAGAAAAGATAAGAGAACCCAGAATATTGCCCTTCAAGGACATGCATTGCTAGGAGGTAGGAAATCACTGTGGCTTCAGTGAAGGAAGCTGAGGAGGAGTGGTCAAACAGGTAGGAAGAGAACTAAGAGAAAACTGTCACTGAAACCAAGGAAGAAGAGGTTGACTTCTTTAGGAGGAAATTGTTAACAATTTCAACAGCAGAAGAAAGATCAAGGAAGATAAGGATTAACAAAAGGTCAATAAAAATTCCAGATCATTGGTTACCTTTGAGAGAGCAATTCCTGTTCAGGGGTGGATTCAGAAGCCATATTTCCAGGGGGTTTGAAGTGACTGAATGATAAGGAAGTGAGAAGTAGCAAGTGTAGATGACTGTAGGATTTTAGTGAAAGGAAGGAAAACTATAAGATGATAATAACAATATTTACATAGCACTTTAGAGCTTCTGAAGTACTTTACCAATATTATCACATTTGATCTTCACCACAACCCTGGGAGATTAGGTTGCTATAATTATTCCCATTTTAAAGATGAGGAAACTAAGGCAAACAGCAATTAAGTGATTTGCCCAAGGTCACACCACTAGGCCATATTTGGGGCAAGGTTTGAACTCAGTCTTCCTGAATCCAGGTCCAGCATTCTCTCCTGACTGCTTGATAGCTTGAAAGGATATGAAGCCCAATAGAAATCTTCGTAAGAATGAAGAAAATTGAAATGTGATTATAGGTAGCTGAGAAGGGGCTAGAGTCAGGGAAAGGGTGAAAATTGTAGATAATAGATGGAACAAATTGCTGAAAGGAACAAGAGGGGATGTGATTAAAGGTAAAAGTTGAAGAGTTGATCTTAGCAAAGAGGAAGGCTCTGATGAAGTGAAGCTAGGTAGTGAAGGAGAGTGGCTGAGATAGTGACTGAGATGGGAAGCGGGAAAGGGCCGAGAGAGGTCGTGACATACTTGTAGCTAAGAATCTATCAAGGAGTAGCAGCCAGGCAAGTCCTGCACTTACTAAACAGGACAAAAAGAGGATAGTGTCTTATGGTTTATAATGGGTCCTAATCTATGATGTCATAACTTGACATGCTTAATTGTATATCAATCTATCAATTGTTCTACTTATTGCCAATATATCAAATATATTGCCCATATATCAAATGTTCTACTTATGTAATGTTAAAATACATGCAAATAGTTATATTTTAAAATTCTATCTACTTTGTTAATGGGTGGATGCTAAGGCTCAGTACCATAAATTGTTTTTGCCACATCTATTGTGGTAAAGGATTTTAAAGCAATTATCCAGATCTTAAATGTTCAGAAGTTTTTAAAAATATGGCACATTGAAAAGCACATTTATTAAAGACATAGTGTGAACTAGCATTTATTAAGTTCTTACTATGTTGCAAGCACTGTGCTATGTGCTGGTAATACAAATTCAAGTAGAAAGAAAGACAGTCCCTGCCCACAAGGAGCTTACTTTCTAGTTGGAGAAGGCAACATGTGCAAGGAAGCTGAAAAGGTTTGAGGGGACAAAAAGGTCATGGTAGAGGATGTTTAGAGAGCAACCTGGAAAGGAATGAGACATGGCTGACCCGGGATACCCTCCATAAATGGATATTCTGGAAGGACACATCCAGTCTGAGAGAGGAGCCCCAGGGGGGCGGGGTGATAGAATTCTTCCAATTTGTGAATTCCAAGGTTGGAGTGATTCTTTAGGATAAAGAGTTGGGGTATAGTAACGGGTATGCAAGGCACTGTGCTAAACACTAGGGATACAAATTAAAATTAAAAACAAAACAAAACAACTATCATTGCCCAGCAAGGAGTTTACATTCAAGTGGGTAGGTTAACTACGTAAATCAATGCAAAATACATACAATGCAGATAGAAGGAAGCCTTAGAGAAGGAACTAGCTACTTCTGGTGCTGGGACCCAGAAAGGCACATAAACTGAGTCTTCTATGAATAAATGACTGACTGATTGAATGAAAAAATTTACCAGGGTTTGCTATGTGTTAGGCACTGCACTAAGCTCTAAGCATACAAATACAAAAGTGAGGTAGCCTCGGCCCTCTGCAATCTTATTGTGTTTTGATCCGTGAAGTTACTGCAATAGGGGGGTAACAATGGGCAATTGACAGATCTTTTCCAGAAGCAATGAATGGTAGGGATGGTTCGATTGTAGTTCCCTGCTTCCAGGGTGGAGGGTGAACTTCAGGGGTTTTGTGCAGCTGTTTTCAGAGATACTTCTAGGGACTTGTAAGTTTTCAATTTTTACAAGGTGATATGATTTAAAGAGAGGTATTTATTCCTCTCCTGGCCTGTGAGCAACCACAAGCACTCTTATTTGCCCTGGAACTGTTAGGAGGGTCCACTCTCCACTGCTGCCACAAACTCTGCTATACTGGTGATCCTCCTTGCAGTGGGACTGCCTGCCACCCAGGACTGGGACCCCAGATTCAGGTGTGGGCAAAGCAACAGAGTCCTGCCTCAGTGCCAGCAAAGAAACTCCTATAATCTCCTTCTGACCAGTTGTTTGACCCCTTTACCATCTATTGGCTGAGAGCCCTGGAAGCAGCTGCTGCTGCTGCTGATTCAGTTACTCCCAAGGCCTGCTCCTGGCCAGCTAGGGCTAGGCCGTGCTGGTGGGGCCCAAGCTGGACTGCACTCTACTCCTACCCTGGTGTGACAGATGCTTCCTGCTGACTTCTAAGTTGTCCCTATCTCAGAGCCCTTAGTCATTTCACATGTTAGGAGTAACTCAATTAACATGCCTATTTATAATAGAGTTATTGAGTCATATCTTTTCTTTGTATGAGAAAAGGTTGGATGGGTGGAACAGGAAAGAGTGAACTTACATCAGTTTGGAGGGAGAATGTAAATTTGTTAATTAATCCAAAAGGATTGGACATGTCCTCAGTTCAAAGGCTTAAATAAGCTAAATGTTTAACCATTTAAATTTAGTAAATAAACCCTATTCGTTTATTCAAGTCTCATTTATTTTTTGTTTCATCACTGCAGGGCAGTTAAGCTGAACTTTTGGAAGGTATATATAGCATAATACAAGCTGCAGAAGGACCTAACAAACTGAAACTACTTGGACTACAAGCCTACAGAACCCATGTTTTTTATTGGAGGATCAGCCTAACTCATTTCTGAGATCATTACCAGAGGCTTGGCTTCTAGGCGATAAATTTTTTTCAGTCTCAGCAAGTCATAAAATACCTATGCTTGGTGAAATCAAAGATCCTTGTACTATTCAAGTAAGCCATCTACTAGTCTAAACATGAGAAATATAATCTAAATGACAGGTTTTTTTTTTATCCATTAATCCTATTATTCCTTGGGTTTGTTTTTTCCTGTGCCTTTCTAGTAGAGAAATATCAGTGTTTATTTTCTCTGGTGTGAAGAAATCTCATTAACCATCTCCTTTTCCACTCTGCAGAACCCAAGTTGGGGGTGGGATTCTCATCCCAGTCACCAGAGAGTAAGCTGACTCTCCTCTTAATAGCATCTCAGTCATGATAATCTGTCATGCTATTGCATGTTCTGGTGTCAGGGCTCTTTAAGCCGCAGAACTGCTCCTCTCTACTCCAACAGTAGCTTGTTCTTTCTTATCACGAACAATTATGCCTGCAGCATTGAAGCCACAGAAAGACAGGGTTGATTTAAATTCCATATTACTGGGCTGGAGACAGTTTCTTCTTAGGCACTGGCAGGAAATAGAGCCGATTTCCTTATTGCTGCTCTAGTGCATTGCCCTTGTCAGAATAATGGTGAGGCAACGTCTTTCCCCGTGCCCATGTTATGTAGAGCTGTATTGCTTCCTCTCTGAGATGCTGGTCTCTGAACCAAATGGAACATGTCTCAAAATTCACTAATTTTGTAAGTTTGTTCTTTGGAAGCTTAAATTCCCAGCAAAGCACCTACCAAAGATGTTAGTTTCAATATCTGTTGCTCATGTCTTACTCAGTTATCCTCCTTTGAAATTTCACTTTGCCAGTGGACATTATTTTAGGCTTTGGTGGGGGGGCATGTGATTATACTTGTTAAATCCCAACATTTGCTTGAAATGCCTCATATTGCATGAGATAACACATGAAGCACTTTACAAATCTTAAAATACTATGTAAATGCCAGCTATCATCATCATCATCATCATCCATTTAAAAATATTATTCAGATACTATTAAGCTAAAAGAGAAAGTCATAGGGCAGTTACTTTGATTAATACTCATCCTTCTTGATACCATTGCAATTAAATAATTAAAAGTAAGGAAGATGGCCTGGTTGGCTCTTTCTTAACAAGAGATTTAGAATCATACAATCCTGTGATCCTTAGAGACATCAGCTTTGGATCATTTATCCACCAGGGTCAGATTGGGCTCCCAAGTTCAGTCTTTGTATATTAATTTGGTAGTCTCTATAAAATGAATATGTCTGAGTCATAGATCTTGTGCACTACAAATCACAAATCACTTTGGGTAATGTTGTGCACCTTAAGAAGTACACTTAGAGGTTGATTGCAGAGAGGCCTATTGCATCCATTGTGGTTAATTTCAGCATCTCTGGTTCAATAGGATCAAGGAAATATTTACCTATTCTTCTATTAATGGGGACTTTTTATTTTAAACTGGACCTTTGGTTTCACTAGTGTAGGGAATTCTGGCTAAGGAAAGTCCCTCTGCTTATAGGATGGGTACTCACGCTGCAATTACAGTCTTAGAAAGATGCATGGGGCCTTGAGAAGTTATGTGACTTACCAAGGTCATGTGGTCAGCAAAATATATTTCAGAAGTTAGACTTGAACCTAGGTCCTTCTGACTCCAAGGGCAATTATCTGTGTACCATGATGTCACCTCTCCATGCGGACACAAATATTCAGAGTCCCAACCACTTAGTATCATTTGGCTTCATTGTTTCCTTTTAATATATGGTAACACAGAGGTGGATTAGACTGATATGGTGGCAGAGAAGAAGCATAGTGTAATGAATAAAGCACTAGACTTGGAGTCTGGAACAACTGATTTAAATATCACTTGAAACACTGGGCAAGCTACTTAACCTCCCCCTCCCTCAGTTTTCTGATCTGCAGAATAAGGGTAATAACGTCACCTTACAAGACTTCTCTGTGAACCAAAGGA
Organism: Phalanger gymnotis; assembly: GCA_028646595.1. Taxonomy (NCBI): domain Eukaryota; kingdom Metazoa; phylum Chordata; class Mammalia; order Diprotodontia; family Phalangeridae; genus Phalanger; species Phalanger gymnotis. The sequence goes on along the minus strand of CM053622.1, from coordinate 625,473,916 downwards.
GATCATATGTGTAAAATACATTCCAAATCTTAAAGCTGTATATACATACACATGTGAGCTATAACTAATATTGCTATTGATTAGGATGGACAGCTCTTAGTTTCTGGCTATACCCTCTTTCTACAACCTTTGGACATTTCTGGAAGCGATGAGGATATGACCAGATGCTACTGAGATTGAAATGCTGGAGACTACCAGTTCTTTTTTCCATTATACTTTTAAGTAAAGAGTGGGAGTAGTTTCTCCAAGTTGGGGACCCCTGAGTTAAATATTGGTGAATGTTTTGCAGTTTGATAGATGTCAAACAGACGTTCAGTGGCCATCTATCTAGTCCAACACTTTTATTATGCAGATGAGAAAGCCAGAGTTCAGTGATGATAAATGACTTGCCAACTTGTCTAACATTACCCTCATGGGCATGATGTGTTTTGAATCCAGGTCCTTTTACTTCTAGAGCTGGTACTCTTTCTACTGCACCTCTCTGCTTTCTGTAGGGGAAGGGAAAATATTAACTGATGGCTAGATAACATAACTGTGAAATGGGTAGAAAGGTAAGAAAAAAAACCAACTAAGAGTTGTAGGGAAAGGAAGAGTTATAGTGTAGTGCTAATCAATAAGGGTTTTGTAGGGAAGGACCTTTTGTTTGTGTAGAAGTGGGAGCTGATTCAGACTCGCTTCCTTTTGTGAAATAAATCTGTTTATTCTAGGGATAAACCATTCCTTCTTCAGATGTTATTGGTGGGTACAGTTTTACTAGTAATTCATAGACTTCATCCTGGAAATTGTCAAAGATGACAAAAAGATAGGAATGTTGAAGAGTCATGAGAAGACAGGTAAACTAGTGTATTGTTGGTAGAACTGGAAAAAGATAAGACTATTTTGGGAAGCAATTTAGAATTATGCAAATAAGCTGATGTTTATACCCATTGGCCCAGAGCCCAAGGAGGCAATGGATAAGAAGAAAGTCTTAATATATACCAAAATATTTATAGAAGCTCTTTTTGTGGTAGCAAAAAATTGGAAACAAAGTAGATGCCCATTGAATGCAAAATGGCTAAACAAAATGTGGTACATGAATGTAATAGAATATTGTTGCGCTATAAGAAATGACCAATGTAATGAATACAGAGAAAAATGTAAAATCTAAATGAAATAATGCAGAGTGAAGTAAGCAAAGGCAAGAAAAAATAAACAATGACAACAAAAATGTAAATGGAAAGGAAACTACAAAAAAAAAACCCAAAGGTAAATATTACAGAATTATTAAGAACAAGCATGGCTTGAAAGGAAAACTGTGGGAAGACACTCATATACCCATTCTTTTGCTGAGATGGGACATTCAGAAATATTATATATTGTTCATATTTTCAGACTTCTTCAGTATATTGACCATTTACGCTGATTTTTCTTCTCTATAAATCAAAAGTGATTGTTTAAAAATTGTGAAGAATAAGCCTGGCTAAGAGGAAGAGATATGAGAGCACAACCTCGTGCTGCCCCTTTGCAGAGATGAGAAGTCCACAAGTATTGTATATTGCACATATGTTTTGAATTTTTCAATGAACTGTTCAGTTATCCTGGTTTTCTTCCTCTCCCTTTTTTTGTTTGTCTTTTACAATTCTATTTGACATAAAATATGGCTCTTGGAAAGGAAGGGGAACAACAACAGTGAAAATTGTGATGGTGTTAAAATAAAAACTGCCCATAAAAACTTTTATTTTAAACTGTAAGCCTCATAGAGCCATAGAACTGGAAGGATCTCACATTAGCAGTCATCAAGTTTACCTCAATTTATTCTTCATATGAAGAAACTGAGTCTCAGAGAGGTTGTGACTTGCCCTTGAGAGTACGGTCTGCTTAGGAAGTTGTTCAAGGTCACTCAACAAGACTAGGGACCAATTTCCCTCACTCTTGATTCTTTCCACTTCAGTACTATTTACTTGACATTGGTGATGCAGAATAGAAGTCGCTTAGCTAGAGTTTGCCCTTGATGGAGCATGCTGGAAAAGTCTGTCTTTGAGGAAGTGGCTTTTGGAGATGTGCACCGTTGCTTGCCTCTCTGTGGAATTCCCAGGATTCGGAGCCTAGGGCTGGCTTTGATTCCAGATGCATTATGCTGAGATAGCACAGTTTTCTCAAGGCATCCCCAGCACCAGTAGTTTCACTTTGCTTTTGCCTTTACACCAAGATGTAAAATCGATCTGTGTTTCGGTGGAAGCATTCATAAACTGAGGTGAGCAGGAAGAAGCACTTGGAGTATTGTGGGCGGGGTGAGAAAGCAGTGATTCAGCTTCCCAGCCCTACAATGGAGCTGCTTTGCCTTATGTGTTCCTCCTCTCTGCCTACTCCTTTCTACCTAGTCCTGGAATGTTTTCCTTTATAATTCAACTCAAATAATTTTAGAAGGGACCTTGAAGATCATGTACTCTATTATGCTTGAGATAATCTATTCAAATCACGGTAATAACAGCAAACTGTAATTTGACCTTGGCCCAATGATTAGTATGTGTGTCAGAGGTTCTTGCAAGTCATGATTCTAGATGCATAGTTTAGATATGTGGCTAGTCTTATAAGGTCTTGTCTCTTGTAGTTATTACCCTTAAGCCAATGGGGAACATTTTCCCTTTCCATTGAGAGAGAAGAGCTATAACTTGGCTGGTGGGAGGGAATGAATAAGGAAAAGAGGGGCTTTGTGAATATGATGTTCAGAAAGAGCTGTAGTAACCCTTCAGGAAAGAGGGGGAGAGAATAAGGCAGAGAGAACAAGAGCTATTTTGGGCCTCCCAGGCATATAAAATAGTGACTTGGGGAGTGGTGCAGATGAAGTGAATGCTGTGGGCTTAGAAATTAGCTTGAGTATTGTGTTTTGAGAATTGGGGGGAATTAGATGCTCAGGTTTGGCTAATAGAGAGTGCTGGCTGTAGGCAGAGGTTGAGCTTGACACATGCCTATTGATCGGAACCTACATGGTTTGCAGGAATATTGTGTAATGTGTTTGAAAATAGCAAAGGAATAAGAAATGGGCAGTTTTAATCGCTTTGTTTTTGTTGTAATTCTATAAACAGAGTTCAAATGCCTTTACCCAGGCATCCCTGAACACACACACACACACACACACACACACACACACACACTCCGCTCTGTCAGAGCTTCCTGGCAGGGTGTATGGAAAGGAGAGCTTGTCGTTTCTGTAGTGGTGATGTAAAGATGTCACCAGGGAGTTGCACAGAATCCCTAAATCCCAGGATATAGAGAGGCCAGAGGAGGGGAGCCTGCACCAGCTCCGAGAAGAAGTTGGACTGCAAGAAGAGAGTTCTTCCCTCTCACCCTGTGAGACTATTAGCCTCAGTGTTCTAAGGTAGGATTAATACAAGAGAGTTTCTCTAATATAGGTCCTTTTTTCAAGATAATTTTGAATGAGAATGTAGTGTTTTAAAATCACTTACTGAAATGTTCATTTGCCTTAATACATGAGGAGAAAAAAACCACAAAAAACCAAAAACCAGGGCCTTTCCCATAGACTGCCATGACTTGTGAAGGGAGATGAGAGAAGAAGGTTAAAATACTGCAAAGTCACAGTGCATTCCCTGCCTGTGCGTCTGCAGCCAGCTTTGGTTGTGGCCATATACCACTGTACAGGGGGACTCTGCTAACCAACTCTGCACACCTTGGCAGAAACCTTAAAAAGGCAGCTGAAGAAGGAGCAGTGCTTCAGAGACTGTTTCCTTTAGTCAAGCATGAAAAGAAAGTTGGTCGCCAATTCCTTTCAGTAACACATAGATAGCTTTCTAGTTTCAGAGTGGAACTGATTCCTGTTGAGATATATTAGATTGCTTGCTACCATGCTTTTATATGATAAATAATGCTGGAATGTCTGCATGTGGATGAGATGAGGTATGAAAATCTTCTGCCCCAGGCCAGGTTCCCCCTGCCATCCAGACTCACCTCTGAAGTGATCCACTTCATTCTGCTGTCCTATCAGGCAGGATGTACTCAAGCTACTTTTAGTGTCAGTTTGAGCAAAAAAACCAAAAACATCCCTCCCACCTCTTCACCCCCCTGCCCCAAAAGGCCTTTCAAGCCCACAGTTGTTCAGTACTTACTGTGTACAGACCTGTGCTGGGACATATAGGTGCAGAGATGAAAAGCTATGCACCCCTTGTGAGTAAAGAGAGGCAGCCTGGTCTCGTGGAAAGAATTCTGGGCTTAGAGTGAGTCTGACCCATAACTAGTTGTAGAATGACCATGGACGAGTCACTTAAGCTCTCTGAAGTCTCAGGTTCCTCATCTGGAAAATGGGAATAGTAATACCTGTAGTACCCACCTAACACAGTTATTGTGAACATCGGAGAAGGCTGTGAACGTAAACCACTTTGTAAACTTTAAAGCACTACATACATTTCAGTTATTGTTATTAAAAACTAATGGGAGAGTGAGATTTGTATGTGAATAAGTAAGATGTCCAAAAAGGAAAAGGGCTATAAGAAGTCGATGAGGAGGGAGAGTTCCTTTTTATCTGGGGAATCTGGGGAAGGCTACCTGATGTGGGATTGGAAGCCAGAACAGGATATCAGTAGGTGGAGTCAAAGATGGGGAGTGTCTTCTAGGCATGGAGGGTAGGTAACCTGCAGGAATGCATGGAGGTAGAAAGAGAAGGCAGAGTGGGATCAGGGGACTGCAAGAAATGCTGTTTCCTCTGAATGAGTAAGGGAGAACAGAATTGAAATAAAGCTGGGCAGATGGGTTGGAGCCAGATTATGGAGGCCCTGAAATACCAGGCTGAGTGGTTTGTATCAAATTAAATAGGCTGCAGAAGTCAGGATGTTCCACGCAAGCCAAATTTATAGTAATGTCCGGATTATTCATAGTTATAGGTTATCAATGTCACTACTTCTTCTGTTCATGTAGATAATTGGATATTGACCAGCTAAGTCTAATCTTGCTATTGTGAAAGGCTTGCCAGTAATTGAAATCAGTTCATTTGGAAGTATAAGGATGGTGGTGATGATTTTTGTTGTTCAGTTTTTTCAGTTGTGTCCAATTCTTTGTGATTCTATTTAGGGATTTTTTTGGCAAAATGACTGGAGTGGTTTGCCATTTCCTTCTCCATCTCACTTTACAGATGTGGAAACTGAGGCAGACAGAGTTAAGTGACTTACTTAGGATCACACAGCTAGTAATCGACTGAGGCCTGATTTATATCCAGGTCATCCTGACTCCAGACCAGGCCCTCTATCCACTGTGCCATATAGCTGCCAAAACATTAGGAATAAGTGGAACTTTCTTCAATATCATAACTGTTGCTGTTGTCGTTCTGTCATTTCTTCCTTATTTGGAGTTTTCTTGGCAAAGATACTGTAGTGGTTTGCTCTCCCCTTCTCCAGCTCATTTCATACATGAGGAAACTGAGGCAAACAGGATTAAGTGACTTGCCCAGAAGTCACACAGCTAGTAAGTGTCTGAGACTGGATTTGAACTTAGACTGCCAGGCCTAGAGTCATCTTCCTATCCACTGTGCCACCTAGCTGCCCCAGATGGTGTTTGTTTAAATTATTTACTTATTAGTGGTATATCCCACACCTCAATAGGACCTTAAAGGCATTTAGTCCAACCCTGTTATTTTACAGATAAAGAAACTGAGACTGCAGAACTGAGAGGTTATGTGCTGCTCCACATCACACAGGTGGTAAGTAACAGGGTAGTGTCTGAGTCCTTTGATTCCTAAGTCAGTTCTTTTTCCACTGTACCGTGATGAAGAGAACACAGAATCTGGAATCAGAGGACCTATAGTCCAATCCCTACCTCCCTTGCTACCTGTGTGACCTTGGGCAGGTCAGCTAATGTTTCAGAGCCCCAGTTCCCTTAATTTTAAAATGAAGAGATGGATTAGATGATACTGAAGTTCATTACTAGCTCTGAGTCCTGTGAGCCTGTCTGCCTGAAATTTTTTGGAGTCTTTCTGACCAAATGTTAACTGTTGTTGAGATGGATTTTCTAGTCAAGTGCTGATACATAAAGCTCAAGATAGCCATTTAATTTTTAATGGGCTTGTTTCTATTTTTTCAATAAGCTAGAAGTGATGAAAATAGTGCTTAAAGCTACTCTACTTAGAACATGGGCTTAATTATAACTTTTTAAAAACTCAATAGGAACTACGGTGTCAGTTTGATATGAATGTATTTTTTTTTCCTCTCAAAGACATGAGTGCTCGCTTTCTCTCTCTGTCTCTCTCTGTCTCCCTCTTCTCCCACTTCTCCCTCCTCTCTTTCTCTCTCTCTCTCTGTCTCTCTCTCTCTCACACATACACACACACACATTGTATCTATTTTAGGTTAGAGAAAGATAATAGGTACAAAGAATGACAAATGTACCTTAATTGATGGTTTTGAGAGAAATGTGTGAGTTGACATAGTATTTCATGTAAAGGGAAGTTTTTAAGAACAGCAGTAAACATCAGGATAAGTTCATTTAGAGAGAGCTCTCCCCAGCCTCTTTGTCACCATGGTCAGGGTGCTGTTGTCATTCATAAAGGAAGTTTACATTCAGCTGTTGCCAGGGTACCTGCAATGTCTTTGTTGACCAGTCTGAAATAGGAGAGCTCAAAAGCAGTTTGACGTTGGATCAATTGCTTTTGCTTGTTTGTATCAGGTCTGAATCAGCACTTTTTACCCTGGACAGCCAGTTTCCTCCTATTAAAATTTCCATGGATTGTGCCAGCCGAGGAAAGAAATACATGGGCTAATGAAACCTTGAATTTTGGTTTATGTGAAGGAAACAGCACCTTTTGTTCTTGAAAGAAAGTAGTAAATGCTTCTCACTCTCTGATCTTGTTGTCATTTATCTACATATATTCGGTTTTTACTTTATGGGTTAACACTGCATTTGTATAGTGCCTGTCAACTGGACTGAACCAGCCTCTAACCTGTGGGTGGCCAGAGCCAAACAGAGCAGGCCGGAGACAGGCGAGTCAGGAATCAAAGAAAAGTTTAATTTCAAAGTGAGGGAAACAACTTGCAAGCAAGGAGGCAGATTAGGCACATGTGCTGGGGAACCTGAGGCAGTGAAGGCAAATCTCAATACTTACACCAGTGGCTATGCAGTGAGCTACAGCCTTGACGATGAGGGGTAACAGCAACAAGAGACAAGTTTGATCCATAACAGGCCTTCATGACTGGAACATGGGTACAACTTGTCTGAGTTCAGAGAACACCTGGTGCTGGTCAAAGCAATACAATAATTATATGAAACAATTCTAGTATTTTGCTGTGGCTGAGATCATCCAGAGGGTGAGTGCAAAGGAGTTTTGTTATGGCAAGCTCAAGGCACAAGTTTGCTTGCTTGACCTTAGCTCTGGAAAACAAGGTGACTCCTAATAGTATCTTGACATACCTTAGAACTTCAATTGGTATGCCACTGGTTTGCTGGTAGGAATGGCATCAGTCATATTACAAAAGGATTAGGAAAGGGAGAAGGGAAAGAAATAAGCATTTATATAATACCTACTGTGTGCCCAGAAGTGTGCTAAGCACTTTAAAATTATTATTTCATTTGGTTAATCTATGTCTGATTTCAGGGGATAATGGAAGTTATATATAGGTATTTCTTTAGTATTTTACCATCCAATTTTCAGAACGATAGTAAGGAGATGAGTTATTTGGAGATCCATAAAGTAGAACACCTAAACTCTGGAGAACATACACTTCTTGTATGAGTTGACAATAGGGGAATCTTAATGGGAGCTCTTAGTTAATACTTTAATTGAGTCCCTTGAAATTGATACTTTGGTAGATTAGTTTGGTAAATTCTTCTTCATAGCAGGTATAAAACACTCTCGCTATCTCCCTGACCCAGAGATTTTAGACACTGACTACAATTATATCCTTTGAAATGGGTAGTTCTGAGCTGGCTAATTATGGTTCAGCGTGAGAACACTGTATTACAAGGTATTGGATAACACAGAGAGAAAATGCAAAGTGATTAACCACATTCATTTATTAGTGCTTTTGATTACTTCCTTGTTTTTCTAGTACTTAACCATAAAAAGAGGCCACAGTGTAGAGGTTTTCAAACTTATTTGGCCTACTTCCCCCTTTTAAAAAAAATTATTCAGTGCACCTGCTGGAAATCTACCTTCTTTAATTCTTTAATGTTTTTTTTTTTAAATTTGCATCATTTCAAAAAAAATACAACTTTTTAAAAAAAAAGACATATCTTAAATTTAATGATTTATTGTAAATTTGTGGGGTTTTCCTGCATTGAAATTTTGATGATGCAATATTGCATCATATAACTATATAGTATCATATTATAAATGAGTCATTACATGCACATATTCCTGTGGATGCATGCTGGACTCCTGAACAATGAGCAATATGCTCTCCTGCCAACACTTGTTTGTTAAGACCTGTTGGCAGACTTGGCCACTGATAGGTTATAATTCGTATTTTGTGTGTTTATTTGGAAAAGAATGTAAACACTACAACTTTAACTCTGTCATACAACAACTGAAATGTATGAATGGTTTTTCAAATTTTTCTTCTCTTTTCTTTCCTTATGCTTCTACTGTCCCCTCATTTTTATTCAGTGCCCTCCAGTTGTACCTGAGGCTACAACTTCCCCCCTGGATCATTCTAGCACCCCCCAGGGAGCAGTATTGCCCACTTTAGTGCATAGTCACAAAGACCTGGGTTCAGCTCCTTCCTCTGGGTGACCTTGGACAAATCATTTAACCTCTTGGTGCTCCTGCCATCTCTCAAAGACTAAGTTGTTGAGAAGGTGAAGATCTGCGTTGAAGCAGAAGAAGCTCCTCACTGGTGAACTCCCATTTCCGATTCTATCCCTATCCCAAGAGCAAGAGAGAAAGTAGGTAACACTTTAATAACACTTCATGTGATCTGACATGCTTTATGTTAGAAAACTTTAAGCAGGTGACTCTGTGGTGGGGATGGTGGTATAAAAAGGAAATAAGACAAGGTATGTGAATGAACTTTGTAAATGGCAGAGCTATGACAAAGCCAAAACTGTTGATATTATATGTCAAGCCAATCATTCAGGCTGATGATCACTGAATATTAAGGTAATTTTGGCTCTTTTGTTGGTATTTGACTTTCCTAACTCATTGAGGTGTATATTTGAAAAGGATTTATTGGACTATAGGTTTGATATTGTTATTGAATGATTAAATCCATTTATACATATGTGAATTTACCACCAACTTTGGTTGCATCAAGCCAATAACCAGAGCGAGAGCTTGGGCCACTCAGAGACAATCCTCAGATGGTATGGGCTGATACTCAGCACATATTACATTTTAAATAGGAAAGGTTTAATGTTCTTTGGGAACGTGTAGTTACATATGCAACTCTGATATAGATCTTTAATTTGATTACCACTATGTACTTTACAAAGGTCTTTCACCTCCATTATTTCATTTTTAAAATCAAACTTTATTTTTTTCAACCACCTCCCTCTTGCCCTTTTGAGAAAGCGAGAAAAACAAAGCCCCTGTTACAAGGACATATAATCAATCAAAACGAGTTCGCACTTTCATCACGTCCAGAAAAAAATGTCTTAGTCTACACTCTTGAGTCCATCACCTCTGAATCAGGAGGCAGGTGATATGTATCTTCATGTGTCTGCTTGAATTGTACTGGCTGTTGCATTGATCAGAGTCGTCTTCGAAATATCATTATTAATGTATAAATTGTTCTCTTGGTACTGCTTCCTTCATACTGCATTAGTTCATACTGGTCTTCCTAGGTTTCTTTTGAAACTGTCCATTCATGATTTCTTATAACAAAATAGTATTCCATCATATTCATAAAGTACATATTCATATATAATATTCATATAGTACATTTCCATCATATTCATGTAGAATTTTGATCAGTCATTTATCAGTTGATGGGCATAGTCTTCTTACTTAATTCTTACTTAGCCACCAGAGAAAGAGCTACTATAAAAAATTTTTTATATATGAGTACTTTTCCTCTTTTTATCTTTTTGAGGTATAGACATTATAGTAGTTTTGCTGGGTCAAAGGTATGTATTGTTTAGTAGCTTTTTGGGCATAATTCCAAATTGCTTTCCAGAATGGCCATACAGTCCACAGCCCCATCAACAGTACATTAATATATATCTTTTCCTCCAGCCCCTCCACAATTAGCCATTTTTCTCTTTTGTCGATTTTGCCAATCAGATAAGTATAAGGTGGAACCTCAGAATTGTTTTAATTTGCACTTCTATAATTAGAATAGCTTGAATTTTTTCCTCTGAAAACTTATGTTTCCATCTCCTTTGACCATTTCTCAACTGGGGAATGTCAATTTGAATTAGTTCACTATATATCTTGAAATGAGACTTTTATCAGACAAAATTGCTACAAAGACTTTCCCCCAATTTCCTGCTTATCTCCTAATTTTAGCTGTACTGGGTTTGTTTGTACAAAGCCTTTTGAATTTTATGTAATCAAATTGTCCATTTTACCTTCTGCAACCTTCTCTATCTCTTGACTGGTCATAAACTCTCCTGTTATCCCTGGATCTGACATGTAATTTCTTCCTTCATTCTCTAATTTGTTTATGATGTCACATAACTCATTTGGTACTTATTTTGGTATAAGGCATGAGGTGTTGGTCCTATGCCTAGTTTCCACCAAATTGCTTTCCACTTTTCCTATATACTTTTTGTCAAGTAATGAAATATTGACCCAATAGCTAGCATCTTTGTATTTATTAAACACTAGGCTATTGTACTCTCAGTTTCAATATTCTGTGCCTGAACTTTTTTTTCTTTGTTCAATTTCTAGAGTAAACACTAGAAAAATTGATTCCATTTGGCTTTGCTTTTTATGGAAATGGAACTTTTCTCTAACTACAGGGCTAGCTATGAAGTATTAAAACAAATGTGTATTTCATTATTCTAGTTCAGAATAACTCAGGTATTTTAAAATGGAAATCGCTAAGAGCCAAAACATATAAATATGTAAAAATGTTACTGTGTTAGTTTCCTTAAACTTGACTGATAAATTTTTAAGAGGAAAAACGGTGAACACATTTGGTTCAGAAGTCTCCTAATACAAGGTCAAAAGGTTCAGAAGGTTCTGATATTTCAGAAGGTATCACACAGCTTCCCTGCAGGGCCATGACCTGGTATGTGTTATGTGATCCAGTAGCTTAAAGTCAGAGGAGAGAGGCACAAGATTCTCTTGCCTATGTCACCATTTCACTATATGATACTAGGCAAAATATATTCAACTATCTGATTCTCAGTAACTGTTGCCTCATGGGGAAGATAAGATAAACAAATGAAGAGTTCTTCATTTTGCAGAAATTTCAACTGTGAGAAAATGCTAATAATTTAGAGGAAGTCTGAGGTGGAGGAAGATGAGGGACAGGAATAGATGTGAAAGATAAAGAGTAAAGTCCTGAAGTTTGTAGCATGGCAGAGTACTGAAAATGCTTCAAAACCATCCAACATTCTCCTGACCTGGGCATTTTTGGAACCTGTTCTTTGCCAAAAGTTTGCCACTTAATTTATTATATATGTATGTCCAATTATATTAATAGTGGATGGAAACACAGATGTTTGTTTATAAAAACGCACTTTACAAATTGTTTTCTCTCCTGGACTGAATATATTTTTGAGGTAAATAATATCAATAACATTTTTCTTCTAGTACAAGATGCTTCCTTAAAAAAAAAAAGCAGTCAAGAAGTATTTATTAAACACCTACTACATGCCAGGTGCTGGGCACTGTGTTAGGCAAATAGCTGGAAAAGGAAGAAGGGAATGATTTTTCCCCATGTAAATATGTTTGAGCACATCTTTACTGGACCTCTCATTCTTCATCTGTTTGAGTAGATGGCCTTGGCTCTGGATCTAGGCCTGGAACATAAGTAAGCACTTAATAAATGCCTGTTCAGTTCACTTGCTGACTAGATCCATGATCCTTTGATCCTATGAATCCGTCAACTTAGTTTTTGAAGTTGGAAGAGATGGTGGGCGGCATCTTATCCAACCTCTCCATTTACAGGTGAGGAAATAGAATCCCAGGGAGGTGGAGTGAGCCATGACCCAGAAACCAGGTTTCTTGACTCCCACTTTTCTATTCTTTCCAGTTCTCCAGGTTCCCAGAAAAGCCCCAAGAACAGGAAGATTACTAACAGTCCTTTCAGCAGGGAGCTCATTTCCTTCTCTTTGTGTTTAGCTTAGATAGCCTTTTCCTTTCCATAATACCATACCTAATCTTTTTCCAATCAACACATCATAGATTTAGAGCTGAGAAGGACCTTAGAAGCCACAAAATTCAGACTCCTTTTTTTTTTACATACCTTTCTTTGTAAAATAACTTTTTATTGATATTTCCTTTTTTTTATATCACTAGAGTTATCCCAAGTATCCCTTCCTTTCCAGAGAGCCATCCCCTATAACAAATAGTATTTTTTAGAGAAAAAAAAATTGGCATAAATGATCAGCACATTGAAAAAATTCAAAAATATGTGTAATATATGACACTTGTGGACCTCCCATCTCTAGGAAAGGTGGGTTGGGGGTGTCTTCTCACATCTCTTCATTTGAGTCCCACTTGATCTTTATAATTTTGTTACATTTACTTTTGATTTTTTTTTTTTTTTGGTGTGTAGCTCTTCTTTCCATTTATATTGTAGTTACTGTGTACACTGTTTTCTTGCCCTTGCTTACTTCACTCTGAATCAGTTCATATAGATCTTTCTGTGCTTCTCTGTGTTCATCACAGGCATCCATTCTCAGTATGGTAATACTCCGTTATCTTCATGGACCACAATTTGTTCAGTCATACAACCCAACCTCACTTTACAGATGAGGAAATTGAGACCCCAAGATGTTCAGTGATTTGCTCAGAGTTACACAGCTAGTAAGTGACTGAGGCTGGATTTGAATGCTGGTCTTTCAGACTCCAGACCCAGTGCTATATACACTGCATATTAGGAAGACACACAGATATAATCAATTTACTCAACTACTGATACAGCTTTTATATGACCTGCGAAATTTGCTGAGCTTTTTTCTGCAAGGAAAGTACTAAATTTAACTTGACTCGTTGTCCTTGAGGGTGCCTCAATTTGCTGTCTTTTCAGGTAAAATGAACACATACCTTTTCGTCCGTGGCAGCCCTTCTGTTCACCCACATGTTTCTTGATCATAGGAAAGTCAACAAGCTGCATATGTAGAGAATCTGTTTAAATTCTTCCATAGTGACTGCAAACATCTGCCACTCAAAACAAGAAAAAAAATTCTCCACTCCTTTTTATGGTTACTTCTAGATGTAAGATTTCTCAATCCTGAACCTTTTACACATAGATAAGGGACAGACATGTTCAAGTGGTGACGCTTCAATATTCAGTTCCTTTTTATTAAGACATTTCCTCTTGGGTAGCAGTAGATTCCATGGCCCTGGGGACACTTCTGTGGCCTACAGCTCCTCCAAGAGATGTCAGTTGTTTTTTTACACCAGATACTTTCAGCCACCCTGCCAGCAGTGAAACCTCCAACCAGAGTGAAGTGACATCCTAAGGCCCTTATTTGATGTACGCTCCTCTAACTTGCCTTGATTTGTATTTTTTGTCTCTACTAAATATGCTCAAAAGTATGGTCATCAAGCTTGACTTAAACCAAGGAGGGAGCTGACTACCCTTTCAGCAACTTCTCTGACAAAGCACTAAAGAAAGGCTCATCCATCTTAGTAACAATAACAATAATGACTAACATTCAGAGGGGTTTTAGGGTTTGCAAAATGCTTTATGCCTGCATTCTCATTTCGGCCTCTCAATCCTCTGTGTTAGGTACCAAAGGAATTATCCCCATTTTGCAGAGGAGCAAACTGAGAGCTTATGTTTAAGTTGTTTGACCAGGGTATGCAGTGTATAGGGGTTAGAGGAAGTATTTGCACTGAGACTTTCCAGATTCCAAGTCTAGCACTCTATCCACTAGTCATGGTGATGATACCAGCTAAGATTTATAGAGCATTTGAGAGATCGCAAAGTGTTTACAAATGTTATCTAGGTGCTATTATTATCCCCATTTTACAGATGAGGAAACTTAGAGAGATGCCAAGTGACTTCTTCAGGGTGACGCAGCTAAGTGTCTGAGGCAGAATCTGAAGTCAGGTATCTTCCTGAATTCCATTCTAGCATTCTTATCTCCTATAACCTATGGCCTACTAGTAAGTCAGTCAATAAACATTTTATTACATGCTAGGCATTGTACTAAGTGCTGGGTTTTATGTGGCTATTAAATTTTTAAAAAGTTGAATATTACTAGAATTGCCCTATGCCAATGGTACAGTTTGTACTGTTGTTTCATGTATGTTATTTTATTCTTAGCTAGTTTGTAACTTCCTTGAGTGCATGGACTTTGGCTAAGAAACACATAGTAGGTGCTCATTAAATTCTTATTGGTCGATTGATTGTAAATTGGATAATAATAGCTAGCATTTATATAGCGCTTTAAAGGTTGCAAAACACTTTACAAATATTATCTCATTTTTTTCTCACAATAACTAAGGGGGAGGTAGGAGCTATTATTATCCTAGTCTTACAAATGAGAAAAACGAGATTATGTGATTTAAACTCAGATTTTTCTGACTTCAGGTCCAGTGCTTGATCCACTGCTCCATGTAACTATCTTAAATTAAAAAAAAAAATAAAGCACTTTATATGTTATCTCAGTTAATCCTTACAACAACACTATGAGGTAAGTATTATTATCCCCATTTTACAGATGAGAAAACAGATTGAGAGAGGTCAGATGAATTGCCCAGGGTCACACAGCTGGGAAGTGGGTGAGGTAGAGTTTGAGCTGAGGTTTTTTTCATTGTGCTTTCATACCAACCAGCGTGGAAGACATAAAAGAAGTATGACATGGCTATCTCCTGGCTTTGTGGAACATACAGCCTAAGGGGAAGAAGAGTAGCACAAATATACATTAAACAAGATGTTATATGATACTGTAAAGTGCTCTAAAGTGCTCCGATCCTCTGATAAAGACTGTTCAGAGAAAAAAAGAGCTAGGTTGGCTAATAGAGGGGAAACGTCATAAATAAATACAAGCTATGTAATGTGAAATAGTAGCAGAATAGGATTTATGTCCTATTCTTTCCATGAAAAGAAAAAGACAGAACTGCTCCTAGGGCATATTAATGGTGTAAGGAATAGAGGGAGACTAGACTTGTGATTTCACTGGTACAGGGAACTCTTCCTGGTGAGCAAACTCCCTCTACTAAAGCGGCTCAGCACCATCCTAGACCTTGAAGTTTTAGAATGTTGCCTCAACCAAATGTGTCAAACTCCATGCAGCAAGTGACTGGCAGTTCCAGTAAAGCTGGAACCAGATTAAAATGTAATTGGGAAATGTTTATCAGAATAAATAAAAATTACAATACAACAGAGATGATATTAATTTGTGGTTTTTTAAGTCTATATGGGTTCCCGTTTTCCCTAGGGATTGGCTTCTGTTGAGTTTTATACAACTACTACAGTCCTGAGAGTACAAGGTGACTTTCCAGACAGCATGTGTCAGAAGGAGGACTTCAGGCTGGCTTTGAGGCTAGCTCTATCCATATCACTGCACCACACTGCTGCTCGATTTCATAGTATGTGTTTCTGTAGCATACTTAGGGTGGCTAAGTAGTGGAGTAGATCAGAGTACCAGGGGCAGAGTCAGGAAGATTCATTTTCCTGAGTTCAAATCTGGCTCAGACACTTATTAGCTCTGTGACCTTGGGCAAGTCACTTAACTGTTTGCCTCATTTTCCTCATGTGCAAAATGAGCTAGAGAAGGAAATGGCAAACTACTCTAGGATCTTTGCCAAGAAAACCCCAAATGGAGTCACAGAGAGTCAGATATGACTAAAAATGAGTGAACAACAACAGACATGCTTTGTCCCCTTAAAATAGAAATGTCCTAACCATCAGTAATGATGGAAAACCAAGTAAACTGAAAAATGAGGAATAGAATCTTATAAGAACCCTTTTCATTTAACAGCATAGGACCAAATACTGAATAGAAAAATGAAACAGGTGTTTACTGTAGGTCCCTTTTTATGTGAATCTGAACTTTATTTTCTTCTTTGTTTTAATGAAAGCTGTTATCCATGTGTATTCAGTTGAGGTGCTGCTAATACTGATAGATATTACTTTGTATAGGTCTTTCCATATTTGTATTTAATACTTGTTAAATTTGTATTCATACTTGTTAAAGTATGTTATTTGTTTACATTAGGGGATCTAGGGATAGGGATAGACATCAGACCTGACATTAATTTGGGAGCTTCTTGATGAGAACACCTTTACTTATTCAGATCTTCATCATCTCTGCTATTAAAGCTGAAAACTGCACCAAGACTATTGGGACACCCTCTGTTAAAGAATTGATACAGGTGCTGATTAGGGTTACATAGACAATAAGTGTCAGAAATGGGACTTGAACCCATGAATTCCTGGCTTCAAGACAGGCTTCTCTGTCCATTTTAACTAACTTGTGTCAAACTGAAGTAGAAATGGATTCCTGTGGGCTGCATGTTGACTTAGAAAGCCACAAGTTAACATTATAGGTATACTTTCTCTTTTGTTGCACTTTTTATTTTAATTTTTACAAATCGAAGGTTTGTGACAACCCTAGGTCCAGCAAGTCTATTGGTGCCGTTTTCCCAACAGCATGTGCTCCCATTGTGTCTCTGTCACATTTTGGTAATTCTCACAACATTTTAAACTTTTTTCGTTATTGTTTATATGTTATAGTGATCTGTGATCAGCGATCTTTGATGTTACTATTGTCATTTTTTTGGGGCACCACAAACTGCACCATTAAACAGGACAAACTTAATCGATAAACATTGTGTGTTCTGACTGCTCCACCAACTGGCTGTTCCCAGCTCTTTGCCTTTCCTTGGGCCTCCCTATTTGGAGATATGACAATATTGAAATTAGGCCAATTAATAACCCTATAATGGCCTCTAAGTGTTCAAGTGAAATGAAGAGTCAATCAATCTGGCAAACTTCATTGCTGTCTTATTTGAAGAAATTGCCACAGTCACTCCACCCTTCAGCAGCTGCCACCCAATCAGTCAGCAACTATCAACATCAAGGCAAGACCCTCCATCAGCAAAAAGATTATGAGTCACTGGAGGCTCAGATAATGGTTAACTTTTTTTTTTTTTAGCAAGAAAGTACTTTTCATTTAAGATATGTACATTGCTTTCTTAGAAATAATACTATTGCGCACTTAATAGACACATAGTGTAAACATAATTTTTATACACATTGGGAAACCAAAAAATTCATAACTAACTTTATTGTGATATTGACTTTACTGCAATATTTGTTTTATTGTGGTGGTCTGGAACCCACAATGTTTCTGAGCCATGCCCCATCTATGTTTTATTTTATAAAATATTTCTCATTTACATTTTAATCTGGTTTGGCTGGCCATGTGTTTGACTTCATTAACGTGCCATAACTTATTCAGTCATTTGATGTAAAGATTACTGTTTTTTTCTCTTACAAAAGAAAGATAGAAAGAGATTTTTATACCAGAAGTAAACCTTTGTTTCTTTTTATGATTTTTTGAGGGTAATATAGTTCTAAGAAAGGAATTGCTGGGTCATCAAGAAAGATGAACTTTGTGACTCCCATGGTATATCACCAGGCTACTCTTCAGGTTGTTTGCAATGCCATCTGAGTCCTGCAAGCAATATAGTCTATTGCCTATTTTTCCCTGCAGCCTCACCAATTTTAAATTGCTTCTTTTTGCCCTAATTTTCACTGTTTTAGTGGGTGTATGGTGATGTCTTGAAGTAGTGTTGATTTCTTTTACTCTATCTTTTTGCAACTTTGGGGCCTCTTTTCATGTAGCTTATTAACAGTTTTCTCCTTCAAAATTTGAACTTGTTCACATCCTTTGACAGTTCCTTAGGTGGGTAGAGTATATTTGACTTTCAGATAGTCAGTTCTTTTTAAAGTCAGAATATCAGACCTGTAGCTGATAGATTTGCTGTCAATATTTTTCTTCCAGTCTTATTATCTTCTTTTAATTTTGGAGATACTGCTTTTTTGTTGTACAAAATCTTTTAATCTCTGTATGATCAAACTCATCAATTTTGACTCAAATAATTTCTTTCTTTTATTTGAGTAAAACTATTAAACCCAGAGCTGACAAAAACATTTGCTTCACTTCTAGTTTTTTTTTTTTATTGGAGAGCTTAGTCCATTTTTATAACACTTTGTAATTGTCGTTTTGAAGGGAATATAGGGTAGCTAGGTGGAAATAGATAGAGTGCTGGGCCTGGAGTCATGAAGACTCATCTTCCTGAGTTCAGATCTGGCCTTAGATACTTACTGCTGTGTGACACTGGGCAAATCAATTAACCCTGTTTGCCTCAGTTTCCTCATGCGTAAAATGACATGGAGAAGGAAATAGCAAACCACTTCAGCATCTTTGCCAAGAACACCCCAAATGGAGGTCACAGCTGAAAATTGACTGAACAAACAACATTGAAGGGAACATACAATTTGCTTTTGGTATTGCTGTTTTTAACACATACTTAACAAAGTACACTACACAAAGTTCTTGTAACATATTAATAACTATGTAGATATTTTAATAGACCTCCTCTTTATCAAAGATTGAAGCTTCTGTATGTTTCCCCCCTCCTCTTTGTTCTCACCTTTTCCCCCATTTCTTTAAAATACAAATTCGAAATATTTAGTGATTTAGTCCTTGTTTGTAACAGTTTTATCTCTAATTGAGAAGTCTGAATTTTTTCTATAGTGCTTGGTTTTTAAAACAAAAAAACAAAAAAAAAATAAAACCCCAAAACAAAACCACAATCCCCAAAACATTCTTGAAGCGGATTGTGTCTTTCCATTTCTGGCTCTTCAGGTGCCTATCTCTTACACTAAAACAAAATGTAAGTATTTCTATTTAGATAATCCTGGTTTCATGTTTTGTGATTATTTATTTTTTCATATTTTTTCCGGTATCTGTGATAATTCTTTTAGAAAGTTAGCTGATTCTTACTAACATTCCTTAATAGATACTTTCTACCTTTTCCCTGACGGTTCAAAATATTTTTTTGTGTGTGTGTTATTAATACTATAAGAGTTTAACTTACTAAGTTTAGATGCTTACATGTCAGGTTCTTTGTTGGGGTTATATGAATTCTTTCTTTTTCTAGATCACAACTTGTTCTTGGTAGTTCTAAGGAGCTTTATTTTAATATTTGTTCGAATTCTTTTGTTTTTCTAAATTTTCTGGTATTGTCTGTAGTATTTATCTGCTACTTAATTCAGTTTTCCAATTCTTTTCAAAATTCAGTGATTTTTCTCAGTCTTTATTTCCAGTTGATTTGCTTTGACTACACATCTAGTCTTTTTTTTTTTTTGATGTAGTGAGTCTCCTATTGGCTGATTCTCCTGATGCTTTCAGGTTTTCTCAAGTAATTTAACCTCTAAGCCTCAGTATCCTCATCTGTAAAAGGAGGGGTTGGGCTAAATGGCTTTTGAAGTGCCTTTCAACTCTAAATCTATGGTCCTGTGTTCTATTTCACATATTGACCATTTATTTTCTCCATTATTTCTTCCAGATCTTTTTAGGATCTTTTGAATCTAGTTTGAGTTCTTCCTATATTTAAATTTTTTTTCCTCAAGTTCTTATTAATCTGGACTTATACTTGTCTTACTACTGTTAATTTATGCTTAATTTCTTTGACTGTCTTTCAGTCATTTGAAGATATCTTGAGATTCCTTGGCTATCTTGTGTTGTTTCTTTTTTCATTTTTGCTGATTCAGTTGCATTATAAAATATTAAATTTTTTTCTGTATTCTTCCTTCATTTGTCTATTTTAAATTTTGGCTGTGTCAATATTTATTTTGATTTATTTTTATTTTCTTTGGTTTTCTTCATATTTTTGTGCTTTTTAAAAAAAATTCTTTTTTTTTTTTAAATTTTGAGTTCCAAATTCTGTCTATCCCTCTAGTACCACCTATCTAACCCATTGAACTGGTAAGCAATATGATAACAGCCATACATGTGAAGTCATCTTTATATTGTTTTTTAAAGGGCATGTGAAGACCTGGACAACATTCAAACCCCTCTTCTGTTTTCCTTGGAAAACCTCTCTTTAAGCTGAATTATAATTTATTCATTTACCTCCTTTGAATGTAAGCTCCCTGAATGAAGGGGCTATTTCATTTATGACTTTGTATCTCCAGAACTTAGGCATGTAGTAGGCTCTTAATAAATGGTTGTTATTTAGGTGCTGATTGAAATATGGGTTTAGCAGTTACTTTGTACAGAGCACTGATTTGAGCCAATCTAGGAAATTCTGCGACTTCTTATAAAGTCCACTTCATACTAGAAGAGAGACAAGTGTAGTATTAAAAAAAAAACAAACAAACTAGAATTAGTATCAGAAATCCTAGCTCTACCACATTACAGTTATCAATTCATTTCTCTATCCCTTAGTTTTCTCATCTGAAAAATGGTCATAGTGGTATTTGTACCACATATCTCACAAGGTTGTTGTGTTGTCGACTGTTTCCTCAGTCAAGTCAACAAGTATTTATTAAGCACCTACAATGTATCGGGCACTGTGCCAAGGGTTGGGAATGCAAAGAAAGGCAAAAGAAACAGTCCCTGCCCTAGAGGAGCTAAGTCTAATGGGGGAGACAACATGAAAACAACTCTGAACAAACAGGCTATATACAAGAAAAGTTGGAGATAATCTCAGAGGGAAGGCATTAAGTTTAAGGAGGACTGGGAAAGGCACTTTCTGAGATTTGAAAGAAGTCAGGACACAGAGATGAGAAGAGAGGGAGTTTAAGTAAAATGAAAAACCTGTGAAAATGCCCAGTTGGAAGATGGAGTGTCCCATCTAAGGAACAGGAGGAAGCCTGTGTTGCTGGATTGCAGAGTACATGGAGAAAACTGGTTCATGGAAGACCTAGGGAAGAATGAATGGGGTCTGAATGATATAGAAGCCCTCTTTGGAATAAAAAGAGTTGCTCTTATATGATTAAGCCACTGGGTTGATGATTGACCAGTCTGCTCCCTGTACAAGAGAGCACAGCTGTTAGAGAGGAGCAGGTGGTTCCTCCCTTGGTATGATGCTTTGTTTGCTGTCCAAGGCTTGTTCATTTTTGAGTCATCAATGCAATAGATTAGAATGGAACTGAACATAGAGGTAAATTACCTTAAGCAGGGCTTGATATTTGGAGCCTAGGGGGTCTGGGACTTCAAGTAATAATAGTCAGTGGTTTTAGGAGTCACTTGGAACTTAGCTTATGTGAATAGGCTACACAGCAGAGGACCATGGAAAAGAAGCAACTCAAAGGCCTTTGAATGGGCATGTCTTTGAAAGTTCTCTATCATGTGCCATAGGATGGAAAGGAATGTCTGATACTGCATGAGAGAGCTGAGCTCATTTTCATCAGCAGGATTTTCTCTTTCCCTATCAGCAGCGGCCCATTCCCTGCGAAAAAGGTGAAATCTCCTCTTTTTCATAAAGAATTGGGCAATAAGTCCAGTCTAGCACTCTACATTCAGGACTCACAATTGCTTTCATTGCATATTGCCACATCATAGGATCAGCAGAGCCTCAGGTACAGAGGCTAACAGTAGCTCTGGGCACAGTCAGAGGAAATGATGTTTTTTGTCCTCTTCCTGGGCAACCGGAGATATCAAAGAGAGGCTAGGTTTTTGTTTTATGGCTTTTCTCTCTCTTTGAGCTGATTTCTATATGTCTGCATGCCATGGTTCTCTTCTCCTTACTCTATGACCCAAGGTCCTGCCATCAGGATAATGATAGATCACATCTTAAAATAAACTAGGCTATTTCTGGGCTCTTTGATGGTAGGTGGCATTAGATATAGGTGCTTTATAGATGTATGAACAAGGATGTGGGACCATCAGTTCTATCTTTTGTAGATAAAGAAATATACTGGCTGGGAAACCTGAGGTCTGTGAAGGTACTGCAGTATGATACACTGTGGAGGGAGGGAGCTATAGTGCAGAGATTGGCACCGTTTCCGAAGTGTCATGCCAAGTTTAATTTAATCTTTCTGTCAGTAATACAATGTAGTATGTTCCCTACCTCCCCCTCCCCCACTCCTTTTCCCCTTTCTCCACCTCTCTTCCTTCTCTTCCATAAATATTTTTGAATTTAATATTTTAATATAATTTAAATCTTTTTGTCAATAATACATTATAGTATGCTCCCTACCTCCTCTTCTGTCACTCTATCTCTTCTGTCCTCTCCTTCCCTTTCTCTTCCCTAAATATTTGTGAATTTAATATTTGAGTATAATTTAAATCTGTATTTGTCAGTAACAGAATGTTTAGAATGTTTAGAAATAGAATGTAATGTTTAGAAGTGTGTTCTCTTTCATGTATGCATATGTATAAAATTAAGCTGGTGAAACTTTAAATCAAATCAATGAATGTATGTTATATACAGTGCTGGCCACCAAAAAAATTATAAAAAATTAGTATAAAACTTTTCAGGGAGCTTGCAGTCTAATTGGGGAAACAAACGCAGCAAAACTTTTAATAATTTAATAATAGCTAACATTTGTACAGTGTTTACTATGTGCCAGGCACTGTGCTAAGTGCTTTCCAATTATTATCTTATTTGATCCTCACAATGGCCCTGGGATTATTATCCCCATTTTATACCTGGGGAAACTGAGGCAAACAGAGGTTAAATGACTTGACCAGGGCCACACAGGTAGTATCTGAGCTCAGATTTGAACTTAGCTCTTCCTATTCCAGGTCCACTGCTCTATTCACTGAACCACTTAGCTACCTTCCTTGAAATTTAAACTTTCAATATAAATAATAGCACTATATAAATGTGAGTTGTTATTATAGCAGTTCAAGACATAACTAGAAAGATGTCATATGTGGCTGTACATAGTTGATTATCCACTGACTAGCATAGAAAGGAAGAGCTCAGAGGAAGGAGAGATCATTTCAAGATATTCCGCTTGATGAAGATAGATAGATGAATAAGTAGGATTTGAACTGGGTCTTGGTAGGATTTATATTAAAATTTTTAAAATGTTTAAGAAACTTTAAAATTGAGTTGTATATTATCTGATAGCTTGCTTTCCCTTGAATTTCCCAATATCTAATATATTTTTGGATAATTTAAGTTGTACATAGACCTATCAATGGATGTCTTGTTATTCTACCCCCTCCCCAACCTAGACATCTGTCCTACCCACCAATGCCCAGCATATCCATTTATCTGGAAGATATTGGTCCCTGATGCAGGGATCCATGTTGAAATTATTGCCTTCTCATTCAAAAGCCCAGAGCTAAGTTACTTTAATTTGGACCCTTCAGTTACCTATGCTGTATTGGAGAGAATGCTAGAGGAAGCTAAAATATCAGAAATGAAATCTTATCTCTAGTATTATCTAAGTGACCTATGACAGGTCATTTAACCTTTCAAAGCCTCAGTTTTCTCATCTATAGAAATGGAAATAATACCTACTTCTCAGGGTTTCTGTGAGGGAAGCGCTTTGTAAACTTAAAAGAATTAACAGATGTGAGCAGCCAGGTTTTCAGGACCAGCATTTAGGTTATAGGAACTGCATTTAGCTATAATAGAAGTATCAGAAGAGACTACTGAGCTATTTGAACTTTTCCGTTTCCAAGCAGCATTTTTTGAAACCTGTGGATAAATATCACAATGACTTATACATAGTATTTATTCCCCCCTTTCCTTTAAATTACATTTTTTATTCTGAATTTAATGAATATAAAAAAAGAATATTTCCACAAAATGAAACATAAAAAGAGGATGGTATGTAAAACCACTAATTTTATTATGTACCCCTTGCTTTTTAAAATATACAGAAATAATACATTTTGTGTTTTCCTTTAAAGCTGTCATGCTTGTCTCTTTCCTTCTAAAACTCCTTTGATCCTCTTCTAGGCAATAAAAACATGTTTTAATGACCATCTTTTCTTTTTTTCTCTTTTATTATTGACTATCACTAGCTCCTCTTCCCCTTCCCCAATACCCTGCTTACCCTACAACAACAAAAAAAAAAGTGTACTTAGTCAAAACAAATCCAGTCACTTGTCATTTTCAAAAATGTATGTTTCATAGTGTACCTTGAGGATATACTTTCTGCAGGAGGTGGGATAGCATGCTGCTCCATTGGCCCCCTGGAGTCAGAATTGGCCATTGCATTGGTCATAGTTCGTAAATCTTTCAAAACTGTGTGTCTTTACAATGTTGTTATTATTGTACACATATTATGTTATTCTCCTGGTTCTGCCCCTTTCTTTATGAGTTCATAGAAGTCTTGTAGGTTTCTTCATGTCATTCCTCATGGTACAATTATATCCTATCACATTCATATACCGTAATTAGTTTCAGCATTGGTGAGTTGATGGGTGCTTCTTTAGCTCCTGGTTCTTTGCTATAACAAAGAGAGCTGCTGTGAATATACTGAGTCCTTTTCTTCTTTCTTTGATTTCTTTGCAGTATAGCCCTAGTAGGAGTATAGCTGAGTCAAAAAGTAGGTACAATTTAGTCATTGTGGGCATAGTTCCAAGTTCTTTCCACAATGTTTGCACTAATTCACAACCCGTCCAACGGCGCACCAGTGAGTTTGCTTTCTCAAAGCCCCTCCAACAAATATCATCTTCCTTCTTTTTGGTCAGCTTGGCTAATTGAATAGTCGTGAGGTGGAGCCTCAGAGTGGCTTTAATTTTACACGTCTTTGTTATTGTTTTGGAGCCTTTTTTATATGGCTGTTTTAAGTTTGGATTTCTTACTTTGAGACATTTATCTATTGGGGATACACATGGCATTTCATAGGCAAAACAAGTTAGTAGTTGAAAGAAATAGCTTTGAAGAAAATGTTGCTCAAGATGTTAGGTTGGCTCATAGTTGATTATTTTTGAAAATGAAGATTTTAAACATTATTTTGGCTTGGATATCAAAAGACACAAGGCTAATCACATTACAGATTTAACACTGATGGCTTCTACACATCTTAATTTTATTTGAAGACGTTTTATTGATACATTTTGGGTTTTGCATCACAATCATTTCAGGATATATCTACTCTTATTCTTCCCCTATTTACCCACTCCCACCAACTGATACTACCTTTGTTTAAAAAAAAAAAAGAACAAGGTTAAGCAAGATCAATTAACACAGTGATGATCATATCTGACAGAGTATACAACATTCTGTGCCCAAAAATCCCACGTGTCCCCAAGAAAAGGAAAGAGATGTGCTTCTCGCCTTCCTGTCCAGAGCCAAGATCTGTAATTACTAGTATATAATTTTGACCTCATTTCTTTTCATTTATAGTATTGTTGTCTTATTAATTTTGTTTTTTAATAATTTTTTTTCAGCTATGCTATATTGTTTTCTTTGTGTTGCTAACTTTACAAAAAACCTTCCTAGGTTTCTCTGAATTACTCAGTTACTCAGAGGCAGCTAAGTGAATCATTGGTTAGAGCACTGGCCCTGGAGTCAGAAAGACCTGAGTTCAAATCCAGTCTCATACACTTATTTGCTGTGTGACCCTGGCAAGTCACAACCCCTGTCTGTCTTAGTTAAGATCAAATGAGATTATACATTAAAGTGTTTAGCACAATGCTGGCACATAGTAGTCACCATTCCCTTCTTTCCCTTCCATCATATTCATTATTTTTGGTGCATTGACATTCCATTAAATTTGTATGCCATAGTTTATTTAGTCAATTGATAGGCATATACTGTTTCCCTGTTCACTTTGAGGCAAATGCTATCATTGTTCACATGCAATGAATATATTGTAACCCCAATGAATACTTGAAGAAGCTACCCAAATATATGGAGTTTGGCCTTAGCTGCTCTTGAAGGACTAAAAATCTTCGTTTTCACAACAAATAAAGTATTTAATTCCAAAGGAATAGATAACTACTGAATTATAATGTATAGAATTGTTTAACCTGCTAATCATTTACAGTGAATTCCCATCTTTTTTTGCCACTATCATCTATCCAAATGCTTCACCAATAAATTCCAGTATGCCAAATTTAGTGTAAGATATTTTCACAATCAAATGAATGAGTAAGGTATGGTAGGACCAGAAACGAACACCTATAATCCCATGGTACTGCTCAGAAACAGGATCGACAGAAATGATTTTATGTTTACGATAACTAAGTGCTCAACTAAATGTTTATGAGTTGGTAGAAGAGACATATTCAGAAGAGAAACATGGCCAGTGTTCTGTTAAGCTCCACATGAAAACAAAACAAAATGTGCAAGACCTGTAATTTTTCACTGTGCTCTTCCATTATTTAGAAATGTTACACATTTTAGAATGCCGTGACAATATTTACCTCATTTATAAATTGGGCTCAGCACTCTCTTCTTGACCTTGTTCTGCATGTGGAAGAAGAATTTGTGCCCTGATGAATTATATTTTTTTCAAAAGCTGAATAATAACCTGTCTAACTGAAGAACACTTAGAGAGTTTCATGCTGTCTGCTGTCTGGATTCAGGTGCTTCTGTGGTAATCCAAGAACCAGCAGAGGCCAATTCCGGGAACTGAATGTTCTTCACATTTTTAATAACATGGAGTGATGAGAAAGCCATCTCAGCTAGAGCACACAACACAAATTGTGTTGGCACATGCCAGAAAATTCAAAACACTTTGGTTGCCCAGTCCAGTTTTCTATCGTTCAGACCAAGGCCTGTCGCATCCAAATAGCTACTTTAAGAAGATTATTTGATACGAAGGTGTCTGTATTTAAAATTGATTCATGCCACACAGTTTGTGAGCTCAGCGGGCCTAGAAAAGTCAGCCTTGTACACAGCACAACAGACTCCCTGGACAATGGCTCTGTGGCCTGGCAAGAGAAGGTAAATATCAAAATAGCCCGAGAGAGAGGTTATCTCAGGGCATTGGAGTCAGTTTTTGCTGTGTGAGCCTGAGCCAATAAATACCTCAGTCAGCAGAAGAACACTGAACAAAATCATTTAGAAACCATGGAAGAAACAGCATTTAGACTCAGCTTGGCCATGTGGTCCATTTTCTGAAAAGAGCATCAAGTCTGAGTGCCGGACGGACCAGGATGTGTTTATTTTTGCCTTTTTAAGAAATCACAGTCTCAGATTGCCTGATGTTAAGGGTTCTGTTATTGTTGTTGTAGCTGCTGCTGCTGCTGCTGTTTTAATTTGATTTGGTTTATTAGTTTTCTCTTTTTACTGGCACTAGAACTCCTATTTCACGTATCAAGCACGAATTTACATTCTGTTGTTCATGCTTGTGTTATGATGGTTTGAAGTTCAAATTTTAAGGGAGCATAGGTTTTGAGCAAAAAGACACTTTAAGTGCAACACCTGTTTTTACAGAGGAGGAAACTGAAGCCCAGAAAAGGTAAATGGTTTGCCTAAGTCATGCAGGTGTTAAATGGCAGAGTCAGGAGTTGAACCCCAGTCACATGATTTCTAAATACGGTATTCTTGCTGCTGCACTATGCTGCCTCCCGTTGGAGATAGTCATTGAAATAATCCTTTGGTACTATAGTATACGGAGATAGGGGAAGTTTTCTCATGGCTTATACAGGAGTTGTTATCTTTGTCCTTCGTTCTCAAAGAGAACCGTGATATCAGGAGGGTGATGCCATGGCTCGCAGGTGAATTGGATTTAAGTGAGGCAGGGCTGTGCGAGGTTACTGGCCTAACTGTCTCCTCCCCATCTGTCTGGGTCTAGTGGCAAGATATAGATCAGGAAGACCGAAGAGGACCCCAGGATAGGAGTAGAAAGGAGGTTTTGAATTAATTTCTATTGTTGGTTGCTTGGTGATGAATCATTTTTTTTACAAGGTAAATGGAAACATTAGCTTTTCCATCTAAATGGGCAATGTTCTTCAAAATATCCTTTCCTTAGGTTTTTTAGATAGTTCTTTCTTGGTTCTCCTCTTCTTCCTGTCTTGTGACCTGCACCTAAGTCTCTCTCCTTTGCTGTTTCTTTATTTATTTTGTTCTTTTCTTTTTATGCCTTCTCACTTGGGGAGCTCATCAGCTTCCATAGGTTCAATTATCTTCTCTGTGTTGATTTTATATCATGTGTGCATGTGTGTGTGTCTCCACTCATAGTCAGGTGTATGTGTGTGTGTGTGTGTGTGTGTGTGTGTGTGTGTGTGTGTGTGTGTGTCCAGCCCTACTATCTCCCTCCTAAGCCCTCCCAAATCACCTGCTGATACCTCTTGGACATCTCAAACTGGATGTCTCATGGACATTTTAAACTCAACATGACCAAAACAGAACTCATCATGGTTTCACTAGAACATTCCCCACCACCTTCCCAACTTTTCTGTTCCTGTTGAGGTCACTAGATCCTCCCAGGCACTCAGGTTTCATTCAGCCTCTACTCTTCCTGTGTATTTACTCTATATATCCAGTCAACTCTCAAGTCTTGGCAGCCTTCTCTCTCTACTCATTTAGTCCACCACCCTAGTTCCAGCCCTCATACTCTTTTATCTGAACTAGAGCCTTCTCGTTGTTCTCCTAGTCTCAAATCTCTCCCCAATCCAATCCATTCTCCTCTTAGCTGCCATATGATTTTCCTAAAGTTTGAGTCTAACCATGCCTGTCTCTCCCACCTCCTGCTCAATAAACTACAATGTCTCTAGGATCAGATATAAAGTTTTCTGTATTACATTTATTTTTTAATTCAATTTTATTTTATTTTCAAATGTATATTCTCTCCTCCCACCCTTCCACCATTAATAAAATAAAGAGCGGGGGAGGGGTGGGGTGTGGTGGGGTGGGGTGAGGGGAAACCTGTTACAAACCATTATAGTCAAGCAAAAAAAATTCTCCCATTGACCATCAGGTTTCTTTTGATAAAAGCATGAGCTAGATTAGGGAGTCAACTATGGAAGTAACATTTATTGCATACCCCTATTCCACAGAAGGACTACACTGGTGATTGTGAGGAATTCAATATGATCTTTGCTTCCAAGGAAGTTCTGTATGACATTTAAAGCCCTTCCCAACCTGTGTTCTTCCTACCTTTTCAGTCTGTCTTCACTTTCCTCCCTTTCACATATTACACGATTCAGGTATACTGGCCTACTGGTTCTTCTTCAGGCCTCAGACTCATGCCTTTGCAGTGGTTGTCTACCATATTTAGAATGCTTTCTCTCCCTTCTGGCCTCCACCTAATACCTTCTCTGGCTTTCTTCAAAATTCAGCTCCAATCTAACCTTTTGTTGGAGGCCTTCCTCTTCTCCCCTAGGTCTTGTGTAGGCCTTATTTGTAATAGTTATTTACATAATTTCCCCTATTACAATATTAACTCCTTGAGGGTAATGACTGTGTTTTTGCTTTTCTCTTTATATCCTCAGAGCATAGCACAGTGTCTGGCACAGAGCAAATGCTTAATAAATGCCTGTTGATTTTGCAGAATTTAGTTTGCTTACTAGCTATGGTCTCTGCAAATATTTTTAATTACAGAATTTTAATGAAGCTCTGTGACACGTAGAATTGCTTGTTTACATCCACTGTCTCATTGCTTCAGAACACTTTGGGTATGTTATCAGTTATCAGGGGTTGTTGGTCAAAGAACAAGGCCATAGTTATGTTCTTATGGTGAATTTCAGTGTAATTAAAAAGGGACCAAATTTATATTTTGTTGTAGAATAAATAATTTAGTTACAATACTACTTAAAAGAACTTTGAAGAGGGATTTGAACAAAAATGATTCCATGATACCTGTGATTAATTCACAAATTTACTTGAGTCTAACGTCTTGCCACTTGTTAAAATTAGAAATCCTAAAATTCTAAATTCAGATTTCCCTATGATAAGCATTTCGACATCAGTTCAAGCTTTGGTTTGGGGTCTAGTTCTATACAATCAGAAAAAAAAAATGGAGGATTTCTTCATTATCCAGTAAAACCAGAACAACATGGGTAGCTAGTTGTAAGCTTAGCAAACTTTAAATTGATCCCCTGTAAAAGTTTGCTGCCCTGTGTTTGAAGGGCACTTACATACTGACTCAGAAGTCTCAGTATGTTGTCTAGGAGAGGAGTCTTCTTATTTAACAAAGGATATTAACACTGTGTACCGAAAAGGCCTCTAAAGTCCCAGAAACACACTATTCACAGATAATACTTCTGGAACCTTTACACTTAGGTTATGTCAAAAAAAAATTATTAATTAATTACTGTGCCAGACATTGTGCTAAGCACTGGAAATACAAATATAAGCAGAAAGAAGGAAGGAAGGAAGGAAGGAAGGAAGGAAGGAAGGAAAGAAAGAAAGAAAGAAAGAAAGAAAGAAAGAAAGAAAGAAAGAAAGAAAGAAAGAAAGAAAGAAAGAAAGGGAGTCTTTACATATGAATAGGAAAAGACAACATATCAAAGAAAACTGAAAAACAGGAGGTGAAGGAAGAAGGGACTCACACAGGGTCATGGCGGAGAAAGAAGTCCTGAGGTTCAGGAGTTGAGAATGAAGGAATAAAGGGATAGAGGGATAAAGGAATAGGCGGCCTGGGCATTTCCTCCAATGGAAATTCCAGGAGTAACTTACCATTTAGGGAGGCCCTGCAGAGGAAGAGGGATCTTCGACGGTGAGCGAAGTTCCAGGGTTAGAAAGCTGCTTTAGCCTAGTGATGGAGGCATTTTCCAGGATGAGAAGATTGCTGGAGACTGATTAGAAAAAGCAATCTGGAGTGTTAGGAGCAGAGCTCAGAGAGCAGTGAGGGAAAAATCATGTTAGCTTATGGTGTGACAGTTCCTCCCTAGAACATGCCTTTAGAAGGAATGGCTAAAGGTAAATTATGGGAGATGGCCCACTCCCATTATGTAATTTCCCTCTATGGTTACAGCTGAGTAAAGGAAAAAAAAAACCATTTCTTGTACTGACAGATAGTTTTTCCTGTAATTTTACTTGGTGAGTAAAAAAAGTAATTACCTACAACCTTGTGACCTCTCTAAATAGACAAAAGCCCAAGTAGATTTCTTGTCTTCTTGTTTCTTCTTTTTGTTAATTGAATGGATTGCCTAAATTTCCCATATCATTTTGTTACATCTTCTTTGGTTTAATAATGCAAATTTAGTCCCTCATTATGTCCCCCAATGATGTAGCAAGAGCTACATTTATTTCACAACTCTGTTCTGTTAAGGTAGAAGGTCACACTTGGTGCTTATTGTAGGACCATAGTATGTCAGAGTTTGAAGAGTTGTTGAATCATAGTGTTTATTGCCAGAGGTGACCTTATAGATCACCAAGTCCAACTTCTTACCAATGCCCAGAATTCGTTAGCCCCGAGACACACAATCAAGCCAGGTCTGCAAATATATTATTGAAAGTGGAATGAAAGCTGAGTCATTCTGTTTTTTACCTTCCTTCCCAGTTTCCTACTTAGCACTTTTTCCTCATAATTGGCACTTTGTAAGCAGTAAGGTTGCTTATTGATTTGCTGCCCAGGGAAGGAAAACTTTGCATTTTTTTTCAACTCAAAGAGATTATTTTAGTGTGCTTGCTGTATACCCTGGAAATAGGCTTAGCTGATATTTTTAGCTCCTGTGCCCTACTGAAAATACTTAAAAATTTGATGGAGAGACGACTGAAGAGGAGGATAATCAATTAACATACCCTGGAGTTAGGTTAGGTAACTTAAAGATTAGGCTGAGATCAGAGACTTAGACCCCAACAAAGCCAGTTAGCTTGCCTTTTGTCCCTATGCATGGGTACTGACCTATGGAACCACAATCTTGAACACAGCAAATATTTTCACCAGTTACAGGTGTTCACAAGGTGTCCTGGTAAGAGAATATAAAATGTGAATGACAAATCTTTTATTGGTGTGAATAGCCTTTATAAAACCCCACTGAATTTACTTATGGTGCTGCTGTTCATTTTTCAGTTGTGTCTGACTCTTCAAGACCATTTGGGGTTTTCTTGGCAAAGATACTGGACGGGTTTGCTATTTTCTTTGGCTCATTTTGCAGATAAGGAAACTGAGGCAAGCAGGGTTAAGTGAATTGGCCCTGGGTCACACAGCTATTAAGTGTCTCAGGCTGGATTTGAACTCAGAAAAATAAGTCTTCCTGACTTCAGGGCTGGCCCTTTTTTCACTGAGCCATCTAGCTGCCCCCTTATGTATTGTAATCATTTTTATCATACCTATCATACCTAGAGGCTAAGGAATTTTTGGATTAGAGTACAAGATGGTGCAGCGTACTGAAGAGAATTTTGCAACCTGCTTCTATTAGACATTGCAAATAGCCCTTTGAAAGGGAAATTAAACTTCTAGGACCTTGAAATATTAAGCTATGGAAGTCCTGGATTTACAGAGGGTGACAGATGGGGGAGAAGAGTTGTAATCATAGAACTTTAGAGGTGAAAGGAGTATCAGAGATCATCTAGGTTATTTTGCTATGCATGGGCACAGATCTGAGATCAGAATTCTGGTTTCCTAACTTTTTTTTTTAAATTATAGTATTTTATTTTTTCCCCAGTTACATATGGAGAAAATTTTTAGCATTCTTTTTTACAAGATTTTGAATTCTAAATTTTTCTCCATCTTTCTCTCCCTCCCCTTCCCTCTTCTGAAAATGGTAGGCAGTTTGATATAGTTTATACATGCACTATAATGTAAAAAATATTTCCATATTAGTCACAGTTGTGAAAGAGGAAACAAATTTGAAAAATCACAAGAAAGAATAAAATAAGTGAGAAAAATATGCTTTGATCTGCATTCCAAGACCATCAGTTCTTTGGATATGGATAGCAGTTAGTCCTTTGTACTTGTCTTGGATCATTGTGTTGCTGAGGAGAGCTGAGTCATTCAGAACAGATCATCATACAATGTTGCTGATACAGTTTTCCTAATTTCTAATCTGGTATTGGAAGATGCTGTCAAGGAAAGAGTGTGGTACAGTGGGAAGAGCTCTGAATTGGGAGTTGGAGGTGGTGTTTGTTGGCTTGAGGGTGTACATAGTGCAAAGTGTGCATGCTTTGTGTTCAGAACCAAGGCTTCGGTGAAGTTTCCTTGGTGCAACACTGGCAAGCTGCCAGAAACACCTCCAATTCATTATGTGTTTTATTTTGAATAATTTTTGGTTTTGGTGCATTCAGAAACCTTTTACTATTGCCAAATTTTTGAGACCCACAGTTGGAGAAGTGCTGGGCTGGATGACTTCTTAAAGTCCTTTGTAGAGTAGTGAACATTTGATGGCATGTATAATACCATGGAGGGGGGCGGGGCATGGAGCCACAACCAAAGTAAAGTAATAGACTAAGGAGAAAATCGAGTATTTTTCATTATCTGGATAAGTGAATTATCCAGAGAGAGTTCTCAGCATGCTGAATCTATGACTATTTATTTTTCAGTATGTATTTTCTCCAACTGAACTCCTTGATAAGTAAATAGATATTTTGTTCAGAGAATCTCAAGAATTAGAAGGCATCCCAGAAGCCAGGTAGCACAAACTACACATAAACAGTAATCTAGTCTACAACAAAGTCCTTCATTTAGAATCAGAGGACATTGGGTAATTTACTTACTCTTTCTTGGCCTTAGTTTCCTCAACTGAAAAATGAAGGAATTGGCCTAGATGACCTCAGAAGTTTCTTACTGTTCTAAATCCATGCACCTAAACCTGGCAAGTACTCATTCATCACCTAAGATCTCCAGTGAGATAGCACTCACAATCTTTGGAAATACCCCCATTCTACTTTTGAACAGTTCTAATTATTAGGAAATTCGTACTTACCTACTGACAAAATCTTTCTCCCTGTAGCTCCCATTACACATTTTCCTTAAAGCAGAAGTATGGCCAATAATACATGTGTAGTAGAGTCAGTTGAAGGAGTCCTAGAAGATGGTATTAGGGTTTATTGTATGGGGCTGATGGTTACTGATTGTTTTCTTCCTGAATGAACTACTCAGAAACACCTTAACTAAGGCACCAAGCCATTCTGAATGAGATATTTAGAAACCTCTTTCAGAGCATTGATTGGAGAGTAAAAATATTATTTAAATAAATTTCACAAATTGATGCCCAATTTCTTTTCTTTTGATTCATCAGTGACCTAAAAAGACAAGAAAAAAGCCTTTTAGATTAATGAATGGATTGAGATACCTCTAAAAAATGGTTTTTTTTTGCAAATTTATTTCCAGAATAAGATAACTGCAGCAAAGTTATGTTTTAGTTATTCTCCAAGGACTTTGTTCTTCTTTGAGTTGAATTTTTGCTAGATTTTTAAACCATTCTTTTCACTTTCTCATCACAAAGAGTTAGATGACAAGAAATTTTCTGATGCCATTACCTTTAGATTTCTGTGCCTGTTCATTTGACTAATATTAGGAGGTCAGGTGCTGACTTTGTTGGTGTGGAACAGAATTCTCTGTACTAGTATCCAGGAAGATGTTGAGATCTTTAGAAATCGTTAGTCCACCTCTCCCAGTTTTGAAATGAAGGAAATGAGACCCAAAGAGGTGAAGTGATGGAGAATAATTATTGCTACTAGGTCTGCAGCAAAGAGGAAAGCATTAATGTGCACAAGTCTAAGACTTGCTATACTTATGTCTCATGGGACTAGCTGTTATGGATTGGTGAGGCTAAGAGAGGCAATGGAATATACATATACAGGCTGAGCTTGGTATAAGTAGCTCATGATCAACAACATTTATTAAGTTGTCCTGTTCTTGCATCATAAGGTTGTAATAAAACCAATTCAGCACTTCAGTGAACGTGTACTAAATGTTTGCTGTTTGCAAGGGATGCTACTAGTATAATTGAAGAATTAAGGCCCAGAGAGACTAAGTAATTTGCCCACGGTCACACAGATAGATGTCAAAAAGCTCAGATTTGAACCTGAGTTTTCCAGTTTCTAATTTAGCACTCTTTCCACAGTGCCACACCACTTCCCCCAAACTGAAATGAAACAGCCCCTTCCCAATAGTTATTTATCTTTAGATGAATCTGTGATTTCATTGGTGTTATTATCCCTTTCACTGGTGAAGATTAAAGGCTCACTACCTCTTATCTTATGTGATTCCATGGAAGATTTAGCAAACTCACTGGAAATTTTCCTCTGATCTTTTAAATATATTGGGGTTACTAGTCTAGCATCATTGACTTGACTTGCTCAACTTACATTGTTGTCATGCATGTCTTTAATGATATCTTTTTATCCCTCCTCTCAACTTTGTATATTTTTATCCACTATACACATTTCCTTTGCCCTTTGCGTTGCTTGTACAACTAGGTCCTGATTAGTACAAATAACAAATCTTCGTGAAATGGTCGTATTATTTGAATTTATAATTCATGTTTCCATTGAGATGGAACCAGGGACCATGAAATGCTGGACTAGATGACTTCTAAAGTCCTTTGTAGAGTGGTAAACTTTTGATGGCATCCACAGTACCATGGGGTGGGGTGGGGGTGGGTGGGGGAAAGGTGCATGGAGCCACGACCAAAGTAAAGTAATAGACTAAGGAGAAAATAGAGTAACTTCAAATACTGTGTATTTGAGTATATGAGACCATTTCATGGAATTCATTATTTACACTAATTGGGCCCTAGCTGTAACTTCAATTCTTCCAATATATTGTTCCATGATTCACAGTCATATAACATCACTAAGAGTGTTTGAGAAGGCACTTCTTAAGAAATGGACAAATGGCCTCTTCCATTTAACTTTATGATTCATTCAGGTATAGGATACCTTTCTTTGTAGGAATATGATGGCTAAGAAATGAAACAAAAATTGTTAAAGGAGAAGTCAAGGTAAAAATGGACATTAGAGATGTTTCCTCAAAATATTTTTTCAATACAGCCCACTTTTGTATACTTTCCTCTCATATTTACCTAAGGTTAATGACTCATTTTACATTCTATTTGTTAGACTTCTTAAAGTATAAGCTCTTATCAGTGAAAAATAAGCATATAATTCTCAGTGGGAAGACCAGGGAGTGAGGAGTCATGAATTTCATCCCAACCTCTTACTGCTCTACCTACTATGGGTTGTTTATGCTTTCTCTGTCATTGTGTCCCTGTCATTGGAGAAGAAGGAAACTTTTTCCATCTCTGTCCTTCGAGTGATACTGAATTTAAGTGTGATCATGAAACAAAAATGCTTCAGAAAAAAAAGGTATTTGTTAATATAGGCTCTAACTTTCTGTGATCAGTAAGATTGTATAATTAGTGAGAAATTGTACCCGTGTTCCTTTTGAATCTTATACTATATAGGTATCATCCCTCAAAAATAATGTTTAAAATTAATGATTGCAAATCTAAATGGAAAAAAATGATAAATTGCACCTTTAGGCTATATAAATTTTATGATGAACCTTAGCCTAGAAGAAGAGATATGGATGTATGCACCTCCTTCCCTGCCTTGCAGAGGTGGAGGATTATGGGCAGCAAAGACTGTATATACTGTCATATTCAATTAATGTGTTGGTTAGTTTTGCTGATCTTTTTTCTTTCCCTCATTCTTTTTTTGTCTTTTGTTATGAAAGATAGCTTTCTGGTTAGAGAAATGGAGACAGATATAGAGGGAAATGAATTTAATGCAAAAAGATACCAATAAAAAGAATTAGGTTTTTTTTTTTAAATGATGGTTTATGTCCAACTCTAGTAATTGGATTCTTGATTCAAGGAAGAGATGCTCATTCTCACAATGTACTTACTTAAAATTTAATGACATCAAAATCCACCAACAGTGGAGGCCATTTTAATAAGTTTCTTACCTTTAAAAGTAGGTATAATGAGTAGAGAAGCAAAGCTAGTCTGTCTGCCTGCCTATCTCTCTCTGTGTCTCTCTGTGTCTTTGTCTGTCTATCTGTCTGTCTGTCTGTCCTTCTCTCTCTCGGTTAATTCCAACTTTGGAAACCTATTTGGACCACAAAGCTATGATCGGCAAAGAGATATATAACCAGTGTATTACCACTCAGTGAATACTTATTTCAGGTACAATATCTAGGAAGAAATTAAACAGTTATGGAATGAATGAATGAGAAAACATTTATCAGGTACTTACTCTGTGTCAAGCATTGAGAATACAAATACACATGTGATACATCCTCTTCCCTTAAGGAACTTTCAAACCATTAAGGGTAGACCACACATATGAAAGAGTGATAGCCAGGGAAGAATAAAGATGGTAAGAAGACAACAGGGTAACCTGCAAACCCAAGTATATAAAGTGACAATAAAACACACAGTGTGTATGTATATGTATGTACGTATACATGGAATATACAATGTAATCCTTTATGTTAAGTCTTACTATTTAAATGTTTATTGTTATCAGTCTGAGCGTGTAGAACCAAGAACCTTATTCTGAAATATTGGACTAGAAAATATTGACCATTATTTGTAGCTGCTTTTCTCAGAGCCTAAGGCTTTTCAAAAAATGGTATTTGCTTCTTGGTATCTTAGACTCAGTAAATACGTGCTTCGCTAAGTTGGAATTTGTTTATTAATTCAGACATTCCTCACCCTTAAATCCCCACCTAGTAAGCACTTAAATGACATTAATCTATCTGATCTATCTCTCTCCCCTCCTTTACTTTCCCTCTCTTCCTTCCTTCTTTTTCTTTGTCTCCCTCTCCCTTCTCTCTATTTCCCACCCTTCAAGGCTCAACTCAATTCCTACTTCTAATTTCCTTCCATAGGAAATTCTCTTTCCTCCCCTAGGCCTCATGCAGAATTTTGTACCTCTTCTACATTCTTACTGTTCTCTTCTTCATCTGAATTATTTCCTATTTCTCTTAGAATCATAGATTTAGAATTGGAAGAGATCAGTTATTCCATTCCCTTCGTTTTATAGTTGAAGAACCAGGGGCCCAGGGAGGACAAATCATTTGTCTTAAGTTCACAGCTAAGAAGTGACAGAACTGGAATGCGTGTGCCATATCTCCCGTCTCCATTGTTAAACTCCAGCATGACAGCGGCTGTGTTTTCATGAAGCTAGTATCTCTTTTGTTACACTCATGCATCACAGTACCGTGATCTTTATAGTCGGTATATAATAAGTGGTTGCTATCGAATGACTAAATCAACCATGCTTAGCTTAGCTGAGTGAGGATAGTTATCCTTGGTTCAGTGATCCTCAGTGATGGAAGGGTAATTATATTCCCAAAGACATTTTAAGGAGCCCTTTTAAGTAACTAGTTTGTTGGGGATAATTTTAAGAACTTCGACCAACACCTGGCAACTGTGCCAATGAAGAGGAAAGACTTTTCATAAATAAGAGGCTTCCAGCGTTACTCTCCCTAAGCAGTCTGTTAGGTGAACTGCTGCTTGTGTTTAGTGATATGATAAAATTTGGGACCTGAATAAGTCATGTGTAGCTAATGTGATTCTTTCCAGACTGGGAAGATTGCAATCTCAGATCACTGGCTTCTTCCATGACATAAGGCTTGTTTGTGCTGAGTAATTTGAGTGTTATTTTTTTTAAACCCATTGGTTAAAAATGGAACACATTCAACTGAATTAGGAAACATTCAAGATACCTTTACTGGTCCTTCCTCATTCAGAAGAAAACATGACAGGGCTGAGATTTTATCTCTTTCATCACCACAATCGTAAGCAACCTACTTCCACAGAACTTTTGGTGATACATAGTTATGTCACTAGAATGAAATGTATCTGTAGGCAGTTGGTGATGTGGCATATAGAGTGCTGGCCATGGAGTCAGGAAGACCTGAGTTCCAATATGGCTTCAAATACCATCTGTCTTGTTTTTCTCAACTGTAAAACAGGGATAATAACAGCACCTACTTTGTAGGGTTGTTGTGAGGATCAAATTTGACAATATTTGTAAAAAGCAAATAGCACAAGACCTAGCTCCTGGTAGGTGATATATAAACACTCCTTTCTCCCCTTAGGCTCTTTTCTCAGTATAACAGTGACTGGGTTTTTGAAGGTCAAACCAATAGAATGCTAGCTTCTGGTAGGCTCTACAATTTGAGGACTTGAGGCAGGCCTAGTGACAGGCCATATTTCTGTTGTCCAAGGGCTAGACTAGGTAAGTGCAGAGAAGGCTGATCCTAAGGTTGGTTAGTTGGTTATGTCCTGCCTTCTCATAAGGTTAGTTGCAGGGAGATGGATTTTTTTAGTATTGCTATTTACTCTGTTAAAGCTCAGAGGGCTTGCAATCCATATTGGAAGAGGATGAGTTCACACTGATTAAATCCTTTATTGAAATATTTTCCCTGTCTTAAATCTATAGGACAATGACCTATATCAACAAAAAGATCTTTGTTTTATACTCAGTAAAGC
Source organism: Phalanger gymnotis (assembly GCA_028646595.1). Lineage (NCBI taxonomy): Eukaryota > Metazoa > Chordata > Mammalia > Diprotodontia > Phalangeridae > Phalanger > Phalanger gymnotis. Next base: position 625,434,607 of record CM053622.1, on the reverse strand, counting down.
CTTCTTTACTGGAGAATTTGGGCATGAAACACTTCAAGAAAGGACTATAAATGACTTGCATTCTATGTTACTTTTCCTCCAGCTCCTCTCCAACCAAGAATTTAGCAAAATTTATTACTTGCTAGTACAACTCAAAAGATGAGGTGGGGGTGTGTGGAGGGGAAAGAATCCTGAAAAGTAATGTTGGAATTGCTTTCTGAATCAACTATTTTGTTTCTTACCAGTGGTTGTGGCTTAAAAACATTTTCCATGCCTCAATGCCATCTGTATTTTCAAGTGAAGAAAAAAATAGGACAGTCAAAGCCACATTTTCATTTCTCCTTACTTAGCCCTCTCATATCACTCTGCTTTTATTTTCATGAGATCTCCTAGGTCAATAATATGCAGTATCTTTGAATTCCTAAAGAAGAATGGAAGATCAAATATCCTGGAGTCTGTTCTACTATCAAATTAAAGCTAAGAGAAAGAAAATGGACACAAATCTGTTTCTAAAACATTTGCCGAATTGGGGATTGATTGCATTAGAAAGAGTTGAAAGTATTTTTTGCTTGTGTGGACATACCAGAAATGGGAAATGCAAATACTTTACCGCTGTTCACAGCCTGACTCCAACTTACCTTTCTAGCATTCATGTCCTCTGCCCCATCATGTCACTACTCTTTACTTATCTCATCCTTTTCTCCTGTCCTTGGCTTTCTTCAACCCTCCCTTCCTTTAAAGTACAGTTCAGACACAATCTGCTTCTTTTTTAAAAGTCATATTATCTGTAATTACAAATATTTACAAGTTACTCCCATGTCTGAAAGGTCTTTTATATAACATAAGTTAAGTTAATATTACAGTGACCTCATCTGAAAGTGCATGCAACATTTCATATCTGTATCATCTCCCCATGTACACCTGTTTCTTAAATTCACAGAAATCTATTTTCTCTTTCTCCCTTCCTTCCTACTCTATTACTCTATTGAAAAAAGAGAAGAAAAAAAATTCTTACTACATATATGCAAGGTCAAATAAAACAAATTGCCTCAATGCCTGTATTCAAAAAGAATTGTGTGTGTGTGTGTGTGTGTACACAAACACATGCGCGTGCATACACACACACAGAGATATAGATATATATGTGAATTTTGTACCCCAAATCCATCACCTATCTGTAATGGATAGCATATTTCATTATTGATCTTTTGGAACCATGAATGGTCATTGTATTATCGTAGTTCTTAACATTTTTAAAGTTGTTTGTTTTTTATAATGTCATTATTGTATAAATTGTTCTTCTGATCACCTGTGTTTTCATGAAGATTTTTTTTCTGAGCCCCTCAACAATTGCTAGCTATCTCTTTCTCAGACTACCTTATATTTAACTACTTTGTGTGGTATGTGTTGAGATCTACTTATATTTTAGATATTAATTGTTACAGAAGTTAGCATTATGTTTTTATGTGATTGAATCCAGGAAACTCTTGCTCTTACTAAAGTCTTTTGGAATACTTAGACCAGTTTTAAAAAAAACATTCTATAGTTTAAAAAAAAGAAAGAAAGAGCTGTGTGCCAGAATGAAGAAGCTTAACTGTTTATAATACCTGTAGCATGTGTAGATGGGAGGAAAAAGGTGAAGAGATGTAGTGTGAACAAGAGGAGTTAAATGTAGATGCAGCCTTCTTCTAATCATAGGATTCTGAGCTAGAAGAGTCTTCAGAGGTCAGAGCATCAAATGCTATCATCATAAGAACCTGAGAGGAAATTGAGGACCAGAGAAGGGTAATGATTTTCTCAGTCATGTCAGTAGTACATAGCAAAGGCAGGATCTGAACACAAGTTATTTGATTCCAAACCCAGTGTCCTTTCCGTTCCTACTACATTGCTTCTTTTTGAGTGACAGGAATCAGCTGGGTTGTTGTATTTTTTTTAAATGCAGATTTATTTTCCTTTCTGCCAAAATAATGCATTTATCCCATGCTATTGAAACAATACTTTTTATTTTCCCTTTAACTTTAGCTTTGATTTCACATTAATCTCAGTATTCTTTTAACAGAGAGATGCAAATATCCCAAATCTCTAGCTCTGTGGATAATTTAAATTCAGTGTATTTTTTTGAATTCCATCCCAGGCAGGGGATGGTCCAGAAGAGAGGTGATTGGAGTCTGGAAAGAGTGTGTTTTGCATTGAACCATTTAGTTGTCACAGTCTGTAAATGCATATAATTAAAAAGCAAGAGACATCAATAAAACTGAAGCTGTAAACATTTTAAAGAGTCAGGGGAGGAGGCTGGAAAATCATAGAGGACATGAAGTCTGCTGGGGTTAACAGGGACCAAATATGCCATCGCTCTCACTGATCACAACTCTTGCTTTTTTGGTCATCCTTTTTTGATTCACTAAAATAGGGTCCTTTCTGGCAAGTGCTTTGTGTTTGTCACAAAAGGCACTGACGTTATGTTACACAGCAGAACTGAGTCTTGACAACTGGAAGAAGTAACATTATGTGTTTTTCTGTCCCCAAGTTAAAAAATGTCAACATGATACACTTTTAAGTTTAATCTTCCTTATTAACATTTTTTCCATCAATTTTTAAGTCTAGACAATCAATGAAACAAACCCTAATTTGTAGTGTTTACTGTTTTTTCAGACATAAATGCTCACACTCATAATTTAAGAGTCAGCTTTTTCAAGCTGGTACAAGCTGTCTCTAGCACATCACTAGTTCAGGGGTATTCTTGACAATCACCTTAAAGCAAATTGTCTTTCTCTTTTCCTTCTTGTAGGTCTTCATAATGTTTAATTCAATCTTACCAGTAGTTATGAGACTTGATAAAAGAATCAGACAGACCAGTAATGTATAAAGTGATAGGTCTTTTCCATGGCATACATTTTATCTCTCATATGGGAAGGTACTAGGGCTAAGAAGGAATGCCAGAGAGAGTCCTTGTCCTGGGGACAAGGGCATCAATGGAGGGTTGAAACAGCAACGGGGAGCCTCTGGTCCAATTGTCTTTAGGCTGTATAGTAAGAGTAAAAAGGAGGTGGGCTTGGTGATGGTCCTTTAGAGAGGCTGCTCTTGGGCTTTTCATAGTCACTTGTATGAGGCGGTTCACCACTTAGTCTGTTTTGTCTGTCTTGGATTCTTCCACAACAGAGAACTCATGTAAGACAGCAAAGGTCATGAGTTTTATAAGGAAAAAATGTGTTCCCAATCAGGTGCGTCAGGTTAGTTTCTCATCTCACTATGAGTTTTTGGCTAAGGAAGATGAGAAACCTGGAAATAATAGGAGAATGTAAGCATGGGGGCATGGTGGTTTCCAGAAGTATTGTAGGAATGTTACAATAGGAGGCTGGTCCAGAATAGAGATTTGCTACATCAGGTGAACTTTCTGGACCTAGAGGGACCAAAGAAACTGCACAGTTCTTTTCAGCTATTGCAAATTCTCATCTAGACTTAGAAAAATTTCCTTTCCTGCCCATTCTATATGTGCCCTAATAATAATCCCTTCTCTTGTATATAAGTAGGAAAATTCAAGCCAGAATTTATGAGTTTTTCCAATCTCTCTTTTCCCATAATAATATAGTTAGAGATTCATTAGTTTAATTTCTTCTGACAAATTCTTGAGGCTGCTTTAACATTTACTTCATTGACTTTGAAATCTAAATGAAAACACCAAGCTTTGCTGCCAGTAGTAATCTAACTCAACATAGTTTATTTTTTGGAAGAACTAAACTTTTAGGTGCCAAAGACATGTCTGGAGAAATAATTCTTTTGTGTATCAAATTTAGAAATTATGCAAAGATGGGTGACTGACCCTCTTTTGTCACTAAGTAAATAAATGCTTAGCTTGTTGTTGTTTTGTACCTGAAGACTTATTGTTAAGACTGCCAGTTTCAAAATTTCCTTTGTAATTAAAAAAGAAATCTTATTTGTCCTCGGGGATATTCTCCCAATATGTCCTTGCACAGGGTAGGGCCCTCAGAGGGTAGCTATTATACTCACAGATTCGAAGGGTATCCTGTGATGCTGTATTGTACACATTACTGCTGAGGAAGCCCTCTGGTGTGCCTCCCTTTAATAATCAGTCAGTAGATACAATCAGCTCTTAGGAAAAGCATTTATTAAAATGGCACAGTAAAAATGAGTAGCTAGAAGACATTTCCTCAACATAAACCTGGGGCATACTCTCTCACAAAAACACGTGGCATCTCTGTAATGAGTGGGCATAAATTAAAGAGTATAACACAGAAAATATGTTTTCTTGATCTAAAGTCATTTTGTTAGACTAGGAGATAAAAAAGGTATTGATTATTCAAGTTTATAGAATATCTTTTTAGGGTATTTAAAAGTATATTTTATTTATACAATCATGCACTTGTCAAATTTACTATAAACATTTAATTTTTGTGGTAAATGGAGTTTTAAGCTGCATTTTCTTCCAGCCATTCCACAATTGATAGGCTCCTATTTTATTTCCAGTTCTTTGTTCCCTCAAAAAATGCTGTTATGAATATTTGGTGCATAGTGGTCCTTTTTGTCTTTAATGCTCTTGAAGTATGTGCCTGTTAGTGGAGTCACTGGATCAAAGTGTCTGAGACAATTTTGTCACTTTTCTTCCTTATACCAAAGGATACCCAGAATAGGTAGACCAATTCACAGCTCCACCAATAGTATGTTACTGAATTCAAATGTATGTTTCTTAATAAAGCCTTCCACCTTGCTTTCTTCTATACTTATAAGCTGAGATCACTTTTCTCTAAAAGAGTTTCTGGTTGACTGGTAAGGAATGACTGACAAATGTCTGATTCAGAAGCAATGATTACTGAAGAAATTGTCTTCAAAAGTTTTAGAGGATTCTGGTGTTAGACCCAAAGGAATCTTGTTGATAAGATCCTATAGATCATTTTCCAAAGTTTAGCAGCAGTGTATAATTTTTAGAAATAGCTTTGATAGGAAAAATGGCTGAATATAGAAACCTGAAGACTTATTGCTAAGACTGCCAATTTCAAAATTTCCTTTAATTAAAAATATTTTACTAATTATAAAATAAAATTCATCATTAAAAAACTTTGCTCTTTAGTGATGGTGGTTGGTGATCTCAGTGCAAAGAATATGCCTCCTTCTCCTAGGAGTTTCCTCTCTCTTTTCCAATTGCTTTTCATTTTCCCCTTCCCTTTCTTCTCCAAGTTGGGGTGACCTTGGGTCAAATACTATATCTTTGGATAGCTTATTTAGTGGGAACTTGAAGTTAGGGAAATTCTCATTCTAAGGAATGTAATAGAATTGTCATCATAATAATAACTAACATTTATAAAGTACTTTAAAGTTTACAGAGCAGTTTATGTATTATTTCGTTTACTCTTCATAGCAAACCCAGGGAGGAAAGTGCTCTTCATTCAGTACAATAATGAAGGCACTGAATCAGAGAGGATAAGTAATGTCTTGGGTCCCACAGATAGTTAAATGTCTGAGGAGAATTTAAAATTAGATTTTCCTGACTCCAATTCCAGAGTTCTATTCACTATGCCTCCCATCTACATGAGAGGGGTTTTTAAAAAAATAAGTGTATTTTTACATGTATTTGTAATTTCCACACGTACTCCCTTCCCCCATGTAGTAGGAAGGCCGAATTTATGATCTCAAATATAATCAGGTGTATGTTTGAATGGTCCGAAATCGCAAGGTATGAGAGATTCTCTAAGGAGAAAACAACAAGAAATTTATTTAGGCCCCACCTCAGCAAAAACTTGAACCAGCCTCCCCATTCCAACATCTTGACAAAAAGACTCCAGGCCCAGAAAGCCCATTTCACAAGGGCAACTAGGAGGCCACAGAAAAACAAGATAGTATTTAGCCAAATCATGTTCACTGGCCTCACGTTCCTGCT
>CM053622.1:625384655-625428235 GCA_028646595.1 Phalanger gymnotis | reverse complement strand
ATTGTGGAAGGGTTTTACATGATGATACACATGTGACCTATGTTGAGTTGCTTGCCTTCTAAGGGAGGGTGAGTGGGGAAGGAAGAGGGGAGAGAATTTGGAATTCAAAGATTTAAAAGCAGATGTTCAAAAAAAAAAGTTGTTTTTGCATGCAACTGGGAAATAAGATACACAGGTAATGGGGCATAGAAATATATCTTGCCCTACAAGAAAAGAAGAGAAAAGGGGATGGGAGGGAGTGCAGTGACAGAAGGGAGGGCTGCCTGGGGAATGGGGCAATCAGAATATATGCCATCTTGGAGTGGGGGGGGTAGAAATGGGGAAAAATTTGTAATTCAAAATCTTGTGGAAATCAATGCTGAAAACTAAAAATATTAAATAAATAATAATAGAATGTGGCAGTCCAAACTGAATATCACTTTCTGGATATGGTCTGATTAGGGCAAAGTACCACAGGGCTATCATCTTACATAATCTGCATAATAATAATGCAGCCTAATTTCATTAGCTTTTTTGTCTATCATGTTACATCATTGACTCATTTTGGGCCAATAGATCCTAGAATTTCTGCGATCTGTGTGTGTGTGTGTGTGTGTGTGTGTGTGTGTAGTTAGTTTTTTAAGTCCAAATGCTAGACTCTACATTTACTAGTCACATGAATCTCTATCTCCCTGAGCCCCAACCTTTCTCACGTGTAAAACAGGTGAAAAAAAACTTTCATTCACTACCTTACAGGGCTCTTGGCAGAAGAGTGATGTGTAAGCCTGAAAATGCTTTATAACTTTGAGGTGCTGCTAATATTTGCTCTTATTATCATACGAGAGAGAATACAGGCCTATAGGCATATAGCATCTGCCATACTTACTTTGGATGTATGGACTGTGGAATTTCTGCTCCAGCTAAATCATTGCCACAGGGCAATTATGTGAATTTGTTGACAGAGTTTCACAAAAGTTTTACCCTGGGGAATTTTCAATGCCAGGAAAGTCTTAAGATCCTATTTTGTTCTTTCCTCCCCTGTGTGTACTTGTATGTTCGTATTAACTCATGTAGTGGCAGGAAATTGTATTGTCTGCATGTTCCTTATTAAATGGAGAACCTTTATGGGCTACTCTGTTGGTCTGTTTGTCTGTGGGTAATGAAAAGGAAAGGAAAATCCAACCCTTTTCTGGTCTTTGTTGCTTCTGAGGAACTCAGACAGAAGTATCCATATACTTTGGTTAAAGAAAAGAAAGAAAAAATTAAATGACACCATAAACATATGTATGGAATATATTTTATATCCATTTGCTAAACCTTAGTTGCAAAGTTTCCAGGACTCTTCTTCCCCTGCCATTATCTTGGCACAGCTTCCCTAATGTACAAATTCAGGCAGATCTAAAAATAGCCAAGGTAGCATAGAACTCTCCCTATTACGGTTTTGCTTTACAAGAGATGACTTGCATGGAAGAAGTGGTCTAAGAGATAACATCAAAGATTGGAAAAGGAGGCAAGCTGGTCATTTAACAAAAATCAGAGATATTAGCTGGACAGATTGATTGTGACTCTAGGACACAGGAAGTATTGAAAGAAATCATGAAAGGTTCATCAGTGTATTGGGCAGATTACTTTGGGAGGATTTATGGGGGAGATGCACCCCACAGGATAAGGAGGTATGGATTGTGAAAAGAGTACCCACTCTGATGACATGACAGATAAGCAGGCATGAGTAAAGACTAGATCATGTCTTCTTACTACTTTTGTACAGTATAGTTTCTAGCACAGTGCTAGGTAAATAGTAGGGAATCAATAAACACTAATTTGCTTTATTAGTAATGATAATAACTCTCATTCCCATCATACTTTAGGATTCATACTGTGCTTTTCTTCTTGCTATAACACCTTGAGATAATGTAGTCTAGCATTACTATCTCCATTTTGCAGAGAAGGAAACAGAAGCCCTGTGGAGCTATTTGCCTTGCACATTGTTATACAAATAGTTCTAAGACAGAATTCTAACCTAGCTCTCCTTACTCCAAATTCATTATTTTTCTCTTCTCCTTAGCGTTCTTTTCCTAAATCCTTTAGTGATGACCTCCTTTCAAATGTGGAGTATATTTTCTTGAAGTTCAATATAACCTTAATCATGATGCTATATAATTGCTATCGTATATTACACTTTGCAGCTATGTGTAAATTGCAATTCCTTGATTCAAAGAAGGGATTTAGTAGTCTTTGAAAATTGAGTTCTAAGGTTCTAACCCCAGGCCTTCCACCATTTTGAGGTACAGGAGAGAGGTAAGAAAGTTAATCATGATGACTCACTGGCTAGGCTATGTGAACTCAGACTGTGACTTGAGAAAGCCCTGGGGACTGGGATCTAAAAGGAGGAGGAAAATGTTAGTGGAATTCGCTAAGTCAGTTTGCAAGCATGCTGTGTGCCACTCTCTGCTAAGCACTAGAGATAAGAACAAAGTCAAAAGACAGTCTGGGATCTGGAGGAGCTTACAACCTAATGGAGGAGATGATGTGCCAACAACTGTATACATGCAAGAAATATATGAAAGAAATTAGAGATAATAGAATCCCTAGTGTTTTTCAAAGCTCAGCTCAAAACTACTTTACCTGAGGGTTTTATGGATCCTCTAGCTACTAGTGTCTACCTCCCCTTCCCCCACCACCAATCTTTCATATTTTATATGTCTTTGTGTATATATGTCATCTCCCCAGATAAAATGTTAGCTTCTTCATGGCAAGGATTCTTAGCCATTTTTGAGAACTAAGGATACAACCTTAACCCCCAACACAGTGCCTAGCATATATTAGGTTCTTAATCAGATGCCTGGCAATTCACTTAACCCTGTTTGCCTCAGTTTCCTCATCTGTAAAATGAGCTGGAGAAGGAAATGGCAAAACATTCCAGTATCTTTGCCAAGAAAACCTCAAATGGGATCACAGAGAGAGTTGAACACAACTGAAAATGACTAAACAACAAAACGAAATCGAATGCCTGCTTATTGATTCTCCTGAAAACTGATCTATGTGCCCTTGTGGTGTGTTAACATAGGTTACTGAGCCCAAGCTTGAAGTAAGTCATTGTCCTTTAAGAAGTATCATTGATTAAGGCTTCTCACAGGTGACCTTTTCAAATGATGTTGATTAAGATACTGTAACCCTTATATTCTTTTGTAGTCATGCAGGATTTAGGTAGCTTAATGGCATGGTAAAGTAGAGTATTGGATGTAAAGTCAAATCCTGCTAAGATACTAAGAGCCATGTAACCCTGGGCAAATCATAATAGCACCTATCTTACAGGGTGGTTGTGAGAATCAAATAAAATTTTGTACCACTATATACATACGTGTGTGCATGTATGTATATTTTACTTTGCAAACTTTGAACATTATATAAATTCTAGCTTTTTCTTAATTTTCTTCTTATTATGGAAGATTCATGGAGCATACATACTAAAGACCATATCTACATAGTCTTCCCTGTGGAATTTCTTGTCGATTATATCTCGGAATCATAAATATGAACTTCATGCTACCCAGCAGAAATGCAGAACCTAGCAACAGGAGCGGTGAACCTATTCAATGAGGAAAAAGGAGACAGGACAGTTAGAGGTTCGTGGTTAGCAGAGATGCTGTTTTCAGTCACAAAGCACCTCTTGTCAAGTGGAGTAATTATCACGCAGTTGGATTTTTAAAAAAAAAAATCTATATTTTTACTTTGGTTTAGAATATTGCTTAAATAATCTCTGAAAATATGTTCTTAGGTAGAAGTGAGTGATCTGTATGTATCTTGAAGAATGCATTGCCACCAACCACATACTAATAAAGAATAACTGGATTGAACTTTAATGCAGTAAAAAAAATAATGTTGACTTTAGATACTCTTAGCTTTGTATTGTGTACTGAAATAAAGCTATTGGACAGAATGTGTTCTGCTTTCTTAAAGTCTCTCCCTGTCAATTCATACTGCACATAGCTGCTAAAATACTTTTCCTAAAAGGTGTGTGAGTACATCACCCTCTCCCTCCACTCAGTAAACTCTAGTGACTCCTTATTACTTCTAAGATCAATTATAAATTCCTTTATTTTGCATTTAAAACTCATCACAACCTGATCTCTTTCTACCCTCCTATGTCTTCTTACACATTATTTCTCTCCACATACTCATACTATCCAACTATACTGACTTATTTGCTGTCTCTCACACATGACTCTTCATCCTTCATTTCCATCCCCTTGCAATGACTGTCCCCTATGCCTGGAATGTCTCCCTACTCACCTCTATCTCTTAGAATTCCTGGCTTCCTTCCTTAAAAACTCATCTCAATGCCATCTTCTGCAGTATGCATTCCTTCATCTCCAAAAGCTACTAGTGTCTTTTCTCTAAGGTTATCTTCAATCTCATATGTGCCCCTTTATATCTCTATCATTTCTCTGGTGCAATTTCAAGTTATTAATGTGCTGCAGCCTACTCAAGTGTCCTCTGTGCACCTCTCCACTGCTGCTCTTTGGGTGATCTTAACCTTAAGTTTTTTGTAGGCTTTGGCAGACCCATTATTGGTAACTATACAAATCACCAAGAGATTATTTTTCTTAGCTATTTGTCTGAGATATAAAGTTGTAATTCCTGATATTTATTAGGCTTTTTAGGAATAAATATGTCAACACCCATAAAATTATTTTCAACAAACTGCCAATATTCCATCTAAAGTACTTGATATAAAATATGTTTATATTTGTCTATGTGTAGATTTCAATTAACAAACAGTTTACTATTCACTTAGTTGCTAAGAAGAGTGGTTGTCACTATTATTTGAATGTAGGGTCCTTGAGGGAAGGGACTGTTTTGCCTTTCTTTGTATCCTTGGTGCTTACCAACAATATACCTCGCATTTTGTAATGGCTTAATAAATGCTTGTAGGTTGATTGATTGATGTCCTGGGTCACACTTTTAGGCTTCAAAAATAAAAGCATTTTTTGTGTTGCCATGGCTGTCCTGGAGTGAAGGTTGGTGCCTTCATTTTGCTAATGCTCTACTAATCCCACTGATGTGGCTAACATTTTTCTACATTTTGCTGCAAGAAACGTTGCCCTTACAAGAGGTGTTGGCACTTGCATGTGAATAGGGCTGGTTCTGTTATTATACCCTTCAGAGAAAAAAAAAAAAGTGTTGGCTGAGGGTGCAAACAGGATAGAATTTGCTTCCAAATCGAGAGCAGTTTAATGAGTTTGGTTGTTTCAACCTGATCCCTTGGGGGCATTTGAACACATCACAAACCACCACACTTTTGGCTCAAGTGGCAGCGTCTCAATGAAAAACATTTTGGACTAGAATATAAAGTACTTCATATCTGGATCTGAGGCAATTCTTACATTCCACTTTGCTGGCACCATGCTTGGCTTCAGAAACAGTACTTACACTTATTAGACTATCTTGACTTAACAAAAGGATTAGACAGTGGTCTATCCAGTGTCAGGTTGTTATTCCCTTTTGCCCAGACTAAATATAGCTTAATCTCAGGGCCAACTAAAGAGTTTAAAAACCCTTGCATTTTGATTTTCCCAAAGGATAATTTTGTTTAGATTGATCTGTGATTCAGCAGAAATATCAGGAAATTCCTACTTTTTTCATTGTGTTGGAGCAAATGCGAACTCTCCTGTGAAAAAGGATTACTGTTTCTATTCATTGAAATACTAATCTTTTATTAGTCTTTTCAGTGTGTAGCAATTCTTTCTACTTTTTTCACTAATTTTTTAAAACATGCAGTTAAAATAGTAATCATAACATTAATGATACATTCATTAAAAACACCTTGAGGACAGTTTTGATTTGGTTTTAACCTCCAGACCTGAAGAGATTTCATTAATATGCAAAATTTATACTGGAACTGGCTCAAGTTTAGGACCTGTGATTTGCACTGTTTCATTTGACCTATTCGAGGTCAGTTAGGAAAAGATAACTGGAGTGTGGGGAAAGAGATAACAATCTTCAAGGAGAAGATCACAATTATTCAAGAGAAACTCCCCCTCACACCTCAAACCCTCCCAATCTCTAGCCACTTAAAACAATGACTGCATCAGATTTCAGCAAACTATGGCCTATATGTTAAATCTGGCCTGCTACCTGCTTTTGTCTAGCCTTGGATCTAAGATGGTTTTTGTACTTTTAAATAATTTTTTTTTAATTTTCAAATGTAAAAAACATTCTTAACTCACAGTGCCATAGTTTGTTGACCCCTGGAATAGATTATCTGATCCTCGAACCTAAAGTCTGTAACTGCTTTTTAGATCACAATTTAGACGACTTCACTGATCTAATTCATTTTATTATGCACTGTGTTAAGTGCTAGAGATATAAGGAGAGGTAAAAGACAGTCCCTACCCTCAAGGAACTCATGGTCTAACAAGGGAGACCACAGGCAAACAACTATGTACAAACAAGCCATATACAGGATAAATTGAACATAAACAACAGAACTGGAAACTCAGGCAGTGCTTATCAAGAATGGAAGAACTGTGTAGAGGACAAAATCAAAGAAAAACACACAAATTTTGCTACACAAATTACTTACCAAAAAATCCTGAGAAAGGGAAAAAAGTCAAGAAACTTTTCTGCAGATAGAATCCAAGGGACGCTGGTTGCATCAGGGATTCATCCAGAAAAATTTTTCTACTTGACACCAAGAAAATGAATCAAGGTCCCAGCAGAAAAAGATCTGCTTGTTTTATATATTTTTATTTGCATGTTGTGTCTCCCATTAGATTGTAAGCTTCTTGGTGGGAGAGACTGGTTTTTGCCTCTTTCTGTATCCCCAGAATTTGGCTTAGTGCCTGGCACATAGTAGGTGCTTAATAATGTAGTGGCAAAGGAAAGAGAACCTAAAGATATGAGCAGGATGTATTAGCATACAAAGCTAATTGCTGTAGAAGGGAAAGGAAAATAAGCACCACCTAGAAGACAGTTTAAATGTTTTAAGCTTATGCCAAGCTAGCAAAGCAAACCTGCATGCTTATTACTTACAGTACCTTTGTGTAGTTTGCAATCCCCTTTCTCCCCCTCCCTCCGTGATTCCAATACTTGTCTGTTTGGTTGGCCTCTTGGCCAAAGCATCTGCTGAACTAGAGAACAGTGTGGGAAGCTAGCATTGGAGAAAACCAAAACCCTGAGACTCCAACTGCTTTGATCTACAGAATAACAGCAAAGAATTTCAGCAAAAGAATCTGGGCAGGAGGCCCATTAGGGGAACTTCCTGATTAGGAGCTGGCTGCCCATTACATCCAATAGAATAAGAAACTCTATGGGAGCATTGATTGCCTTATCTTTTCCTTTGTATCCTTAGCAGCTAGCACAGTACATAATAAATGCTTTCTGAAAGAATGGACAAATGAAGTCCTCCGGGTGGTAGAAGATGGGATCCAAAAACCAGTTGCAGATTCAGGTTCAAGGGTTAGATAGTCTAGTTCAGGGGTCAGCAAATTATATAGTACATTGCCTGGCACATAGTAGGCACTTAATAAATGTTTGCTAAAGACTAACTTCTAGGTAAATATCAGTTTTTTGAACCAATAGCACTAATAAAAAAAAAGTCCCAGTTTTTTTTAAACAGCTTAATTGCCTGGCACCATGAACCTGTGTGGATGACACATAGCTTGCTTCTGCCAGGCATATTAGCATATTCAGCCTTCTGTTGATGCTGGGTCATGGGTGGCCTCCAATCGGATAAGACTAGGAGTTGGGCCAAAGATAAATGGTCAGCAGACCTCTGAAGGTGAATCAGAGGTTACAGTCCAGTAAGCAAAGGAAGCATTCCAGGACATAGTCAAGTTTCTAAGTCCAAGATTGGGTTCAAACCAGAGAGATAGAGGACACAGGCAGAGTTAAAGCAATGGAATGAAGAGCCTGAGATAGTTCAGAGTTCTAATTAGTCAAGAGGTCAAAGGTTACAGAATACAGGTATAAATCAGGATTCAAGGTTTAAGCCAAGTCTGAAAAAAAAAACAGCTTAGAAATGGATTTTGGGCTGGTAAATTGGAAATAGTATCTTCTGAACTTGAATGGGCCTGTTAGTACCCACAGCAACACAACCTGGGGTCTATCTTCTTGGATATCTGCTCTAGTTCAGTTCCTAGTACACAGCTAGAAGTTTGGCTGGAGTCCAGCCAAATGGGCCTTGCTGTTCTTTCATACATGACTAACTTGACTCCCTCTTCCATCTCTGCTTTTGCAAAGGTCAGCCTCCATGCCTGGGACCTGGAATGCACTGTTCCTTCAACTTTGCCTGTTAGAATTACTAGTTTCCTTCAAATCTCAAGTTGGAGACCTATCATGAACCAACCCCTTGTCCCACCTATTACCACTTTCTGTCCAATTACTTTGTATTTATGTATTTTATGTATTTGTTTCATACATCCTTAATGTTCATGTTGTCTTCCCTAAGACTCCTTCTTTACATTTTATCCTATTTCCTCTGCTCTTCTCCCTTACCTCGCTCTTTCATCTTTAGTCCATTATCATCATCAAAGAATTAGACTGTCTGTGCCCATCAATTCATCTCACCATTTTGCCATCAACTATCACTTTACCTGGTAACATTTAAGCTATAACCATTTTTCCTTCCCTTATCTATAAAGTGATTGACAGAAGCTATCTGAACCCACTACTCCGGTTCTCAGATGAATTCATTCCAACTTTTTTCTTTTTGCCCTCTGCTACAACTATATCATCTGTTTCCCAGAAAACTTCAGATACTGCTTATTACCTTCTCTAGCAAGACTAGATTCTCACTGTCTGGCACAGGAAAATGAGAGGATCTCTGAGCTGGAAAGGAACCACCTAGACAAAACTCATGCTTAAATATCTACCAAAGTGGTTGATACTGCTTTCACATTCTGCCAAAGGGGGCAGTATCTTTTGCCTTCATTGAGAAGGAAAGCATTTCCTCCTGAAGAAACCCATTCTTGTTTCAAGCAAATCTATCTGTGACTTCTGACCCTTGCTCTTTTTCCTTCTAAGATATCAAAATTTGGTTCCTTGATCAAATATTTCTTATCCAAGTGGAAAAGAAAGTGACGTGTTTTCTTTCCAACTTGGGCATTTTTTTTCATAGTGCATACCATGACATAGATTCCAAGGTCTTGGCTTGATACAGATAGTGATTCATGCATTTGGCTCCTGCTGTTACTTTTAAAGCTTTTATGTATTTGACCTTCTGGATGTGGTACTCTTCCTTTTGGTCCTTTAACTTTGATTTCTTAGATTGTAGTACAGGCAGAAAATGTTTGTTGTAACTGCTTTGTCTGATGGTGCATTTGAATGGGCAAGCAATGATTGCAGTATGATGCCATCGTTTCCATGGAACTCGGGGTTCAGTTTCTGCTGCCTCTCTGCTAGACCTCTGATCTCCTTCTTTCTAGAAGTTAGGCAAAGAATTTGGGTAATTCCAGGTGGGAGTAATGGCCTAGGGAAGTAAAGGGAACTAACATTTATTAAGTACCACTATATGCAAGGTAGCATGCTAATTGCTTTACAAATATTCCCTATTTTGATCCTCCCAACAACCCTGGGAGGTAGGTGCTACTATGATCTACATTTTACAGTTGAGGGAAGTGAGGCAAACAGCTATTAAGTGACTTGCCCAGGGCAAACAACTGGTAAGTATTTAAGGCCAAATTTGAACTCATGTCTTCCTGACTCCAGTCCCAGTGCCCTATCCACTCTCCCCCCATTCAACTGCCTATGTTGGATGCTAGTAATTTTTTCCTCTCTTAGAGTCCTTTGGGTTTTTTTTTAAGAACTAAGGTTGGATTTACATTCATCTCTACCAATTTTCCTTCCTTCCCAGCATCAATAAGCATACATGGTAGCTCAACACTGTTTTAGAAGAATAGGGCTATTTAAATGAGGTTAAGAAGCTTGTCTTGGCATTTTATTGAAAAAAAATGAAGTCAAATTTGAAAGTCATTTAATTTTTCACTGTTTCGGGGTCAAAGATTTTTGCAGATGACTACTTTTTACTACCTTTTATTTTAAATAAGCATTTCTCACTTTTAAAATCTTATTAGGCATGCATGCACACACCTGTGCCACTGTTATGATATCTCAATTTCTCTTCATGAGTGTGTCCCATGCACACAGACTTTTAACCTTATCATTTACACTGAAAACCTCCCTTGCGGTGTAACCAAATGAAAAATGAAGTCGCTATTGTCCGTGCTTCAGTAAGTCACCTGTAATTACCAAAGGTTCCAGAGCACATCTGTCAAAGTGTAGGTGCATACCAGTATGGCAGCATTTAGGGGGAGCTTGTGAAGATTTGGTATAAAACTCATCCTTGGTGTGCATGTTCTGTGGTACTCTGTCTCTGAGGAAGACAGCCTGCCCTTTGCATTCATTCCTCTGCAAATATTGCTAATTTCTATTCAGTTTGACCAGGTGGTGTGGTGAAATTAACCAGGTGGGGATGTGCATTCATCCAGGTCACATGAGTTGCAGTGCAGCCAAAGGCTTAGTGACTTAGTGAATGATCGGATGGGCAAATGAAATAAAATCGTTGGAAGAAGAAGCTGGTGATCAATTTTCTTAGGATTAGAATTCAAAATGTAGTGGCAAAGCTTGCTAATAAGCAAAGTCTTTTCATGTTATGACAGAAAAGACAAATAACTCTAACATCCCAATAGAAAATATCCAATATCCCAAATAGAAAAGTGATCTGGTCTATGATTGTATCCTTAGTCATTCTACCTTTTCTAGAATCTTCACCCTCTCCAAGTTCTTCTCCTACCTATATGAACTCTCCTTATAAAACTTTATAACACTCTCTTTTGCTGACTAACTTTCTGTATTACACCCCCTGTCAGGTGAATTTTAGTTTAAGTAAGGTGGATTTTAGTGTGTGTAAAGTGGATTTTTGTTATTATTTCTTAGAGTTCAGTTTCCCAGGATCTACAGCCATAACAACCTCACTTACCTCGGATCCGTGGCCATAACAATCTCTGTTTCCTAGGTATTAGATATGAGTTCCCAGGTTCATGGTTCAAAACATCTCCATCACACTTGTGCAGCATTATATGAGGATAAATAATATAAACATGTTTGCTGAAATTGTAAACATCCACTGTGACTGTCCAGTAAGATACAGGGATGAGGTGAAACTCGTGAGGCTGTCGTTGCCCTATAAAGCAGGTGGTCATTGGTCAGTGAGCTGGGGAACCTTTGTGGTTGAATGCACAAGCTAGAATGCTGTGTGCCTTTATCGGCCCCTATCAAGGCTTAGGAGGGAGGAATCTGTGTTTGCCTCATCCGGCCCCCATTGAGGCTTGAGGGGAATTAGGGTTGAATGCACAAGTTGTGCCTGTCTCCATTGACCCCATTGAGATGTAATGGTAGTTGCCTCACTTCTCGCCGGCCCCAGAGAGAAAGGTGATTTGGAAATGCTATAGGAGTTTGTAGTGCTTCCGTTATGAAAAATACTGTGTTACAGAAGACTAGACTAAAATAAAGCTTATTATTAACCCTTTTGAAGCTCTTTTCCTTGTCTGACCAGATCAAAAATGAACCTGTTAGAGGTTGGAGTCCAGAACCTCCAGTGCCTCCTGTGTATTATTTGTCTAACACCCCCTACCTGTGAGTGTTCCCCACTATTCAGTCCTAAGAACTGTTCTTTTCTTCCTCTATATTCTCTCTCCTGGTAACCTCATCAGGTTCTGTGGATTCAACTTAAAATATCTTTAAATATCTCTATGTAGATCCCTGCCAGATCTATACATCCAGTCCTGGTTTCTCTCCTGAGTTTCAGTCCCACATAAACAATTGCCTATTAGAGATTTCAGACTATTATATCCCAAAGTATTCTTACACTCACATTTCTGAGAGCCAACCGATTATCTTTCCCTCTACTCCTTCCCCTCTCCTAGACTTCCCTATTTCCACCAAAGGCATCACTATCCTTCTAGTGTCATTTCAGTATTGTCCTGGAAACTTCACTTTCCTATTCTGACATATCAATCAGTTGCCAAATCTTGCCTCTTCTACCTTCGCGCCTAATTGGTCTCCATGTTTCAAGTCTCTCATTCCTCCATTCCGTTCTATACAAAGTAATTTTCCTTAAACAGGGGCAGCTAGGTGGCACAGTGTGTAGAGCGCTGAGCCTAGAGTCAAGAAGACCTGAGTTCAAATTCAGTATCAGACACTTACTAGCTGTGTGTCCTTGGGCAAGTCACTTTCCCTCTGCTTATCTCAGTTTTTTCAACTGTAAAATGAGAATCATAATAGTGCTTACCTCCTAGGGTTGTTGTGAGGATCAGATGAGGTAAAATTTGGAAGGCACTTAGCACAGTGCCTGTCACATTGTAAGTACTGTATAAATTCTATTATCATTATTAAATGCAGATCTAACCATGTGACTCCCATCCTCAAGCCACCCCAATGACTTTCCATTGCTTCTGATAAAATATAAATTCTCTTTTGCTTTTAAAGTCCTGTATAACCTGGGCCCAACTTACTTTTCTAGCTTTATTAGACATTATTCTTCCTCCCACGCTCTATAACTTAGCAACATTGGCCTTCCTTTTGTTCCTCACATGTGACATTTTTATAAAATTCTGGTCTTTCTTTAAGATGCAGCTCAGGTACCATCTTTTTTTGCATGAAACATTTACAATTCCCGCCCCCCTCCCCATGCTCATGATCTCTTTCCCAAAACACCTAATATTTAACTATTTTGTATGTGTTTGTTTGTTAATTGTATATTTATGCTGTACATACTTTTTATATGCACTTATTTTCTCCCCATTAGACTATAAGCTCCTTAAGAGTAAAAATTGCCTCATTGTTTTGTATTTTATCTCCTAACTCATGTATATCTTAGAATCTAGGACATATAATATGAATCTGGCACACAATATGTGCTTAATCAATACTTGTTGATTGATTGCTTAACGCCATTTTAAGAAATTGAACTTTGCTTCACATATGTACTTACTTATGCAAGAGTTGTTTTGTTTTTACTTTTAGGTGATTTGGCTACCCTCAAAGTCTACCACAACCTTTTAAGTCAAACCTGATCTGCGAAATGGAATAAGGCTGAAAAATTATCCACTTTTTCCTCCTTTGTGAGATTGAAACTAGACTGGGATGGTCTTTGGTGCTTGGGACTAGATTCTCACTGCAACCATGAGTTCAGAGGAAAAGGGCATATCACCTGCCCACAGAACCTCCACTCCAAGCCATAGAAGTGCCTCCTCTTCATCCTCCTCCCAAAGGGAAAGTAGGCAGGTAAGAGGACAATCTGAGACACTGTTTTTGTATGTATGCTAATATAGTGCTAATTTTCTATATGATAAATGGATTTTGGGAAAACACCTCATCTGTCTGTGGTTCCCTTGGTGCTTCCTGTTTCTGTGCTTTCAGGACTGTGTGCTTGATTATCTCTTTTGCTCAAATAACTGTCTTTATTCCTGTAGCCATGTCTGACATTCCATAGGAAAACTCATTGTTTTTCATAGACGCCTTCTGACGATGACACAGATGACAAGAACTCACCACATTTACCTCTCCTCTTTCAGAACCTGGGCTATAGGAAGGAGGTGGATGGTGATGTGGAAGTGTGGAAGCCATGATCTATTTATATGTATCAAGAACTGGAGATCGGAAGGTTGAAGAAGGGGCAGAAACTTTATAGTATTGTTATCATTTTCTTCACTTACAGAAAGAGGAGTGAAAGATTTTCTACACTGGAAGGGAACATTCTCCTACAAGAGTGTATAGTCCTTCACATGCTGACTTCTGTTTAATATTTGTTGGGACTTTGTGATAATAAAAGTTCCTAAATTAAGAGTCTAAGCATAGTAACAGGAATTCAAAGTAACCAAATTTGAGGTAAATTAGTGAAGGTTCATCCAGTTGGCTTGCATTACTTGGTCCTGAGAAAAAATGTTCATAGTCTCATTTGATCAATTGCACAAGATTTTTTTATTTATAGGACTCTTTTACTGGTATGCATATGGAAACTTTTAGTAAAATGTGTGGCCTTTTGCTTCAGGGATACTTAGCATGACAGTGGCCTAAATGGACATGTTTTAGCCCAGAGAATATAATTTCTGGTTATAGGTTTTCAGTTTGTTTGGTTTTGTTTAGTATAAAACCATTTTATACAAAAGACTTTCTAGTTTATCTGAAAGCTATTTTTCATTTAGATACACATGTATATATACTATTTTTTGTTAAAATTTTTTAAAATTGACGGTAGGGAGGGCTGACTGGGGAATGGGGCAATCAGAATATATGCCATCTTGGAGAGGGGGGGTAGAGTAGAAACGGAGAAAATTTGTAATTCAAACTCTTGTGAAAATCAATGCTGAAAACTAAAAAATATTAAATAAATTTAAAAAATTTTTGAATTAAATTTAGTTTATCGAAGCTTGATATTGAATAATAATACAGTTAAACTTGTCTAATTAACTACTTATATGTAAATTAATTACAATTCATCAAGGATCATCACATTTTTTCAGTATCTCCTTCCAAGTCCTCATTAGAATTCTTTGTATATTCATTCTTATTTATTTTTTCTCTTATATGATGCCTCTAATACAAGGCTGGTAAGTGTGATATAAGGGAGAGAGTGTTAGATTTGGAGTCAGGAAGACCTGAGTTCAAATCCTGCCTCAGACACTTACTAGTTGTGTGACCCTGAGCAACTTAGCCACAGTTTCCCCATCTGTAAAATAAGAATAATAACAGTATCTACTTCACAGATTTATTGTAAGTATCAAATGGAATAATGTATACAAAGTGCTTTGCGAACCTTGCAGCACAATATAAATGTTAGCTGTTATTATGATCATAATTATTTTTGTCCATGTATTGTTTCCCCTTTCATAAATTTAAAATGTATATCAGTTTCCATTGACATTCTTGTAGGTCTTCCTATTTCCTATTAAATATAGGAATATTCAAATATTCCTATATTTACGATTTGTCATAATTATTTTTGTCCATGTATTGTTTCCACTTTCATAAATTTAAAATGTATGTCAGTTTCCATTGACATTCTCGTAGGTCTTCCTATTTTAGGGAGCAAGATCCTAATCCACTAGGTTCTAAGTAGTAGTCACTAATGGGCAATCCACAGTATGAATTTGTATCTTGGTGTAGCCAAATTTGGACCATCCAAGAATCCTCCTAGAGTAGAATTTTTGAGTAGCCCATAGTACCAAAATAGAAATAAACACACACCAGAAATAGTATGTCACATTGGGAATACTTAGGACCCAGGTATCTCCAATTCCTTTCGTCATCTGACCTGCACCTTGGAGAGTTCCATTAACTGTTCACTGAAAGCCCAGACTATCAAGTTTGATGCCAGGATGATGTCATACTATCTCTTGTTCTCCTGAGCTGGACTTTAGTGTTTTACCATTATTGACCTCTGTCATAGGATGCCAAAGGGACAGCTAAATTCTGTTTAGCAAAGATATTTAAAATACGTTAAATATACTAGGACAAATGCTTGGATTTGTTTGTTGCTTTGCTTATGTCAATTCAAAGTAAAGGAATGGTACTGTTAACTTAAAAAAAATAACCAAAGGAAACCTCAACATATGCAGTCCTCAGTATTCTTGGACTCTGAATTAGCCTCACCTCCTTTCTGGCCACTTATTTTTACGTCTTTTTTTTTTTTTACTGGAGCTTTCCATCCCCCCATCTGAAGAGACTTTATGTTTGGAGAAATAAAATAAGGTGAGAACTTTGGTGTTAGGGACAGCATAACAATAACATCTGTCATTCATTGCTTTTTCGCTTTTGTTTCAATGTTTTATTTTTGCACTTTTATTTATTTTTATTCCTTATTGACTGTGCCTTTCCACCAAGAGAACCTTCCTTCTCTGGTTCTGCCCTAACAAGGAAAGGAGAAATAGGAAGGAAAGAACTAAAAAGGAATCATGGTGGTATATTGATTGATTCCTGCCCCAAATCTGCAGGACATTTGATAAAGGTCTGTTATTAACTTTGTCTTCCAATCTATTTTAGTCTGTCAACAACTAATCAGTCTTTCTAAATTATGGTTTTTCTCACGTCAGCCCTTTGCTCAATAGACTTAAAGAATTCCCTATAACTCACAGGATAAAGTTGACATTCCTTAGTTTAGTATTCAAAGTCTCCTACAGCCTGTCCCAAATTGCCCATCCTTATATACCATTAATCTCCTCTGCTTTCCTCCCTGAGGAATACCCTGTACTTCTTCATTTTTTTGCTCTTACTAATTGTTCTCCCTTACACGGAATGCTGTATTTTCTCCTTAATGCTTAATTCCTACCTGTCTTTTCAAGGAAGCCTTCACTGACATTCCCAGGCTAAATTGATCCATTCATTTTCAGATACTGCTTGTACAAAAAAAATAAAAATAAAAAGACAATTCATAACATAAGACACTATATAATACCAATTTTAGAGATAGGCATCAGAACTAGGCCTTTGATTTCATTGGTGTAGGGAAGTGGCAGGTGAGAAAATTACTTCTGCCAGTGCAGGTTAGTGTTTTCTCTGCAACTTCCAGTCTTATGAAAATTACCTAGAGATAAATAATACTGAGGAGTTAAGTGACTTGGCCAGTGTCATTCAGCCAGTACATGTCCAAGGAGGACATGAATTTTCATCTTTCATTGAAGGTGGCTCTGTAGCCACTACACCAAGCTGCCTCTCTACCATGTGGACTTGTGTGGTAGAGCAAATGATTAGAAGTCATGGGGCTGAAGTGATCTTAACCTATTACCGAACTTTAAATGGGTAAGAATAATAAATAATAGATACATAATAGATATGGATGAGGATAATTAAGAAGAATAAATCAACATTTATATGATATCTTAAAGTGTGCAAAGCACAGATGTTATGGTTTTATTTGGGCCTCATGACAGCCCTATGAGACAGTTATTACAGGTATTATCTCTGTTTTACAGATGGGGAAACTGAGGCTTAGAGAAGGTAAGCCACTTGCCCAGGATCATATAGGCAGCAATAGTCAGACAGGGGATTTGACCCTAAATCTTCCTGATTCTGAGCATAGCAATTCCATACATTGCTTCTTATGGTGTGTTTCATCTCCCCAACTAGATTTAAACCCCTTGAAAGCAGAGATTGTGCCATATAATTCTGTGTATTCTCACAAGCACAGTGCCTTATTCACAACAGATACTCAGTAAATAATTGTTTATTGATTGCTGTCCCAAAGTTAGAAGGCATGTTGATTTTTTAAATCTCCAGATTAGTCTAATTTTTACTGAGGAATTTCTATGATATAATTTTTTTTCTCTTCCATTTCTCTTGTAGACAGAAAAAAATAAAAAATTGTGCCAGATGCATGGCATTTTACTATTGTTCTTCCTGACACTATTTCCTGTAGCCCAATTAATGAAAGATGCTAATGGGGGAAAAAAAAAAACAGGGATCTAGGGCTCTTCCTATTTCTTTATTTTTTTTTCTTGCAATTGAGGAGACTAAGAAATTGTTTTCCAGGATGTGCTCTATTTAGTACTTGCCAAGTTGAATACATTAGCAATTATCATTTGCATTTAATTCAAGTCCAAAATGTCTTTTTTTTTTTTACTAACAGCTCACAAATGAGGCTTTTCCTATAAAATCAACTATTACTCATCAGCTACAAGAAACATACTTGTTGAAATTTCAAATAGGAAAGGAAGGGGCAGAGTTGACATCTGCTTAGGCTATTCCTCAACAAATGAAGCAGTAAACAAACCTTATTAGTACTGAAACTCTCCTAGGTACCACCATAGTTGATGATCTCTTGCCAAGAGATAAAAAGTGAGAATATTGACTGTGGCAATTCTTGTGGCATCTTGGGTACTCTTCCCCTGGGTTTTGGCAACATCTTGGCCCAATTCCTTTTGCTAGGACACAAATAAGAAACAGTCATAATGCGGCCATGTGATTTTAAAGTTAATACAAAATTGAAAACTATCAATAAATTCTACTAATATGGTAGTGGGCTTTTCAATAATAGGCCAAGAAATAGGAAAGCATAATAACTGATCATCCCTTAAAGACCAAAATTCTGAAGAATATTAAATTCCTTGTGTCTGTGAAATTTTTAGTGTTGGAATTGCAAGCATATTACAGATAATAACTGCGTCCCATTGCATTGGCCCATTATTTTTGTTGAGGAAATATGTAGAGGTTAAATTACGTAATATTTACTACTTTATAACTAAATTTATATAATACTTTAAAATTTGCATCGGTTCTTAAATGTATTATCTCACTTGAGACTCACAGTAACCCTGTGAGGTAAATCTAGAAATAGATTCACATACTGTACATATATATGTATATATTTGCATACATACAGATGCAAATAGGTGTGTTTTTCTCATTACGGGGTAGCAACCTATATTCAGGATTGGTTTATATTTGTGACAGTATGGATGGAGAGGTAAATGTTTTAGTCTAGTCTAGAAGTGACATGTAAGGTACTAAGGATGAAGAAGTCAGTGGGATTGAAAAGGAGGATACAGTGGATGACTAATGGGCAAGGGGGCGGGGAGTAGAACGAGTTCTGAAGAGTAACAGGTTTGAAGATTGATAGGGAGAACAGTGGTATCAATAGATAAGAAAGGCTAGCTGGCTCAGTGTGAAAAATGAAGCTTTCCATTTCAGAGATTTTGAATCCATGTATGTGGTCCATAAAATCGTAGAAGATTGGGGGCTGGTGTTCAGGAGAGAAGTCAGTAGTGGAGAGATTGGGGGTCACATTGAGCTGAGATATAAAATCATTAACAGTGGACAGGGTCTTTTAGGAGGAAAATTTTTGTGGACAAAAGCACAAAAGGGCAAAAATAAAACTTTTGGGAATGATATCTTTAAGGATAAGGAAGAGAGGCCAGCCAAAAAGAAAGAAAAGAAAGCAGATAGCGGGGAGAACCAACAACATCTCAGAGGCCCAAGGAGAAAGATTCTTATGTTCTTCTCTTCAAAAGACCTGCAGTGTTATCACTGGATAATCCCCTACCATTAATGGAACCTGATTTTTTTTTTTTAAGGCACAGTGGATAAAATGCTGGACTTGGAGTCAAAACAACCTGAGTTTGAATCCTGTTTCAGATCCTTACTAGCTCTGTGACCTGGGCATGTCATTTAACTTCTCTCAGCTTCAGTTTCTTCACCGGTAAAATGGTGGGAATAATAGACCTTACCTCATAGGGTTGTTGGGAGTATCAAATAAAATGACACATGTAAAGCACTTTGCAAATCTGAAAAGTGCTGTATAACTGATAGTTATTATTGTTTAAGTGATAGGATTAGAGGATGTTAGGGTTCCGAATTAGGGTGGTTAGGGAATTTTGTTAAGTAGTTTTTCAGTCATGTCTTGGGAGAGATAGTGGAGTGGTTTGCCATTTTCTTCTGCTCATTTTACAGATGAGGAAACTGAGGCAAACCGCGAAGCGAGTTTCCCAGGGTCACACAGCTAGTACTTACTTGTCTGAGCTCAGATTTGAATTCAGGAAGATGAGGCCCAGCACTCTATACATCGCTCCACCTAGCTGCCCTTTGAAGGCATTATTCCTTCACAAATGTAGACCGCATAATTCCTTCACAAATGTAGAAGGCATTAATGCCCTGTGAAGGCATTATTCCTTCACAAATGTAGACCACAGTCCCTCAACGTTTTGTGTATGTGTGTGTGTGTGTGTGTGTGTGTGTATTTACACAAATATAAACCTGATGACCACTTTTTGGTAATGAGAGTCTCCAAAATGGTCTATACTGGTCCTCTGACAGGCACAAATTCCTGTCCTGGGATTTTATGCAGAACCTTCCTAACGTAATGTTATTTGACATAGATTGCATTCTCTTGGCTTGACATTTGGAAACTCAGAGTGAGGCATCTTTAGGAGTTGCAGGATGTAGCTCTTCATGTCATTAATCATCATCATTAACATTCATAATCATTAATAAGATAGGTCAGCTTTATAATTTCCATTTAATAGATAAGAAAGCAATAAGCCTCACCATTTCTTAACTCTATCCAGCTTTGACCCTAGTATTCATAGCAAGGTTATACCTGGTCCTAGGAACTCTTTTTTCCTGACATGGAAGATGGAGAAGGCAAAGAGAATGCTATAGAAAATTATCCCCATGTATCTGGGAGTGTGGGGTAATATTAGTGAGCTCTTCAGTTCCATGGAGCCAACTTCACATTTTCATAGGATGGTAGATCAGCTCCCATTTCCAAAGCCAGCTTCATGGAAGGGTCAGAATATTCCTATTTACTGAGGCAGCTGTCCAAAGTGTTGAGATTAAAAAAAAAAAAAACAGCGACCTAGATCCTTTCAACTGAACATGATTGAGAACAAGTTTCTAATTTTAAGAAAAGTTTTAAATAATGATAATAATTATGTGGATAATAATAATAGTGAGTATTGATATGACATTTTAAGGTTTACAAAATACGTTACAAATAAAATCTCATTTTATCCTCGCAACTGGTAGATATTATTATTATATCTTTTTTACAGATGAGAAAACTGAGGCAGACAGCTAAAATTACTTGCTCAGGGTCACACAGCTAGGAAGTATCTGAGGCTAGATTTGAAATCAGGTATTCCTGACTCCCAATCTAGTGATCTATGCAACATACCACCTGTCTACCTTTAGGTTCACAGTGTTAAAAAAAAAAAGTTATACTTTTCTTTTTCTATTTGTGTTTGGACAATTTGGGGAGGAATATAACAAGTGCTTATTTTTCAAAGCACTTCTTAAGCCATAAGGATATAACATTGAAATGAAAAAAGGACTATAGTCTCCAAGTCCATTATAAACAGATGATTACAACACGGTAGATTTAAAAGGCCTGTCTCACTTTAGAAAAGTCAAGGTTGTTAAAAGTTCTTCCTTGTACATTTCTGTTTCTGTCCCTCTCATTTTACAAACACTTAATACCTTCTTAGAATCTGATTAAATACTAGCCCAGTGAGAGAATAATCTTGCACAGATTGAAAGTGACCGGTTATGGGAAAAGGAGTTTGATTTGGTTAGCTGGTTATAGCTCTTAGAATGGACAGGAAATTTGTTACTATTACATTACAGGTGATTCTCTGTTCCCAGATTACAAATGGATTGTTCCATTTTTTTTTTTAAGTATCTGGAATTCAAAACACATTTTCTTAGAGAAACAATGTTATACTAAGGGATCAGATCCCTGGTTAGTTCATAAACTAGCCTTTTAAGCCATGATGGAGCTGAACATACTATAGATTTGCAATGAAGAATTATATTAAATAACGTTATTCTATTTGTTACTTGAAAGTAAAAGACAAAATAATATTCAATAAGAAAGATTTTAAAAATCAATAACAGCAATGACAGCTAGCATTTATATAGTGCCTACTATGTGCCAGGCACTGTGCTAAGCCCTTTACAAATATTATTTCTTTTTTTTAATTATTATTTTTTTGGAGGGGGGAAGGCAGGGCAATTGAGGTTAAGTGACTCATCCAAGGTCACACAGCTAGTAAGTGTATCAAGTGTCTGAGGCTGGATTTGAACTTACATCTTCCTGACTCTAGGACCAGCATCCTGTCCACTGCACAATCTCATTTCCTAAATGCTGATGCTTAAGGGAAACATCCCATTAGACTTGCCAAGATTCTGAAGGTGATTTCTGAGTATTCTCAATAAATTTTCAATCTACCGACACTACTTCTTTGTCTATTTTCACCTAAAAATTAGAGCTTTCATTTTCCTTGATACCAGTGTATCCATAGCACTGTGCTCATGCTTGTCAGCCATCATTAGGGTCATTTTTTCCCCCATCAAAACTAGAATAAAGAAATGGAGAGAAAAATAATTTCCTCATTGAACTGCACATTGAAGGGAGAGGAAGATGAAAGAAGACGTGTGCATTTGTGAGGAAAAATTGGTGGAGGTTGATAGTAACTGAACTGTGCACAGCAAAATAGTTAAATTTCAGGCATAATTCTCCTTGAGTTAGTTTAAAAAAAAAAACAGGTGGTTTGGAAGAAATACGAGGTCAGATGATCCCCATGCTGTCAGACCAAACCAACTTGATTACTGATCAAGATTGCAATAGAACAGTCTTAGGGTAGGTCAGTGGTAGTGGACAAATGATCATTTGTACAGCATCTTTCTAAAGTCAGACTGTAAAAGCTGAAAGTTGCCTTAGAGATCATCTCACCCAGTCCTCTCATTTGCAGGTAGGGAAGCATTCTTGGCCTTCAACCAAATGACTGCAATCATTGCCTTTAACTTCTCGTGGTACCCTTCCTCTCCTCTGAAGCTTCTCTGGTTTCTCCTGGCTTTTAAAAGTGTAAATACAAAACCAAAATAGGATCTTCTGATTAAGTTCTGACTTAATTGTGCTGTGACTGTGGACAAGATACTTAGAACCTTTCTGGACCTCAGATTTTTCATCTCTCTAATGAAATTAATGATATTTCCACTTCCTGTTTCACAGAGTACTTATGAAGTAGTTAAAAATCGATATGAAAGGTCAGTGTGTGTGTGGGGGGGGAACCCCCTTTGGCAGAAGGCTGACGACACCAATGATTCCTTTCTCAGAAGAATGTTCTTAAAGACATTAAATAAAATAAAGAGGATTATGAAGGAAACCCATTATATTGGAATAGAGTTATTCACATATTGGAATAGAGTTATTCACAACATTTTTTTTTAGCTCCCCCAGTGCCTAGCTTGGTGATTTGCAGAATGCAAGGGCTAAATATATGTTCGTTGTATTGTCTGAAATGAAACTTCTACCTTCAATATACAGAAACCGAAGGAACCAGCTTCCTCCCCCACCTGCATCAACTCTGAGGCTTCCATTACTCCAGGAGCATTTGTGTTGTTCACTTGTTTCAGACATGTCCAACTTTTCATGATCCCATTTTGGGTTTTCTTGGCAAAGAAACTAGAGTAGTTGGCCATTTCTTTCTGCTGCTCGTTTTAAAGATAGGGAAACTGAGGCAAACAGGGTGAGATGACTTGTCCAGGGTCACACAGCTAGTAAGTTTCTGAGGCTGGATTTGAACTCAGGTCTTCCTGACTCCCAGCCAGTCCTCTGTCTACTGTACCACCTTGCTGCCCCTGTTCCTGCATTATCTTGCACATAATTCCTCTGGGATTAATGATGTGATCTCATCATTGACAACTATATGCTCTCTTATCTCTTACTCATATTTGATTTAAAATCTTTATTTGCTATTTTGGTTTTCTTCTCATCCAAAGATGAGAAGAAATTGTTGAAGGAATTGGGAATGTTTAGTGTGGAGAAGAGAAGACTTGGGGGAGGTAGAGAATCATAGATAGAGAACTAGAAGTGACCTCAGAGGTCATCTCATCCAACTCTCTCATTTTACAGATTAGAAAACTGAGGTCCCAAAAGTTTAAGCAACTTGTCCTAGCTCACACAGACTAATCATCAGAGACAGCATTTGAACACAAGATCTCTCACTCTAGGATCAATGTTCTTCATTTAAATTAATTTTTAATAATTAAATGAAGTAATACTTATAAAGCCCTAAGTGCCTGGCACATTGTAGGCACCATATAAATGCTATCATAATCGTCATTAGTGTGTCTTTGTTTTTAAATTTTCTTTTGTCATCAACAAACAATTTACAAGAGGCTAATATAAGCAAATATAACCTACCAGATCACTGCCTTGGCTTGAAGATTAGTAGCACTGGGGAAGCCAGTGCTGATAAGAATCCTCTTGATAAGGGTGAAAAAGGAGAGTATAAAAGTTAGCTTGAAGCTTAACATAAAAAAAGAAAAATAAAACCCAAGATCTTGGCAACTGGTCCCATGATTTCTGACAAGTAGAGAGAAAAAAAATGGAAGCCATGTCAGATTTTATATTCTTGGGTTCAAAGATCACTGCAGATGGTGAATGCAGCCATGAAATTATAAGATGCTTGTTCCTTAGAAGGAAAGCTATGGCAAATCTGGATAGTGTACTAAGAAGCAGAGATATCACCTTGCCAACAAAGGTCTGTATAACCAAAGCTGTGGTTTTTCCAGTAGTAATGTATGGCTGTGAGGCTAAAAGGACTATAAAGAAAGCTGAGCACTGCAGAAAGTGAGGCTTTCAAGGTGTGGTGGTGAAGATTTTTTGAGAGTCTTTTAAACTGCAAGGAGATCAATTCAGTCAATACTGCAAGGAATTAATTCAGAGTACTCATTGGAAGGACAAATACTGAACGTGAAGCTAAAATACTTTGGCCACATAAGAAGAAGAAAGGACTCATTGGAAAAGACCCTGATGTTGGGAAAGATTTAAGGCAAAAGGAGAAGGAGACAGCAGAGGATGAGACAGATAGATAGTACCATGGAAACAATGAACATGAACCTGGACAAACTTTGGGAGATAATGGAGGATAGAAAGACCTGGTGCGCTGTGGTCTATGGGGTCACAAAGAGTTAGACACCACTCAATGACTGAACAACAAAAATAAGCAAATAAGGGTCTCTGTTATATACAGTTATTTTCAAAGAAATACATCTATATTAAATTAAGAAGGTTATAAAAAAAAACTTGGTACTTTTTCTACTGTATCTACATGATAGCTGTCTTCAAGTTTTTGAAGGAGTACCTCTTGGGAGAGGGAGTAGACTCAATCCTGTATATACTAAAATATTCATAGCAGCACTTTTTTTTGTTTGCAAAAGAACTAGAAACAAAGTGGATGTCCATCAGGTGAAGAATCATTGAACAACTGTTTTATGTTAATATTATGGAATATGATTGCAAATTAAGTTAATAAGTATGAGGAATTCTGAGAAACATGGAAAAACATGTATAAACTAATACAGAATAAGGTCACCAGAACAAGGAGAATAATATATGTAATTGCTACAGTAATGTTAATAAAAACAACACAAAAAGGCACCTGAACTCATAATAAATGCAATGACTAATGTTGAACCCAGAGGTCAGTTGACTATGGTTACTAAATGTGGTAGACATGCCCAGGTAGTCCAATTTTTAGTTTTGCTTGACTGTTTTTCTTTATTACAAGGTAGGTAGGCAGAGGCATTTCATGGGGGGTAGAAAGTCTCTAGAGAAATAAATGATTACAGTGTAAAAAAACACAAAGTCGTTATTTTTTTTAAAGAGAAATTTGACCCATTCTACTTGGCTCCAGGAAACAGAAATTAGGAGCAGTGGGTAAAAAGTAGAAAAGAAGCAAATATGGACTTGATATAAGTTAAAATTTCCTGACCAGATTTATCCCAAAGCATAATCATCTACTTTTGGAAGTAATCAATTCTCCCTCACTAGCAGTCTTCAAGCCAAGGCAAGACTACTTTTATACTTAAGCTACAGAGAGAAGGGGTCTTATTCTGGCATCATTTGGAATAAATGGCCTCTGAGGTGCCTTTCAACTCGAGGTTTTGTCATTTTTATCTCTTGCAAAGAAAACAGGTGCAAATTGAATAGTTTTGTTTTCTTTCTGTTATTTTTTTAGCTAAGTTCAGCCTAGGCTAGACTAGTGATTCAGGCTAAAGATGAGAATTCAGTTAGACACTTGTGGACTATAAAATGCCATAAAATATACTACTAATAACTAAATGTAAAAAGGATAAAAATCCTAAGGTCAAAAAAATAGTAATTCAGATGAAGCAGCTATTCTCCTTCATTTCTATTAAAAATAAGTCAAAGTCTTGCTTTTCCCACCATTTAGATACCAGCTACTCTGAATTTCTGTGTTTACTGTGTATTTTAAGCCCATGGGAATAATTTATAACCCTAGCCCTAGACCAAGATGTGAAAAAGTTGTTTTTCATTTGTCTTAAACTACTTTAGTCTAGATAGTGGTCACATGGATCATAGGAAATGATCAGAGCTCTAATGTTAGGAGATCCCTGGTCAAGTCCTAGGCCTGGCCTTGTCACTAATTAGTTGTATGAAGTTAGGCAAGGCAGTTATTTTCCTGTGCTCAATTTTCTTGTCTGTTAACTGGAAAAGTTTTAGACTAAGTCCTTTGAGATCAACCTTAACTTCCTAAGGCATTCTATGTTGCAGGTGGACTCAAGTGATATTTCTTACTATGAAGAGTTTTTAAGAAATCAAATTAAATTTTGGTAATATCTATTAGATTCATCATAATCCTGTAAAGTCAAGGGAGGGCCCTGCTCAGCTACTCATATTTTCCTCTCATAATTGTTTGACATTTCTGCCATATAGATTTCTTTTAACTCCTCTTTATGGGATTTTCTACTTTCCCCACTTTGATGAAACCTAAGTAGGTAGGTCTACGTGATACAAGGAATCAATCAGCCATCTTCTTATATGATTATAGCTTTATTCTTTAAGGGTTTTTTAATCTTTGGAATAATATTTCATTTTTTCTAATGATATGTAAAAATTTTTAACATTTTTTATAATTTTGAGATCTAAATTCTCTCCCACCCTCCATCCCCTCCCCCTTCCTTGAGAAGACAAGCAATTGGATTTATATTCTGCATGTGAAGTCATGCAAACCTTATGTCCATATTAGCCATGTTGTGAAAGAAAACACGGGCAAAAAAAAAACCCAAAACAATGATAAAGTTTAAAAAGTATGCTTCAGCCTTCATTGAGACTCCACCAGTTCTTTCTTTAAAGGTGGGTAGCATTTTTCATCATGAGCCCATTGGAATTATCTTGCATCATCGTATTCCTGAGAACAGCTAAGTCATTCACAGTTCATCATACAGTATTTCTGTTAGTGTGTACAGTGTTCTTCTGGTATTGCTCACTTCACTTTGCAAGATCATTCTGACTTTGAAGAAAAGTTGTTGTTTCTTTTCCAGACCTAGTTCCTGCTCCTCTTCCCCAAATGAATATAGTTCATATTTTTGATACCAAGCTAATCTCTTCCTCCTTCCTCATTTCTTCTGCTGTACATTATTTCTGGTAGCCTAGAAGCTATAGTGCCATTTATAGGATCATAGATAGAGAGTTGGGAGGAACCTCTGAGGCCATACAGTCCAACTTCCCCATTGTCTAGATGAGGAGACAGGTGACTTGCCCAGGGTCGCAAGGTAATGATAAACCTGGATTTGAAACCAGGTCCTCTGACCCTAGATCAAGTGTTCTTTTCATTATACCACACTCTTGATAGCCTTCTGTCAAGTGAACTCAGGTTATTTATATCCAGTGAGGACATTTGCTTTCTCAGCAGTTTTGGTACATCTGCTTCTGCAGTAGCAGTGGTGGCGTCGGTTGCTAATATTATGGGATTGGCAGAGTAACAGTGCAATGTTGACTCATTTCTTCCAGAAAGGGCAGGAGGGACTGTGATAGGCAGCCTCTGACACATCACATGTGGGAATCCTGCAGAGTTTTACCTTGTGTGTGTGTCCTTGAGAAAGGTGGTTCAGGACCCTGGGATATATTGGAGACCTATACTGCTTTGGATGACACAATTGTCAGCATACTGATTGCCCTTGAACTTTTAGGATGTTGTCACATCTAAGCCCAGAATAAAACCTGGCAGACTGGGTCTTAACTCCTGCAAAATGGATGACATTCTTTTATTTGGGAAACTAATTGTGAGACTAGGGAAGAAGAAATAACTGCTTTAAGCTGATCGCTTATCATTTATATTTATGTAATCTTTTATTCTATTAATTCCCTATATTAGATTTGTACAAATTATAGAGGTATAAAGTTCCTCTAACATATTCACATAATTTGATTTCATGCATTTTTGGCATGATTTTGGTCCTTATTCTCTAAGCATCATTTCTAAGTATAAAGAAAGGATAACTGGCTACAGAAGCAATGACAAGAATCAGCTTTTCAAGAATAAGGAAAGAAAAGTTTTGGATGTTTCTGACTAATTTGCAAAAGGTTTTTTTTTTTTAATTCTCTCCCCCCTCCTTTCAATTTGTACTCTGTAAAAATACTTTGTTTTTTTCTTTTCTTTTTTTTTAAATAGCACTAGCAGAAGAAAAAACTCAACAGTCTTTGAACTTATTCTTGAAGATATCTCAAATAATTATAATATCTGCTGTTTTGTAAAAGAAGAGCTTCTGCTGAAATCATTATATCAGGGACATCAGAAATAGTCCTGAATGCCCCATTCTAGCCTTCAAAACGAAGTGAAAATAAATAAATAAATGATGGTGCTGCCAAACTAAGACAATCTGTTTAACATATTTATTTTCTCTTGAACTTTCATCCTTCCTACCTAGAAACCCTCTCTTTGAGAGTCATGTTCTTAGTTACATTAAGCAATTTTGTTCTTGTTTCCCATCATCTTCCTGTTTACCCCACATCTTTACCTATGAAGGGAAGGTGGTGGCAGATTTCCACTTGCTGATGACAAGGAATTGAGATCAGTGTACAAGAATCTGGGAGGAGCAAGATTCGTAAGATTAAAAGGATCCTGTAAAATATTTTCTAGAACTTTGGTCTTCAAAGTGAACATGCAGCTCTTTTCTCTCTATGGGGGAAAGAAATGACATGTGAGTACTCTAATTTCAGTCAGGAGTGTCTAACCATCCTAGAAGTCAGATAGCTCTCATCACTTTGAGGATACTAGATTTGAAAGGAGGGGTCTTAATGACATTTTTTCTGTTTTCTAAGAGAGTTTGATGTTTTCTAATTTCTTACAGTGCTGACCTATGTGTCTGTATACTAAGTAGTTTTAATGAGGAGAAATCAATATAAACCAGGGATTCTTAACCTAGGTTCTAGGATGAACTTGGTTTTGTACACTTTTTTTGACACCTGTATTTCTGTATGATCGGTTTCTTTTGTAATAACATGTATTTCATATTATGCATTTTAAAACAATCTTAGAAGTGACCTATAGGTTGCCAGAGGGGTCCATGGCACAACAAAGATTAAGAATCTCTGATATAAATATTAAACAATATTTTTCTTTGTTGTTTAGTATTATGTTCCCGTGTTTCTAAGGTAAAAGCAAAGATGATACTTGTAAAATATTTACTAAAATATTGGAATAATAGGATAATGAAGTGGGATTAAATGACATATTTTACTGTAAGTGTATGCAATTACAGATGAAAGCTTATTAATTATATTGGGTGGCATCAAAAGAAAATACAGCTGTTATTTTAAAAAGAGTTGGTCATGATCTGGAACTGTTATACTAATTTCGAGGCAAGTCGCTAAATAAAAAGATGGAGAAGAGGCAAAAGGGTAACATAATATGAAGGGTGGTAACTACAGGCAACACAAACAACAGAGAATGGAATGAACCTGCAGCACAAGGGACTTAAATTCAATATAAGGAAACTTTTCTCCAGGGTTGTGCTACTTGAAGACAGACAGATATATGAAGATTTTGATATATATTCACCCAAATGTGTTTCTGTTGGTTACAATTTGTTTTGATAGCCCCCTACCTTATATTATGGGCAGCTAGGCAGCACAGTGGATGGAGTTGGGAAGACCTATGTTCAAATCCAGCCTCAGACACTTACTAATTGTGTGACCTTGGACAAATCACTAAACTTTGTTTGCCTCAGTTTCCTCATCTATAAAATGAGCTGGAGAGGGAAATAGCAAACTACTGTTTATCTTTGCCAAGAAAACCACAAGTGTGGTTATGAAGAGTCAGACTTGATTGAACAACAACAAACCATGGATTGTGGCTTTAAGCCAGTTCTCCAGAAGAGATTTGATTTTAAGAAATGATTTTAAGCATCCAAAAAATTTTCTAAAAGTGAACCAGCACCTAGAAGCAGCTCTTGGCTGAATACTTTTACAATTGTGTCTAAATTATCTTTATCTTTATTTCTCTTATGTAAAGATTGGGACAGAGAGCCCATCATTCAAGCTTTCTTCAATGTCTACGATGTGTAAGATACCTTGCTAGATATGGCTATGGGATATACCAACAACAGGGGAAAAAAATAGAAAAAGGGGGGGGGCATCCCATCCAATGGTATTAAAACACTAAAGCCATAGCATAGAGGGAACGGTCACTTTTCAGTAACTTATAGTCATGGGTTGCTTAGAACACTTGGAATTTAAGTATTTTGGCCAAGGTCTTATAGCCAGAGTTAGGACTTGAATACAGGTCTTCCTGGTTCTGAGGCTAGCTCTTTATCAATTGACTACCAAGAGTTTATAAACTCTTTAAAAACAAAAGTTTTATTTTACCCATTTTTTAATCTTATATTCTGCCACACAATGTAGTGCATATAGCGTTGTTCAATCCTGTCTGACTCTTTGTGACCCCATTTGGGGTTTTCTTCTCAAAGATACCGGATGGTTTGCTATTTCCTTCTCCATCTCATTTTACAGATGAGGAAACTGAGACAAACAGGCTTAAGTGACTTGCCCAAGGTCCCACAGCTAGTAAGTGTCTGAGACCAGATTTGAACCCAGGAAAACAACTCTTCTTGACTCCAAGCTGGCACTCTATTCACTGTGCCACTTAGTGCCCTCATACACATAGTAGAAACTTAGTAAATATTTAAATGAATGATGAAATAAAAGAATGAAAGCAGTTATTGGAGAAATAAAGGTTTTAAAGATTAATTTTTAAAAGTTTATGTGGTTTTGATATTAAATGTGAGCAGACTTAAATAATGTTTTAGAAATATTTGCTTGCAGAAATTCTCATATTTAGAGTTCTCTTATGAAGTATTAGCACAAATCCTGCATTAACATGAAATAAGACTTGAATAACTGATGTATTCTGTGGAAATGGAGAATAACATAAAATCAAGCTTGGAAACTTCCCCCTTTGGCTCCACATAAATTAAAAGCAATTTTATTTCTTTTTTAATGTTTTGAATAAATATTCCAGTCAAATAAATAAAGAATAGATATCATAAGATATGATACAACAAATACAGCAAATAACCAAAAGAAGCCTTACTTTCAGTTTATGGTCATTTAATGGAACAAGAAAAAGTGAAAAGAAGGAGGAGAAGGAAGAGAAATAGAATTATTTCAAGTCAGGAAGCATTTTTTCAAATGTGAATTGTGTATAACATACTGTGGAGCATGCTGGGGGTAAAAAGACAAAAACAAAACAATCTCTGCTCTCAAGTAGCTTGTAATCTACTGTGAGAATGCCGCAAGAACCCCAAAAGGTACATTACAGGGTATGGAGTCAGGGAAGCTCCTAGAAGCGGTGGGGAAAGCACTAAGAAGTCAGTTAGTTAGGGAGCATCTCAGAGGAAAGGTGGCAGCTCAGCTGAGCCTTTGAAGGAAATATGGATTCTGAAAGGTGGAATTGAGGAGGGGGTGCATCCCAGAAATAGGTTAAATGCACATAAGTAGGAAATGAAATGTTCAGTTTAAGGGAAAAACAGGTAGTCCTTTTTTTGTCTAATAAATACAACGTATGAAGTATAAATGCTGCCGAAGAGTAGGTTAGAACTCTATCGGAGGGATATTACATTCCAGATTGAGGAATTTTTGTTTTATCTTAGGGGTGATAGGAAACTATCAAGAAGTTGGGTTTTGTTGTTGTTGTTTGGTTATTATTGTTAATTTAGTTTGTTTTTGTTTGTTGTTTTTAAGCAGGAGTATAACATATGCCTTAGGAGGATTATTTTGGCAGTTGTTTCTAGAATGGGTTGAAGAGGGGAGAGATTTGAAGTAGGAAGACCAATTAGAAAGTATTCCAGCAAGATGAGGGTCTCAACTAGGATGGTGTCCATGTAAGTGGAGAGAAGGGTAAAGAAGTGACAGCTGTTATGAGATTTGGCAACTGATTGGATATTTAGAGAGTGAGGGAGAAGAATGAGTTTAAGGATGACTATTGCTATGAACCTACCTAACTGTGTTATACTATACCTTCCCCAGTGGGAGCAATGTTTGGAGAAAGAATAGGTTTGGGGGCATGGGGGAAAATAAAGTTATGGTTTTTTTAATAGTTTTTTTTTTCCAATTACATATAAAGAGAATTTTTAACATTCATGTTTTGTAAGATTTTGAGTTCCAAATTTTCTCCCTTCTCCCTAAAACAGCAAGCAATTTGATATAGGTTTATATATATATATATATATATATATATGCATATATATATATATATACTATCATGTAAAACATATTTTCATATTAATCATGTTGTGAAATAAGAAACAGAACAAAAGGAAAAAAACTACAAAAAAATTAAAAATAGTATGCTTTGATCTGCATTCAGGCTCCAATAGTTCTTTTTCTGGATGTAATAGCATTTCCATCATGAGTCTTTTGGAATTGTCTTGGATCTTTGTATTGCTGGGAAGAGCTAAGTAATTCGTAGTCAATTACAGCACGATGTTGATGTTCTGTGTACAGTGTTCTGGTTCTGCTCACCTCACTCAGTATCAGTTCATCTAAATCTTTCTAGGTTTTTCTGAAATCCACCTCCTCATCATTTCTTATTACACAATAGTATTTCATCACAACCATATAACACAATTTGTTCAGCCATTCCCCAATTGATGGGCATCCCTTCAATTTCCAGTTCTTTGCCACCATAAAAAAGAGCTGCTATAAATATTTTTGTACATATGGGTCCTTTTCCCTTTTAAAGTTCTATTTTTGAAGAGGAAGAAGAGAGACAAAATATAGGTAGGGACAGACAAATATGAAAAATAATATATACTAAAACAACACACATAAAAAACGACATTCAAGATACTAGGCTATTCTCTAAAATAGAATTGAACCAGATTATTTTCCAAGCTCCCTACCAGTTCTAACAGTTTTAGTCTATGAGAGATGTATAAAGAGATACATAGAAAGACTTTTGTAAGTGTTCATTCTCAGTTTATCACTTCTTATTAAGATACTACTGCTAAAAATTTATATAGCCATGTTGACATAAATTGGAATAATAACTTAGCCTGGTTTACATGAAATTCAAACAAAAGGGGAAATGTCTGAGTAGTTCTCTTATGTCCACACTCTATTTTTATGTTTACCTTTCAATTTTTATTAGTACATTTTGTTTTTTAATATCACCTTCATTTCTAATGTGGCCTTCTTCCCTCTCATACCCATAGGAAGCCAGCCCTTATGACAAAAGATTAAAAAAGAACTTTTTTTAAGCAGTTTAATGTATATCCTAAATCAGACTGTTTGCTATCCAGAAAAGGGGAGGGAGGGAAAAATATTTGGAACTCAAAATCTTATTTAAAAAAAGAAAAAGGAATGTTGAAAAGTGTCTTCAATGTAATTGGAAAACAATTTAAAAAAAAAAGCAGTTATGCAAAACTAGCTCAATGTATCAACAGAATAAAGAATCAAATTCAGTGATATTTACTGAAGACCTCCACTGTGCAAAATACCAGACTTGGCATTTTTGAGAGAGTACCAAAAAAAAAAAAAACCAAAAAAAAACCTCAAGAAGAAAGTGCCGCTATTTTAAGAAGCTTATGGTCTAGTTAGGGAGAGTAAACTCACATATGTGAATCAACTGAAGAACTAATTTACATAGTAATAAAACAGTGGCAGACTGTGATTCAAAGTACAGTAATACAGTGTAATACAAAAATCCAGTATATTCTATCAGAAAAAATAGAATAGACATGTAAAAACCATTGACTGACATCATAAAAATTTTCTGAGAGCAGGAGACATTTGAGTTGTTTTTGAAGTAAATGAAGAATATAGATTAGTAGAGAGGAAGGAGAAGAGTTTGTTCCAGGAGGATGAAATGGTATGAAATTGATTTAACTGTGTGGCGTAGGGGAAGTGGCAAGGTCAATGAACACAGTATGTTTAAAGGGGAAAAATGAAATCGTTGATCAGAAGCAAAGTAGTAGAAGGCTTTGAGGTACTTAAATTTGATACATTTGGTGGTGATCAACAACATAATCCAAGCAATTAGCATATCAGAGGAACCCATAGAAGTACTAAATGATATTTTGTTGTTTTTAAGCAGGAGTATGACATATGCCTTAGGAGGATTATTTTGGCCACCAGACCTCACCATTCACTCTGGACTCCACTGGTCCTTGCCAGCCACTTTTCAGCTGAATTCTCACATGTGGGTTATTTCTCCTAGTAGAAAGTGAGCTTTTTGAGAGCAGAAACTGTATTGATTTTCTGTTTGTTTCTTCACTGTGTATGCAGCAATACTATTTTTAAAAAGCAAACCAAATTTTAAATAATTTTGACAATTTCCTTGCAATTGTAGAGTAAGGGGGTGGGGAGTTAAAATAAAAGTGTATCACATGAAGATAATTAAGTCTCATAAAAAGAGGTCATTTCCTTATTAGAGAGTTGATGATTAAAAATATTTTACGACTGCTTCAAACATTTGTTATTCAGCTTATTCAATGCATTATTGTAGGCACTGGGGGAGATACTAAAAGAACACATGGTCCCTTGCTTTAAGGATCTTACAGGTTAGTGGAGGAAATAACACATCTAAAAAGATAAATGTAATTAAAATTAGAATATAAACATTAGGGCAGCATAATTTCTCTAGGTATGTCTGATATGAGCCTCACTTGTTCACCAAAAAGGGCTCTCTGGTGAAACCATTTTATGTATTTTTTAAAGCATGTTAAGTTCTGTTTAAATGTGTTTTCAGAAATTATCTGGTATATCTGAGATTTTTGCTACTCCAAGATCTATCAAGTAGGCATTTTTCCACATAAATTAATCAGTAAGCACTTAACAGTTAGATATCTGTTGAAAGAAGTTTGAAGCAAGTCAGGTGGAGAGAAATCTTATTCTGTGAGAAAGAATCATAGAGTTTCACAAAAACGGGAAATTAGACCACTTTATAACTCTCTCTCCCACACACCCTTCTGCCTATGTCTCTCATGTGTGGATTTGTCTTTCTTATGACTCTCTTTTTTTTTTTTATCATGTCTCTTATTTGTCTTTGTAATTTTTTTTAATATCTCTTGGAACTATCTTCCTTGTGTATCTATCTCTGATTCTATCTCTAATTCTCTGCTTAGAGGACATAGGGAAATTCGAAGGATGTATTATGGTCTTTCTTCTGAGAAGTTTTAAGCAGTGAGGTAGAATTAGTATGAATCAAAAGCTATACTAAATTTCCTTAGCTAACCCCATCTATGGGGAACCTAGCTATTTGGGCCAGGGAGCCATAATTAAAGTAACACCATCTGCCTGTCAATATAAAGAGCATGTCCCTCTTGCAGGAACAGTAACCAGAAAAGAAGAAACAACCGATGAGAGACTAGCCTTACAAACCAGAACTCCATCTCCTCTAACTCCCTCATACTGAGACCCAGGAAGGCTTAAAAAAAAAAAAACTTGTCTATAATAAAGGTGACAGGGAGTGACAGCAAATCTTTGAACCCAAGCCCTGTGACGCCAATCTAGCAGACATCCAATGTTATAGACTGCAAAATTATTTTCACTGGATTTTTTAAAGAAAAAAAATCACCAGAAATCTTGTCCTGCCTAGTTAGAGAGCAGGTGTGGGGAGGGGCAGTATCAATGAGAATGTTGTTTGAAATCTTTGTTGTATAGCTTCATACTGCATTAATACTGATTAAGGAATTTTCCTAAATATCTGATATGAATAGAGTTCCATGCTCCAAATAATTTTTTTTCAAATAAGTTGGAAGTTAATATAGTTTTTCATTTTATAATCAGTAACAATAGCTTAACTTCTTATAGTGCTTTGATGCTAACCTATTAAATGGATACTAGAATCATTATTATACCCATTTATAGTTAGCTTAGGAGGAAAGAGAAGGTCAGTTATGCACAGCTCATCTTGGTTGAGTCAGGGCTTAAACGCCAATCTCTTCTCACCAGGACTAGAGTTTTATCTACTGTACTCATTGTTATCTAAGTGAGTAAGCAAGATACAACTTTATTCTTACCTTTTTTAAAATGGTCAAGTGAATTGGCTTTAGATGCCTGTGGCAGATTGGCAAATTTCATGAAATTTCACTGGCTTTTATTTCAGCATAAAATCCAAGTGATTAAGGACACTGAAGATTAAACAGATCATGAATCATAGAATCACTGATCTAGAACTTTAAGAGACTTAAAGGCCATCTACTCCAGCCCCTTCGTTTTTATAAGTAAGGAAGCTGAGGCCCAAATGATGGGTGCTCAGGCCCCAGGCCTAAGATCATGTCTCTGGAAGTCTCCCAATTTCTCAGTAGGCCCTAGCCCTGTTCAAAAATGTTCCCTTGTTGCAGGTCTGGCTCTGTAATTCCTTTATTGGAGCAGATGTAGGGATGCTGACCCAAAGACTCTCTTGGCTCCAGATCCCCAAAGGTCCATGCCTCTGACAATTCCCTCAATGTCTGATATCAACAAAGTCATCTCTGCAGACTCCCTGCATTTTCCCATCCATAGATCATAGGTGCCTGCTCCCAAAAGACACCTGGATGCTTAGATTACCTAATTAGAATCCTTGGCATCCTTTCCCTTGTCCCTTTTGCCATACAAGCCACTGCACCATCATTGCTATCTCCCAGGTTCCCTAAGGACCCTCACCTACTTTTGCTAAAGTCTTACAGTAAACTTTGCCACTTGACTAAGAGGAGGCTTGAATGTGCGAATTCATTCCAGGTGACACTGCCTTGGCATTCTGGGGGTCCCAGCACCCCAGACCTCTTCACAGAGAGGTTAAAATAATTTGCCCAAGAAGCATGCATTATTATATAGGAAGAAACGAAGAAAGTATTTCAAGCAATGATATTTCTTCCATACCCAACAGGTTATAGGGGTGGTTTTTAAATTTTCCTCTTTTATTATTCAAAGCATCAATTCATAATTCTGTGCATTGGTGGATGTTATAAGAGGTAACCATTATCTGGATCCACCATCAATGTCACATTGCCATGCAAAGTGAATTTCTCCAATTATTTCTAACTCTATTTATTCTTCCTCAGGTGTATGTCAGTGGACCATCAAACATGCTTTTCATGCTTATTTCATGCTTGGCTGACTGATGGAATGCCTCATCTTATGCTGCATTTCTGCTGCCTAGTCATGCCTGTTTTCTTTCCTTGGAAAAGTATTGATATAATAACCTCTTTGAATCATAGAATTTTACAACAAAAAGAAGTCATCTAGTCCAACCCTTATCATTTAACAGATAAGTAAAGAGAGTCCTCAAGGGGTTAAAGGTCACACAATTAAGTACCTGAGACTTGAACTCAGGTACATGAATAATACAGATCTTATTTCTCCCATTCCAATGAACATTCCATCACACAGCTATCTCTTGAAGAGATGTAATTTATTTATTTTGTTGTAATTTCATTTTGTTTTAATTATACCTTCTATTTTTACAACTTATTCCTCCTTTTCCCTCTTAACTCCCCATCACCACTCACCTCCACCCCAAGCTATCCCTTATAGCAGAGATT
Source organism: Phalanger gymnotis (assembly GCA_028646595.1). Classification (NCBI taxonomy): domain Eukaryota; kingdom Metazoa; phylum Chordata; class Mammalia; order Diprotodontia; family Phalangeridae; genus Phalanger; species Phalanger gymnotis. Next base: position 625,390,930 of record CM053622.1, on the reverse strand, counting down.
TAAAGAGAATCAATACATCAGAAGTGAATGGGTAGGCATGGTTGTTAAAGGCCTACTCAAGGCCTGGACATAGATTCTTAGATTTTTTAGAACATCATTAAAAACTGGTAAGGCAGAGAGTAGTGAACATAATACCATCAGCTTTTCTGTTGCTACATATACCTTTCAGGATTCTAAAAATGTTAGCTAGTTAGTTAGCTGATAATAGCTTACATGAAAAAATATTTAAGTAACTGATGGTTCATTTGAAAAGTAGAATGAATGACAATGTTTCTGTGCCTATTGACTACTCCAGGTAGGCTTTTGATTAAGGTCATTTTTGAAAACTTCCTTTCGTGACAGTTATGATGTCATAGTTTTACTTGAAATATTTGCTTCTACCAGTTGGAACCTAGCAATTCATAAAGCAAAAATCTAAAACCTTCTAAGGCTCTTAATTTTGTATAAGAACTCCTAATTTGTATTATGGATTTAAAAATAATTTAAACAGTTGGGTTTTGAAATGTTATGTTTACCTTATTGGGTTTCATCTAATTGTTTTAAGTACATTGTCAGTTTTATATTGAAATATATGCTTACTTAATTATGAATGTTGATCGTAAATGTTCATTTCTCATTCTAAGAATTCAGAATTTTATGCTTTTCTATTCTTGTAAATCAACCATATTCTAGGGCTAGGTTTTTAGCCATGTTGGAATATGTATTATACTGTATCGGGGTGGGGGAATAGAATGAGAAATGACTCTTCTTCCTTTATGTAGACCAGTTAGTATTAATTTGTGAGCTTTGAGTGAAAAGAGTTTGTTAATTTGACCAGTTCCATTCCAGCAACTCTTAAGCATATTGATTTGTCACTCTGGAGGTCAAATTCATTTAGCCCAGTTGATATGCATAAATTCATTTTATTGCAGCAAATTATTTCTGTGATTTGACTTGCACATTAAGTGATTCCTTTCCCTAAACCAGTGTTCTTTTTTTTGAGTAATAATCCTCTCTTTCTGCTGTTTTGCTAATGTGAAATTTCTTCCCAGATTTTACTTTTGTGACTGTGCTCTTTTTCATGAGGGATTTGGGAAGTGGGTGAAGATCTCTTGCTAGGGAAAACAAAATTCAACCACTCAAAAGAAACTACATTTTTCTTCTAAGGGAATTCATGTCTACTATATATATACTATATATGTCTACTATAACTTCACCCATTGATGAATAGAATAGACCTCTTGGCCTGGGGGCCAAAAGTGAAAGACATAGCCACAGGAAATTTTACAAGGAGAAAAGTTGTTCAAAGAAAGTGTACTTCACGTGCTTTTTTTTTTTTAAGGGAGAGAGTGCCAAGTGTTGCTTTAACTGGATAATGGTACTCTGCACCAAAATTTTCCATTCCTTTAAGGATAGGGTTAATGGTGCAAATGGGTTGAAAAGGCTTGGAAAGACTGTAAATCAAATTAAAATTATGTTCAGTAAACATATGTCAGATGTGTTTTTCATCTCTCCATGTTTCCTTTAGGATAGATACCTTGCTAACATTTTGTATGTTCAAGGCAGGGAATCCACATCTACATTTAAGCTCCATGTTTCAGTTCCTGAGAATATAGTCTCAATAGAAGAGATTCAGTCTTACATTCAGCTGACTTATTTTGGCTAAGGGATGCCATTCAAATTCCATATTCAACTGACAAATGAATCATGCTAAAGCCTTAATATTAATCTAGCTTTTAAGAGCAGTTTTCTCATTTGGAACCACATAAAGGTTCAAAAAGCCATGTCTAATGCATCACTCCATGGTGCCCATTTGCTTCAGGCTTACTAAAGTAACATCTGGTGGGGTTTGTCATTCCAAGTGAGACTATCCACCTGAGAGTGAGCATCTCTTCTTAAAAGGAAAAGAAGCCCCAGATGATGAGAAGTGTTAGTTACCCTTGGAGCCAAACTACCATCTCCTAATACTTTTACCCTCAAGAATGTGAGTAAACTTCAACTAATTCCTATTTCTTTCGTATCCTTGACAAATTGGAGAATGAAAACCACCTGCAATTCATAAAACTTGTATTTAATATCTCCACCTTATTGCTGAACTATATGAATGGAAAACATCCAATTAGCAGCAATTGATATTTTTGCAGACTTCCAAAGCAACTGTTTATTATCCCCCTTGTTTTGTGACTGATTTTCCTTGTGATCTAGAGCCTACATGTAATTTTTGTTGCATAGCAACACAATGTGATGTATAATATAAAAAATATGAAACTATATCTTTAATGTCCACCACTAAAAATCATTCCTAAGGATAGGAAGTGCCAAACTGCTGTGGTACACAACATAACATTGTTATGATGATGATGATGATGATGATGACGACAACGGTGATGATGATGTGGTACCTTCTGGATTTTTGGGTGACTTGGAATGGCTTATTAAACTATTTCTTCCTTTTGACTTTTCTTTTGATTATTATAAATTTATACCTTCTTACCAGGCAACTCAGTGTTAAAATGGATAGAGTGGTGGAATTGGAGGTAATCAGATCTCAGTTCAAGTCCTACCTCAGACACTTAGTAACTGTGTGACCTTGGGCAAATCACTTAACCTCTTTTTGTCTCAGTTTCTTCATCTGTAAAATGGGGATAATAATAGCACCTTGCTCACAGAACTATTGTGAGGATCGACTGGAATAATTTATGTTATGTGCTTTTTAAACTTTAAAGTGCTATATAAATGTTATTCGACATCCACATTTTTCCTCAGAAAGTCCTGTAGAGACTTGTGTTTATTAAACTTCTAAAATCTCCCATTGTTTAGTTATTTCTGGACTGGACTCAGAGGTGTGCTGAATGGGCACCGGCTCATACTAGCTCAGGATTGTTCAATTTTTGGTGTGAGCATTCTCACTTTGGAAATCTAAGAAGGCTACAAATCTTGTCTTGGTTTATTGTTTTGTTGTTTGACTAGACATAAGAAAGTGATGGAAGAAATGTTAATTAAGCAAATTAAACTTAAATGTCTGTCATTGTTTTGGTACATTTTTTCCCCCTCAGAGAGCTGGTTATAAAACATTTTGCAGTATACGCCTGGGACTGGCAGAAGCAAAAGTACACATTTCTGGGCCAAATTACTTCTATAACTTAGTACTGATTGTAATGTCATTTGTGTCCTAGCAAATCTGAAGTCATTCAGTGATGGAAGCATCACTGCAGCATCACAGCAGAAATACAGCCTTAAATTAATCAAAGAGAAGGGAGCATCTGATACTATTTGGATATGTTGAGTCATTGATGCCCCAACTCTGGTCCATTGGGGAATTTATCACATTTCAAATTGTTTCCTTTTTTTTCCCTCTGCCTTCATGATTGCACATTTATTCTGTTATTTCTAATCTACAGAGTGCATATCAGAGATTGGACTCTTAACTTTGACTTTGCTCTCACTTTGTTTTTAGAGTGTCCACATTTTAGAGAGGAATGCTTCTGCTGGTAATGAGCCATCTGCAAGCAGGCAGTTGCTAGAAACTGAACCTGTCTCACTCGCTAAGGTCAGTGAGGGATTATGGTTATTTCTGAAGCATGCTTGTTTGGGGAGTGTTCAAAATGTGTGGAATTTATATAATAGTCACAACTAAGCAAACTATGAAGCCCAAGGCAAGAGCAACCTTCAACCTCCTCCTGTTCTCAGTATAGGAGGGTTATGGTGCCCTGAATAAGAAGACTCAATAGAGACCATTTGGGAGGGATTTGCAAAGGCTCCAAATTTTGTTTTGTCAAAAGAAAAAAAAAAAGGTAGTAGATACTTAAGCCATTTTCCATTGCAGAGATTGGATGGGCAAACATCATTGCTACTTAAATGAAAAGAATCATTTTCCTTTTGTGGGCCTGTTTTCTCATCTATAAAAATGAGGAAATTGGACCAGATGACCTATAAGATCTCTTCCAGCTCTGGATCTGTGATCTGAAGATGTCACTTATACCAGGGAGGGTAAAATGGATATATATATATATGAATGAATGAAATGAATGAATGAATGAATATGAATATGAAGGACTACGATGCAGTGGAATATTGGTTGGTCTTGTAGCTTTATTGCTAGCACAAGAGCCTATGGAGAAGTACAAGTTTTCATCCCAATCAGTTTATTAACTCATGGGGAGCTGCCAAGAGAAATACTATATATGATTCGTACACTGCTTGGCAGCCAGAACTTCTGTTGGACACCATATCCCTAAGCCAGCAGTTCTCAAACTGTGATCTGAAAACTCCTAGATACCCCTGAGAAGATTTCAGGGAGTCTAGGAGACCACTTGCCTATTAAAATACTTCTTCCTTTTCCAACTACCTATATGGATGAGGTAGATTTTCTTAATTTTCTTCAACTGAAACAACATATTTCAATAGATTGAAGGCAGAAGAAAATATGAAAATCCAGCTGTCTTCTATTAAACAAGACATTAAAGAGCTTTGCAAAAATATGTAAAATAATGCCATTTGTCTCACTGATTTTTTTTTTCTGTTTGGGAAAATATAGTTGTTTTTTCTTTTGAAAGCCCATGTTAACATGTAGTAGGTTTATTATTTTTGAGTGAATAAATAAATATTCTAAAATTTATCAGTTTTAATTTCTATTATGGTAAAGATATATCACCATAAACCACATAAACAAAAACCTTTTATGATCTTCAATAATTCTTAGGCATGTAAAGGAGTCCTAGACCTAAAAGTTTGAGAACTGCAGCCCTAAGTCATTCTCCTCTGCCTAACAATATGGTCTGTGGTTGCTTCTGGGTCAATTTATTTTTTTTAAGATTCTTGGGTAGCTCAGAGCCATAGATACTTACTATGATATCATTGGAAAAATACATAAAGATGGAAAGACAAACGTAAGGGAATTATTTTTAAAATATTGCCCAAGTCATTTCCTAATGCCAGTTTATTGATATGTTAATTAAAATATGATTATATAATTGTAATAAATATAATGTTATATAATCACAACAATCCTTACTCTTTCCTTTTTCTAATTCCCTTTGACTCTCCTACCAAAATATTTTTTCTTTATCAACTAGACTATGTATGTGTGTACCGTTATCCCTTTCATAATTCAGGGGTTAGGGGTATAGTGGCTCTGCGATCTGGTAAATCCATGCAAAAGTTTTTGGTCCTCCCATTGTACCAGAGAAGAAGTATGAATTATTATGATATTAAAAGGTAAAATATGTTGACATTATACTATACACACATTTTATGCATTTCTGAATTTCTAAACTTTCTGTGTCATCTGCTGGCCATTGCATGTCACCTGTGGATTCTGCAAAACTCCCCGAAAATTCCCATTTAATTTTTATGCCAGCCTGTGGTATATTGAAACCACAATGTGGAAGGGATAACAGTGTAAGGGGAGATTGTTAGTAATTAATATGAATTTTTCTTTCTCATGGACATTATTTATTTATAATAAATGTATTGATATATAACATTACTCTTATTTTCTATTTGAGTATGCTCATAATTTTTGCAGCATAAAATCAGTTACTTTTTTGCTCGTGTATCTCAAATAAAGTATTGGAAGATGTGGTTACATTCTTCTTAAATTTATTTTCTTATACCCACGATGTCTTACTTTCAAAACTTGTAGAGACCACTGCGGTGTTTTGACACAAGGGCTGTTTTATTCTAAAGTTTTTTTTAAGTTCTAGGCTTTGTTCTATGTCATATAAAACTTCTTTAAACTCTCAGAGCTCGAGGGTGGAGGCAAGATGGCAGCTGGAAAGCAGGGACTGGCGCGAGCTCCCCGCCAAGTCCTTCCAAAAACCTATAAAAAAAAAATGGCTCTAAACCAATTCTAGAGCTGCAGGACACACAAAGGGGAAGCAGGGATCCAGCCCAGGACAGCCTGGATGGTCTCTGGGTAAGGTCTTTTGTGCACAGAGCTGAGAGGGGAGCAGAGCCCAGCGTGGGCGGCGCAGACCAGCCAGACCAGGAGCCAGGCGGAGCATGCCCTAGCACCCTGAATCAGTGAGCTGTGGCAGTTATCAGACTTCTCAACCCACAGACACCAAAGACAACAGAGAAGAACTGCAGAGCCCACAAAGTGGTGGAGGGAAGCAGGGCCCTAGCCCAGGACAGCCTGGATGATCTCTGGGTGAGGTCTATCCCACATGGAGCTGGGAGCGGAGCAGAGCAGAGCCCAGCATGGGCAGCGCAGACCAACCAGAGCAGGAGCCAGGCATAGCATGCCCTAGCGCCCTGAATCAGTGAGCTGCAGCAGTTACCAGACTTCTCAACCC